>CM035152.1:124801866-125277545 GCA_020205615.1 Panax quinquefolius
GCGTAAAAAGCATGAACAGGATGTTCCAATGGAATAATAAAGAGCGAATAATAGAAGAATGTCACCAAGTATAGGGTATCGCAGCGTATCTGAGTTATTCCAATGAACAATGAAGAAATGGAATAATGAAGTTCTCTTTTTGAATACAAAAGAATAATATCCCTTCAAGTAAAAGACATTGGATATCAAAGTAGTGAAGTACGAGAATCTCTTCTTTCTTCTTTCTCTCTATAGATTTTCTCTCTATAGCTTCTCTCTATAATTTCTCTCTCTAGAGTTTGGTGAATTCGTAAGAAAATAATGAAGGAATGAGCTTTATTTATAGGAAAATAGAATGCATAGTAATTAATCCATGAAGCGGTCGATTGATTTACTTTAATCGACGGTCCATATTTAAAGCAAAATCTTTTAAATAAAATATCATATATTCAATTTATATAAAAACATTTTACTATGCAAAACACTATGCAAAACACTATGCAACACTATGCATAATAAAATATAATATATTCTATTTATAGAATAACTTTAATAAAGTATTCTATTTTATATAAAAGATGTTTCGCATTTTATTACGTTAATAATACGAATAAAACAAAACGTTATTATCACTATAATAATTCATATTATTATTCGACAATAATGGAATCAAACCGGTGACTTCTCACATAAGCATCGATAATCAATACCAGTGTGCTACTATTCATTCGACACGACATTATTCTTTGTACTTTTACTACTGAAAGTAGTTCAACAGTATCAACGGTAAAACTTCCGCCGTTATTTCAATAAAATATTTTTGTCGTTTTCTCAATCCGACAATAATTCTGTTGTGGGGTCCACCAATGATTGAGCCATTGTACAAATATTCCCTGCTAAACCGAATATTCCCCGACCAATCAAATATAATATAACCACTTGCATACTTTGCAAAATTTATAAATACTACCCACAACTATAATATTATCTCAAATTCACGCCCATAATATTAAAAATTATTTCGACAAAATTTAAATCTTTATTGATAAAAATGGGGTCTCACAATCTCCCCTCCTTATGGAATTTCGCCCTCGAAATTAGGGTACGATACTGGTATGATAAAGAGGTGGGGATACCTTGAATACCTTTATCGTTGAAAACATTAAATTCATCTTTGCAATCCTACCAAAGATATTCATTAACAATTCATCTTTGCACTCTGAGCCAAAGATATACAAGCTGTAAAAACCAATAATTTGAGACTCAACTTAATAGTATCACGACCACGAATTATCCATGCACTCACTCGGCGGGGATATTCGTGTTTTTAAATCTGATCATGATTATCTAGAATAATCCTGGTCATAATCATACCAAGTCCATCAATGTACTACTGACCAAAGATGACTTTTACCACATCCATGAATTAATATTTCATTCTTTGAGACTCATTTCAATAATTAATCCACATCATCGAATTATCCCGCACTACTGGCCGAGGATATTCTTTATTATCACGACCACGAATTATCCATGCACTACGTGTACAAAGATAATCGTGTATTCATTAATATCATGACCACAAATTATCCATGCACTACTACCAAAGATAATCGTGTATTCATTAGTATCACGACCACAAATTATCCATACACTACTACCAAAGATAATCGTGTATTCATTAGTATCACGACCACAAATTATCCATGACTACTACCAAAGATAATCGTGTATTCATTAGTATCACGACCACAAATTATCCATGCACTACGTGCGAAGATAATCGTGTTTTCAATTACGGTTATGATTATCTTAGAACAATCCACAGTCATAATCATACCAAGTCCATCTATGCGCACGTAAGCCATGTGGATGACTTTCAACACAATATAAGCATGAGGATAATGATATAAAGAATCAATCAAATGAGATAAAGGATAAATATTAAACATTTATAATATAATTTATCCGAGATTCAAGAATATCCCCATGTTATCAATCACTTAATAATCTCATAATCTAATATCATTAATATTATAACAATATTTTAATCACTTAAATTTATAAACAATTTATTTCAATTGTTTACGCTTTACCATATAATGCATTTAATCATTCAAAAATGTCATACTCATAAGATATCATCACCAATGATCAAATCCTCATCAAAAAAAAATATGCATATACTACATATAAGATTCTCTAGCCATAAAATCCTATTTTTAACTTTGTTACTTCACATAACATATTTAACTCATATGTTCAGTAATTAAACTATTTTCATAGAAAATACCAAATCAGTCCCAAATATATTTCTTTTAACGGGATTTAGCATAATATAGTCCCATAATGAACATACATTTTTCTGGAATTTTTAAAATTCATTTACTATTTTTCAAAAATTAATTTCTAATTAATTCCTTAAGAAATTAGCTACCTCAAGGTTAACTCCAGAAATTCCCAAATCTTGGCAGGACCTTACACATGTTAATGTGAGCCTCGATTTAAATTTCATGGTCATCTGAGTTGTAGAACTTCGAGGTTATATCGTTTTTAAATCGAAAAAACCTAAATATTGAAATGGTCATAACTTGCTCATTTTAAGTCAGAATAAGCTCATTTTTGGACAGGAGTTACCTTATACCATATACTTTCATTTCCCAAAAGGCTAGAATTTTTCTCATAATTTAAGTGGCCGAAAATGCCCTTTTTAAAAATAAAATCAGTAGCTTTTTAAAATTTCCAGCTTTTTCATTCTTTATTAAAAATCAGTCCACACGTAAATCTACAATACCTTTTCCGGTGATTCCACTTGGAGATGCTACAAAACTCATAGATCTAACTCTAGAACTTGACCACACTTTGAAAAATTCAAAATATATTAGGAGATATGGTCGATTGAATTTCATGTTACATTTTTCACAAAATCGATTTTCAACTCTTTGTGATTTCTAAGAAACTTTCATGTTTTCTCATAATAACCAACATAACTCATTATAACACTTACTAATACCACGTATACCCATGATTTTCATTAGTCCAATGCTTTTATTATGACTTTCATCATAATCCACGTAAATGCAGATCCTTTTAGTTGAAGAAATATTTGAGGGTTTAAGAAATGGGTTTTTTATCTTTGGGTGATACAAAATTCGATTTCACGCTCTAGGGTAGGCTAGAAAGTCTTCAAGAATACGTCAAGAAATTTATTAATGATAGAAATATCATTCAAAAGCTGTGACTCTCATCCAAACTTGGATAATACGTCACATTGATACCAAGCTGTGACTTCATCCTTTAACCTAGATAGCACCTCATAATGATGCCTATCATCTCGCCATCTTCTTTCATGATGTCGCCTAGAGAAAGTCTGGCCTCGGTGCATTCCACACAAGGAAATCAACAACGAAAGGTTCAGGGACCTTTACTTATGGCTTGATATGACAATGATTGACTTTAATGGTTTGGTTACTTGAATTCGCAACATGGGTTGGTTATGAATATAAAAGCTAACAACCTTCTTAAAAGCATGATGATTAGTCAACCAATTGATTCCTAAAATCACATCAAAGGCCGTATTTTTTAAAAAATAAGATCGACAAGTAACGTGAAAGTGTTTATTTGAATCAAACAAGATTTAAAAAGCAGTAGAGGTAATAAAGGCTCCTACTAACGAAGTTTCAACCAATAAGTCAAAGTCTAACTTCTCCTGAGTCAAATTTAAGCGTTGAGCATAAGCAAGAGAGATAAAATAATGGGTAGAACCGGTATCTTATAAGGTATAAACTTTATTAGAGTTTATGATAAGCTTACCGTGATGACCTCATTCGGGTTCCTTGCTCTTTGGGAGGTCACAACACGCCTCTCTCCTCAGACACTTCTGGGTTTGACTTTTTCGGAGCGACCTTTGGTGCCTCCATCCTAGTTGAATTTGTCTTGAGAAAGCGACAAAATCGAGCTAAGTGACCTTCTCTTCCACAATTATAACATGTTTTTTGAATGACATGCGGCGCGATTCGGATGATGTGTCCCTCTCCTCGCATTTGAAGCATATGATAGGTGGTCTTTCTCCTTCCTTAACAACGGGTGCTGGTGCTGACGTCTTTCCATCATTGTTGAATCTCCTTTTCTTGAAATGTCCATTCTTATTGTTTTGGCCCTGATTACCACCGAAGTGGTTACCATATCTGGCCTGTTGATTCCCTCCACGCTTGTTGTCACCGCTTCGATGACTACTCTCATTTGGTATTATAATTTGCTTACCGCTCTCTTTTAGTTAACGTTGACTCGTTATCGCGCTCCACTAACTGAGCCCTATTTACAACATCTGAATACAAACACAGTTTATGAGAAATAAGATGTTAACGTATCTCCGACTTCAAACCTCTTAAAAACATTCGCGCCATTCTCTCTTCATTATCCACCAAGTGGGACGCAAACCGTGATAACTCCGCAAATTTTGCCTCATATTGCAACACTGGTCATATTGTTTTGTTCCAACTTGATAAACTCCACCTCCTTCCGTGTGGCGAATACTTTCGGGAAAGTATTTGTCGTTGAACGACTCCCGGAACTTCTCCCAAGATATCTTGATCTGACAACAGTTGAGTACGTTTCTTGATTCCCACCGATGAATCTGCCTCTCCGCAACATAAAGGCGTATAAAGGAACCTTTTGCTCCTCGGAGCATCCCAAGACATCAAATATCTTGGTAATCTGCTTTATCCATGCTTCCGCCAAAAGTGGTTTTGGCTCTCCCTTAAACTCCGGTGGTTCCAACTCCTTGAATTGTTTAGCGGTGATGGCAGAGAGTTTTCCGTGTTTCCACCCCACGTTTTGGGCGAGAGTCGCTCTACTTTCTTTGTTGCATAAATTGCATAAAGCCTCGACCATTTGTTCATTCATCATTTGGTCGGTGTTGTTGTTTGCATGAGGATTATCGCCTTCCTAATGCACATTATCCACGATTATTGATATGTGGTGAATCAGCGATCGCTTTGTGCTCCATTCTATTCTCAACATTCTCGGATGTCATTTTGAATCTTGTCACAAAACAAAAGGTTAATTGACATGTAACAAATTATCTCTATATTACGTGAGCCAATTAAATACCAAATAAACTTAGGTAGGTCATACTAGCGAAGGAATTTCCGTCTCCCCCCTCCTAGTTCTTATCTCACATCTTAGCGGGGATCATATCCCTAAGCTCGATACCAAACCGTGACGCCCCAAAATTAGGTATACATCACCCATCTTGGGTAGTCGGATACATGGTATGTAATTTAAATACAACTTACTAATGTAAGCGTAGGTGTACAATCTGACATAAAGCTGAGTTTGAATACAAATATTGTCTACTAGATATTATACAAACTCAAAAGGAGTCCTCATTACAATTATTATCACACTATTTCACGAATAGTGAGGACTACTAATGCTATCCTCGGACCATTACTCGTTCCCAGACTGCGTCCCGGCCTATATTCTCATTTCACGAAGAGAACATCGAAAGAAAGGGTGAGCTCAACTAGCTCAAGAAGAAATATTATGACTAAGATAATGCGAATAAATTATCATTAGCCCTTCTGTGATGTTAAACCGATAAAATATAATGAACATCAAGTTTAACTATGGTGGAACCAAAGAATCCATTAAAAGAGTCAAGTAGAAAATAAAATCTACTATCTTTTATGATTTAAAAGGTTTTTCATCATTGTTATAATTTGAGACTCATTTTAATAAATATTCCACCACATCTAATCATCCACGTACCACGGTCAAGAATTTTCATTAAATCATCAATGGTCATGACTATCATAGAATAAACCTCAGTCATAATCATACCAAAAACTATTCATCAATGCTTTACTGAAGCCATCGAGGACTTTTATCACATCATTTATAACGGTCATGATTATACCGAATGATCCTCGGTCATAATCATACTAAGTCCATCTATGCACGTAAGCGAAGATGACTTTCAACATAATATAACATGAGGATGATGTCAATGACATAATAATTTAATAAACAAGTTCAAGAATTAATTTATCCAAGAACTAATAATGTCCAAATTGACAACATGATCTTTGCTTTGTAGAGTAAAATTCAAGAATGCTTAGAAGAATATTTCCATAAAAAATACTAGATGAAGCGTAAATATCAAGGATATTTCACTAAATTCATGGAGTATAGAAGTCAAAATTTCAACTTATTTGAGTATAATAACGAATGGAATGGAATAAAAAAATCACCACGCATGCGGTACTTCTTTACATAGTACGAGTTATTCCAATGAGAATAATAATAACGGAACGAAGTCGGTGAAATTCACACCAAGCATGGATGTTCCAACAGAATAATAAAGAATGGAATAACAATGAAATCACCATGCATGCGGTATCAGATAGACAAAGTTATTCCAATGAATAATAAATGAGAATAATAAAGATGGAACCCGGTGGGTGTAAAAACACACGCAGATGGGATATTCCAATGTAATAATAAAGGCGAGAATAATAAAGGCGGAACCGAGGTCCTGCAGTAAAGCCTGATGCAGGATGTTCCAACGGAATAATAAAGATGAAATAATAGAAGAATGTCACCAAGTATAGGGTATTCAGCGTATAAAGGTTATTCCAATGAACAATGAAGAAATGGAATAATGAAGTTCTCTTTTTGAATACAAAGAATAATATCCTCACTAGTAAAAGACATCGGATATCAAAGTAGTGAAGTACCGAAATACTCTTCTTCTTTCTCTCTATAGATTTTCTCTCTATAGCTTCTCTCTATAATTTCTCTCTCTAGAGTTTTAGTGAATTCGTAAGAAAATAATGAAGGAATGAGCTTCTATTTATAGGAAAATAGAATGCATAGTAATTAATCCATGAACGGTCCAGATTGATTTACTTTAATCTGACGGTCCATATTTAAAGAAAAATCTTTTAAATAAAATATCATATATGTGAGACCCCAGATTTTATCAATAAAGATTTAAATTTTGTTGAAATAATTTTTTAATATTATGGTGTGAATTTAAGATAATATTATAGTTGTGGGTAGTATTTATAAATTTTGCAAAGTATGCAAGTGGTTATATTATATATCGATTGGTTGGGAATATTAGGTTTAGCGGGGAATATTCGCATAACTACTCAATCATTGGTGGACCCCATAATGTAATTATTGTCGGATTGAGAAAACGACAAAAATATTTTATTGAAATAACGGCGGAAGTTTTACCGTAGTTCTTGTTGAACTACTCATGTAGTAAAAGTATGCGAATACGTGTGGTTGCATAGTAGCAATATTACGGTATTGATTATTGATGCTTATGTGAGAAGTCACTCGGTTTGATTCCATTATTGTCGATTAATAATATGAATTATTATAAGCGATAATGACGTTTTGTTTTATTCAGTATTATTAACGTAATAAAAGCGAAACATCTTTTATATAAAATAGAATACTTTATTAAAGTTATTCTATAAATAGAATATATTATATTTTATTATGCATAGTGTTGCATAGTGTTTTGCATAGTGTTTTGTATAGTATTGCATAGTGTTTTGCATAGTAAAATGTTTTTATATAAATAGAATATATTATATTTTATTTAAAAGATTTTTCTTTAAATATGGACCGTCGATTAAAGTAAATCAATCTGGACCGTTCATGGATTAGTTCTTATGCATTCCATTTTCCTATAAATAAGCTCATTCCTTCATTATTTTCTTATTTAATTCATTGAAACTCTAGAGAGAAATTATAGAGAGAAGCTATAGAGAGAAAATTATAAAAAAGAAGAAGAGTATTCGCTACTTCACTACTTCTATATTAGATTCTTTTTACGGTAAAGGGTGTTATTCTTTCTTCTTGAAGAGAACTTACATTATTCCATTCACTATTATTACATTGGAATAACTTTGTAAAAGTGGCATACCCTATACATAACTTGATACGTGGCATACCCTATACTTGGTGAAATCCTTATGTTATTCCATTGCTTATTATTACATTGGAATAACTCGTATAATGCTGATTTACCCTATACTTGGTGACATTCTTCTATTATTCATTGGAACATCCACGTCGTGTGTTTTACACCGGACACGGTTCCATTTTTATTATTCATTGGAACATCACGTTCATGTGTTTTACACGGACACGGTTAAAATCTTTATCATTCTACGTTGGAATATCCTATCGTGTGTTTTACACCGGATCCTGGTTCCATCTTTATTATTCATCGTTGAATATCCCGCTTGTGAATTTCACGACCGACCGGTTCCGTTATTATTATTATGTTGGAATAACTCGCCTCATGCGCTAAGAAACCGCATGCGTGGTGATTTCTTTTGTTATTCCATTCTTTATTATACCCGGTTGTTTAAAACTTTGACTTCTATACTCCATGAAATTAGTAGAATATCCTTGATATTTGCGTTTCATCCAAAGATCTTTCATGGAAATATTCTTCCCGATCATTCTTGAATTTTACTCACTTAAACAAAGATCATGTTGACAATTTGGACGTTAATAATTCATGGATTAAATAATTCTTGAACTTGTTTTATTGAATTATTATGTCATTGTCATCATCCTCATGTTATATTATGTTATCTTTGGCTTACGCATACGATAGATAGATGAACTTAGTATGATTATGACCAGGATCATTCAGATAATCACGACTTGATATAAATGATGTGACTAAAGTCCTCAAATGGCTCTGTAATGCGATGATGGATAGTTTTTGGTATGATTATGACCAGGGGGTGATTCGGTATAGTCGTGACCATTGATAACTTGATGAAAATCCTTGACCGCGGTATGCATGGGGATGATTAGATGTGGTGGTTTATTTATTGTCGAGTCAAATGATAAAATTGATGAAAACCTTTTAAAACCTAAAAGATAGTAGACTTTATTCTCTACTTGATTTTTTTAATGGATTGCATATTTATTGCGCAGCTTAAACTGGTTGTCTATTGTATTTTATCGGTTTAACATCTGTTGAAGGCTAATGATAATTTATTCGCATTATCTTAGTCATAATATTTCTTCTTTGGGCTAGTTGAGCTCACCCTTTCTTTTACCGTTTCTCTTCAGAAATGAGAACATATTGGGATTTAGTCTGGGAACGGAGTAATGGTCCGAGAGGATAGCATTAGTAGTCCTCACTATTCTCGTGAAATAGTGTGATAATAGTTGTAATGAGGACTCCTTTTGAGTTTGTATAATATCTAGTAGATAATATTTGTATTCAAACTCACAGCTTTATGTCGTATTATATACTACGCTTATATTAGTAAGTTGTATTTGAATTTATGTACCATGTAAGTGGCGACCCAAGATGGGTGACGATACCTTATTTTGGGGGCGCCATGTTGGTATCGAGCTTAGGATATGATCCCCGCTAAGATGTGAGAATAGTACTAGGAGGGGAGAGATTGGGAATACCTTCGCTAGTATGACCTACCTAAGTTTATTTGGTATTTGATTGGTCAATGAGTATAGTGATAATTTGTTGCATGTCAATTAACCCTTATTTTGTGGCGGTGTTTGAAAATGGCATCAGAGAATGTTGAGAATAGCAATGGAGCACAAGAGATCGTTGATTCTCCACGCATCAATAATCAGGACAATGTGCAACAGGATGGCGATAATCCTCCGTAAACAACAATCTTGATCAATCGATTTAACGACGCAGACGCTTAAAAGGTTTTAGAATTCATGCAACATTAAAGTAAAGCGACTCCCGTCCAAAACGTAGGTGGAAACACAGAAAACTCCTAAGGCGGTCACCGCTAAACAATTCAAGGAGCTGGGACCACCGGAGTTTAAGGGAGAGCCAAAACCACTTCGCGGAAGCATGGATAAAGCAGAGTTACCAAGATATTTGATGTCTTGGGATGCTCCGAGGAGCAAAGGTTCTTTTGCCGCCTTTATGTCATGCGGAGAGGCAGATTCGGTGGGGAATCCAGAAACGTACTCAACTGTTGTAATCAAGATATCTTGGGAGAAGTTCCAGAGTCGCATTCAACGACAAATACTTTCCGAAAGTATTCGCCACATGAAGGAGGTGGAGTTTATCAAGTTGGAACAAAACAATATGACCGTGTCGCAATACGAGGCAAAATTTACGGAGTTATCACGGTTTTGCGCCCCACTGGTGGATAATGAAGAGAGAATGGCGCGAATGTTTTTAAGAGGTTTGAAGCGAGAGATACGCCAACATCTTATTTCTCATAAACCGTGTTTTTATTCAGATGTTGTAAATAGGGCTCGATTAGTGGAGCGCGATAACGAGTCAACGCTAACTAAAAGAGAGCAAAAACCGCAAAATTATAATACTAGCGTAGAGTAGTCATCGAAGCGGTGACAACAAGCGTGGAGGGAATCAACAGTTAAATATGGTAACCACTTTGTGGTAATCGGGGCCAAAATAATAAGAATGGACATTTCAAGAAAAGGAGATTCAACAATGATGGAAAGATGTCAAGACCAAAGACTGTTGTTAAGGAAGGAGAAGGACCACCTATCAGTATGCTTCAAATGCGGAGGAGAGGGACACATTAGTCCCAATCGCGCATATGCCGTCCAAAGCATGTTATAATTGTGGAAGAGAAGGTCACTTAGCTCGATTTTGTCGCCATCAAGACAAATTCAACTAGGATGGAGGCACCAAAGGTCATTCCCTGCATAAACCAGAGTTTTAGAGTTTAAGAGAGAGTTTTTTTCTCGTGACGAGGAACCTGAATAAAATTATCACGGGTAAGTTAATCGTAAGCTCTTGCGAAGTCTATACCTTATTAGATACACTGGTTCTACCCATTCTTTTATCTCTCTTGCTTGCGTTCAACGTTTAAATTTGACTCAAGAAATTAGACTTTGATTTATCTATTGAAACTTCGTTGGGAGAAACCTTCGTTACCTCCACTGTTTATTAATCTTGTTGTTTCAAATAAACACTTTCACGTTATCCGTCGATCTTATCTCTTGAAAATACTTGCCTTTGAGGTAATTTTTGAAAATAATTGATTAACTACTCGTTATTCTTTTTGTAAGGTTGTTAGCTTTCATATTTCTAACCAACCTGTTATACTTAATTCAAAGTAACCAAATCCTAAAGTTAATCACCGTTATATCAAGTCGTAAGTAAAGAGCCCCGATCCTTTCGTTGTTGACTTCCTTGTGTGGAATGCACCGCCGGACTTTTCGTAGGCGTACGCCGTGATGAAGATGGCAAGTTAATAGGTATCATTGTGAGGTGCTTATCTGTGTTAAGGGATGAAGTCACGATTGGTATTAATGTGACGTATTATCCAAGTCTTGGACGAGAGTAATGCTTTGAATGATATTTCTATCTTTAATAAATTTCTTGGCGTATTCTTGAAGACTTCCTAGCCTACCCTAGAGCGTGAAATCGAATTTTGTATTGACCCAAAGACAAAACCCATTTCTTAAACCCTCAAATATTTCTTCAACTAAAAGGATCATTTACGTGGATTATGATGAAAGTCATAATAAAAGTATAGAACTAATAAAAATCATGGGTATATGAAGTATTAGTAAGTTTTATGATGAGTTATGTTGGTTAGTATGTGAAAACATGAAAGTTTCTTAGAAATCACAAAGAGTTGAAAATCGATTTTAGTGAAAAACGAATATGAAATTCAATTGACTATATCTCTGTTATATTTTGAATTTTTGAATGTGGTTAAGTCCTAGAGTTAGATCTATAAGTTACCTAACTAATCCAAGTGGAATTACTGAAAAGGTGTTGTAGATTTTGTGTGGACTGATTTTAGCAAAGGAGTGCAAAGTTGCAAAACCAAAAAAAGCTTCTCGCCATGATTTTAGAGAGGCTGTTTTGGCCACTTAAATTATGAGAAAAATTCTGGCCTTTTGGGACATGAAAGTATATGGTATAAAGTACCTCCTGTCCAAAAATGAGCTCATTCTCGACTTAAAATGAGCAAGTTATGACTATTTCAATATTTAGGTTTTTCCGAATTTAAAACGCTATAACCGGAGTTCTATAACTCCGATGACCATGAAATTTAAACTGGAAGCTCACGTTAACATGTGTAAGGTCCTGCCAAGATTTGGGAATTTTGGAGTTAAACTTGAGGTAGCTAATTTCTTAAGGAATTAAGTGGAAATCGATTTTAAAAATAGTAAATGAATTTAAAAATTCGAGAAAAATATATTTTCATTATGGGACTATATTATGCTAAATCCCGAAAAAGAAATATTTTTGGGGCTGATTTGGTATTTTCATGAAAATAGTTTAGTTACGAACATATGAGTTAAATATGTTATGTGAAGTAACAAAGTTGAAAATAGGATTTTATGGCTAGAGAATCCTATATAGAGTATATGCATATTTTTTTGATGAGGGATTTGATAATTGGTGATGATATTTTATGAGTATGACATTTTTGAATGATTAAATGCATTATATGGTAAAGCGTAAACAATTAAGATAAATTGTTTATAAATTTAAGAAGTGATTAAAATATTGTTATAATATTAATGATATTAGATTATGAGATTATTAAGTGATTGAAAACATGGGGATATTCTTGAATCCTGGATAAATTATATTATAAATATTTAATATTTATCCTTTATCTCATTTGATTGATTCTTTATATCATTATCCTCATGCTTATATTATGTTGAAAGTCATCTGTGGCCTGTAGATGGACTTGGTATGATTATGACCAGGGATTGTTCGGTATAATCATAACAGTAAATGAATACACAATTATCTTTGGGCCGTAGTGCATGGATAATTTGTGGTCGTGATACTAATGAATACACAATTATCTTTCGTCAGTAGTGCATGGATAATTTGTGGTCGTGATACTAATGAATACACAATTATCTTTGGCCGTAGTGCATGGATAATTTGTGGTCGTGATATTAATGAATACACAATTATCTTTGGTCGTAGTGCATGGATAATTTGTGGTCGTGATACTAATGAATACACAATTATCTTTGGTAGTAGTGCATGGATAATTTGTGGTCGTGATCTTAATGAAGTCACAATTATCTTTGGCCGTAGTGCATGGATAATTTGTGGTCGTGATATTAATGAATACACAATTATCTTTGGTAGTAGTGCATGGATAATTTGTGGTCGGATATTAATGAATACACAATTATCTTTGGTAGTAGTGCATGGATAATTTGTGGTCGTGATACTAATGAATACACGATTATCTTTTGTCAGTAGTGCATGGATAATTCGTGGTCGGATACTAATGAATATCCTTGGCACGTAGTGCGGGGATGATTCGATGATATGGATTAATTATTGAAGTTTGAGTCTCAAAGAATGAAATATTAATTCATGGATGTGGTAAAAGTCATCTTTCAGTAGTAGTGCATTGATAGACTTGGTATGATTATGACCACGGATTATTCGGTATAATCATGACCAGTAATTGAAAACACGAATATCCTTAGCGCCAAGAGTGCATGGATAATTCATGGTTGTGATACTATTATTAAGTCGAAGTCTCAATATTATTGTGACGCCCCAAAATAGGTATACACCACACCCATTCTAAGTCGCCAAATACATGGTACGTAAACAACTACAACTTTATTATTACAACAAGAAAGCTGTGAGTTTAAATACAAATATTATCTTTTAGACAATATCTATACTCAAATAAATCCCCATCACATTTATTGATACATTATTTTACAAAATGGTGAGGACTACTAAACAACTCTCTCTAGAACCTTCATTCCATACCCCAGCTACTAGTACTCCTACATTCTCGCCTCCCGAGAAGAAAAATGGAATAACAAGAAAAGGGTGAGCTCAACTAGCCAAATAAAGAATACTATGACTAAGATAATATACAACAAATTATCGTTAGTCTCCAACAGGAAAAATCGATAGAATACAATAGACAACAAGTTTCGGATCAATATTCGCATAGTGAAATAATAATTCATAGAAGAGTTACGTGAGAGAATGAAATCTACTATAATCTATGAATTTAACGGTCCATCATCAATATTTTATCCCTGTAACATCAATCAATATTCATCTCAAATCAAATATTCATCTTTGCACTCTGTGCCAAAGATATTCATCAATCCATCATGTTCATCTCAACACTGTTCATCTTTGCACTAAAGGCCAAAGATATTCATCAATCGATCATGTTCATCTCAACACTGTTCATCTTTGCACTAAAGGCCAAAGATATTCATCGATCGGTCGTGTTCATTTAAACACCGCTCATCTTTGCACTACTGGGCCAAAGATATTCTTGAAATCATTCATCTTTGCACTACTGGGCCAAAGATATTCAATAATATCATCATTTAAAGACCGAGGATGATGAAAATATTTTAAAGAACGAATCCCGGTGAAACAAAATGACAAGGATTAAGGATTAAGGATTCATACTTGGTTTTATCCACGTCCAAAAATACCTCAAAAATAATCATAGTGGTGTAAAATTCAAGAATGATCAAAACATGGATACAATCAAAGCTAGTATCCAGAATAGATATTTTGGACGAAAAGAAGAAATTTCATTTTTCGGTGAATAGTACCAGATATCGTGAATAGTGCAGATATCGTGAATAGTCTTAGATATCGTGAATAGTAACTCACACCAAAAGATAGAAATTCCACAAAAAACATTTTCACGCCTATGAATGACTGCGTGAATAGTAACTCGTGAATAGTAACTCATGAATAGTAACTCGTGAATAGTAACTCATGAATAGTAACCCACATGCATGAAAAAGTTCCAAATTTGATAAAAACTTCAGATCAACATTTCAGCATAATGATATTGAAGAAATAATATCATTACGAAAAAAAAATAATATCCCTTACCTCAAAGAATCAATACTTCGGAAGGAAAGGTCGGAAGTGATGCTTTGAATGAAACTTGTCTTGAATAAAGAACTCTCAAAGTATCTAAATACTCACAAAATACCAATAATAAGAGAGAAAGAGAGAAAACTTTGTTTTCGGTGTGATTTTCAATTCTAACTTAGCCCTCTATTTATAGGAAAATGTTAGCCTCACCAAGCGGACTTGACTGCTACACGATGGCTTTACCTGCTACTATTGCCACCCACCACATTTGAAATAAAATTCAGCACATTTCTTCACCAACCACAAGTGGGGCCCACCAATTCTAGAATTTTCCACCAAAATCATTTATAACCTAATTTCTGAATCAGACACCTCTTAAAATTTATAACAAATCATTCGTTCATTTTTAACGGTTCAAAATTTGTAGACATATACTCAACTTATATATGTATAACATATCCAAAAATTACAACGATCCAACTATTTCGGATTAAATATTATAACTCACACAATAAAGCTGTAATAACACCGATTTGATCTTTTAATACCTCCAATCCGACAAAATAAAACATCTCAGCAATAATTTCTTCATTAATAACCACATAAATAAATCCATCATTTATATTCATATAAAATAAATATTTCCTTATCATATGAATCAATAATTAATTATTCACAAATAATATTACAGAATCACAATTATGACAACCCAGTAGTTCGAGAAAGAGGGGCTTTCCAATAAGGATCTCTCCTTACTGGCGCGCAATTAGGTGACCAAACCTCTCCTTAGACAGAACTTTCTAGACATTGCCAATAATGTTATCTAATAATATTATTCAAATAATATGAATTATTGATCTGATAATGGGAAATACTGTGCAGTGACAATTATTGAAACAGCAATAATATAAAATACCAACGCAGCAATTATTGAATCAATAAAATAAAATATTGATAAAGTAACTCTTTGTGAAAATTATTGAGTAGTGCCATCTACGCGTGCAGTCAATAATTCAACAATCTTGTCGCAATCTGAGTGTCTTCTCTTGTGCAACCACGCGTATTCTCGTATTTTAACCAACCGGGTATTCCAACGATCTTAACTTGGTAATAACTACGCCGTTATTTATAACCACCCAAACTTTGTCGTTTTCCTCATCCAATCACTTTTCCGTTATGGGCCCACACACGGTCTCTTTGCGTCGCATACGAATATTCCACAAGCAGTCTGAATATTCCACGACCAAACGAATATTCCCCGACAAAAATGAATATTTTATAACCACTTGCTTATTTTGAAATATTTGCGTATTTAACCCTTAACTATCCACATTAATCAAATCAACCCTTACTATTTTAAAATAATAAATAAAGGAAATTCCTTTTTATTTTAAAAAATTTTCTGGTCTTCAACCTGACCCCTCCTTATGAAATTTCGTCCTCGAAATTGACGTACGTACCTGGTGTTTCGAAAAGGTGAGGATACCTCGCTTTCATTTCCGTTTCCAATTCCCAGGTCATTTCCTCTATAGCATGATTCCTCCACAAAACTTTAACTTGTGGTATGACCTTTGCGCGTAGGACATGCTCCTTCCTATCCAAGATCTTGACAGGTACCTCCTCATACGTTAAGTCTTTGGCTATCTCGTCCGGTTCTAACTCAATAACGTGGTTCGGGTCTTTCACATATTTACGAAGTACAGATATGTGAAACACATTATGAACACGAGACATACTTGGAGGTAACGCAAGTCTATAGGCTACATTTCCTACTCGGTCAAGAATTTGAAATGGACCAATAAATCGTGGATTTGAGCTTTCCTCTCTTCCCAAATCTTGTAACTCCCTTCCATGGAGCAACTCGCAATAATACATGATCCCCTACACTAAATTCCACGTCCTTTCGATGAAGATCCGCATAACTCTTTTGTCGATCTTGTGCCGTTTGTATACGTTGTCGAATCAATTGGATCTTTTCGGTAGTCATACGTACTAACTCGGGTCCTAACAATGTTGCTTCACCCACCTCATCCCAACATATTGGAGAACGACATTTTCGTCCATATAATGCTTCAAATGGAACCATGCCTATATTTGTTTAATAACTATTGTTGTATGAGAATTCCACCAATGGCAAGTACTTATCCCAACTTCCTTTGAAATCTAGGACACAGAGTTTTAATATATCTTCAAGAGTTTGAGTAGTCCTCTCTGATTGCCCATCCGTTTGAGGATGGTATGCCAAACTGAATCATAAATTCGTGCCCATAGCTTTCTAACCCAAAATCATGAAGTGAATCTTGGGTCACTATCCAAAACTATGGATACAGCATGCCATGCAACCTCACAATCTCATTTACGTACATACTAGCAAGGCGTTCAAGGAATAAGTCTCCGATCGGCAAGAAATGAGCAGACTTGGTTAATCTATCAACAATAACCCAAATAGCATTGATGCCTTGAGAAACCGTAGTAGGAAGACCCAGAATGAAATCCATGGTAATGTGTTCCCACTTCCATTAGGAATCTCAAGTGGTTGCAACGGACCCTTAGGTACTAGATGCTCCGCCTTTACACGTTAGCAAGTTAAACACATCGAGATAAACTTTGCAATCTCTCTCTTCATATTATTCTACCAAAATGTATGTGAAGATCACGATACATTTTAGTACTTCCAGGATGGATTTGCAAATGGTGTATTGTGTGCCTCCATCATAATCTTGTACCTCAAATCGAGTCGTTAGGAACACAAAGTCTAGAGTGGACTCAAGTATTCCTTCTTCATCAATTCTCGCTTAGGAATAGCTCCTTCTTGTACTTTCCTCTTCATACGCATCACTCGGGATGGGGTTTGGAGTGGCTTTAACTAAAGTCGATTATACTCGTATATCATCACGTGGGTACCTAGAGTTTTCATCTCCATCTCTATTATTTGTAAATTATACTGAAATTAGTCTTTGACAATATCGTACTCGTATTTTGTATATATCGATCTTCTACTCAACACGTCACTACCACGTTCGCTTTTCGAGGATGGCATGGTGAGAACATGTCTTTGAAATGAGTCTCCTCTTGAGTTCTTGAAGCTCTTCCCACATTCCTTGCTCCATTCGAATTTTGTATCTCTACGAGTCATTTGCGATAATGGAATAGCGATTCGAGAATATCCTTCAACGAATCTCTCGATAATAACCAACTAAGCCTGAAAGCTACGTATTTCGACATCGACTTAGGTTGCTCTCAAGCGTGACTCATATCCCAATCTTGGATAAGACGTCACAATGACACCTATCGATTTACTATCGCATCGAATATGACGTCCCCTATAGAGAGTCCGGCGGTGCATTCCACAAAGGAAGTCACAAGATAAAAGCTCGGTACCAAATTCTATAGTTGAATTTTTAACTCTCGAAGTTCAATAGAGCCATTCTATATGAAATTTTAGAAATGAGTTTTGTCTTAGGGTTCAAAGTCGATACAAAATTTAATATCGAGCTTTAGGAGTAAGCCAAGAAATTCTTCAGAAATACATCGGAAAAATCAATAACAACAGGAATATTATTCAAATCGGCGTGTCTTTATTCAAATCCATAACATGGACTAAGAAAACTTGACATCCGTAATAAACGAATGACTTCATGGCTTGATATGAAAATGTTTGATTACAATGGTTTGATTGCTTGAATTGAATAACAAAGTTGCTTAGGAATATGAAAACTAACAACCTTACAAAAGCAATCAATTTGGCATGATGAGTAGTTAACCTTAAAATCACATCAAAAGCAAATATCTCTATAGAAATAAGGTTAATGGGTAATGTGATAGTGCAACTGAATCAAACAAGATTTCTAAAAACAACAGATGTAATGAAAGTTTCTCTAGCAGATTCTCCATAAATAGGTCAAAGTCTAATTTCTCCGTAGTCAAGTTCAAACGTTGAGCGCAAGCAAGAGAGATAAAAGAATGGGTAGAACCAGGTATCTAGTAAGGTATAAACTTCGCAAGAATTTATAATTAACTAACCCGTGCTAACCTTCGTCGTTCCTCGCATTTTGACCCGGCCACGACAAACGCTCTTCCAAGAACCGTTGACTTTGACTTTTTGGGACATCCTTTTGAGTCACCATTCACGCCTGACTGGGTTTCGATATCGCATAATCTCGAAAGCGATATGTCCTTCTTTTCCACAATTATAGCATACCTTGGAAGGCTTTGAGCAGTTTGACCTTATATGTCCCTCCTCTCCACATCTCAGTAGCATCTAAGCTGGCGATCGTTCTCTTCCCTAGAATTTGTTGATAGTCTTTGATGTTCTTCGCCGAACGTCTTCCGTCATCGTTAAATCTTCTCTTTTAGATTGGACATCTCTTTCCATAATATCAACGCGTCGATGCGCTTTTTACCCATGCATCACTCATTCTCACTCGTTCGGCTTATTTCTTCTTCATTTCGATTCGACTTTATCATCTTATACTCGCCAAAGAGTGCTTACATTCAAGCATCACGTATCGGGTAACACAAGCTTGAATCGTTGCATCCTTTTGCTCCACATTTACTGCAATTCTTTGCTTTGCTCTTCTAACTCATGAATACGATTTTGCAATTCTATATTTCGATCATAAAATACCTCTAATAAACTCTCTTGGTACCTCTTCTTCCTCTTCTTCCTCCTCTCTCTCATTTGTTACCTCTGCGATTATCTGGTGCAACTATCAATTCTTCACTCACCACATGGATATCTCTAATTCCTTCTTCTTTGACATCACATTATCACGGTTGGCGATTAGAGGTGTCTCCACGATCTCATTCACTCCATTGTTAACGTTCTCGTGACCATTCTAAAAAACTATCATAAAACAAGGGTTAATTAAATAAATTAACAAATCTCATAATACCCTATAATATGACCAACCAACAAATAAGCTTAGGTAGGACACACTAGCGAAGGATTTACTCGTCTCTCCCCTCCTAGTTTTATTCCCGATCTCCGCCGGAGATTATATCCTAAGCTCGATATTAACCGTGACGCCCCAAAATAGGTATACACCACACCCATTCTCGAGTCGCCAAATACATGGTATGTAAACAACTACAACTTTATTATTACAACAAGAAAGCGTGAGTTTAAATACAAATATTATCTTTTAGACAATATCTATACTCAAATAAATCCCCATCATATTTATTGATACATTATTTTACAAAAATGGTGAGGACTACTAAACAACTCTCTCTAGAACCTTCATTCCATAATTTTAGAGCTAGTACTCGCTACATTCTCGCCTCCTGAGAAGAAAAATGGAATAACAAGAAAAAGGGTGAGCTCAACTAGCCCAGTAAAGAATACTATGACTAAGATAATATACAACAAATTATCGTTAGTCTCCAACAGGGAAAAATCTGATAGAATACAATAGACAACAAGTTTCAGATCAATATTCGCAGATGAAATAATAATTCATAGAAGAGTTACGTAGAGAATGAAATCTACTATAATCTATGAATTTAACAGTCCATCATCAATATTTTATCCCTGTAACATCAATCAATATTCATCTCAAATCAAATATTCATCTTTGCACTACAGGCCAAAGATATTCATCAATCGGTCATGTTCATCTCAACACCTGTTCATCTTTGCACTAAAGGCCAAAGATATTCATCAATCGGTCATGTTCATCTCAACACCTGTTCATCTTTGCACTAAAGGCCAAAGATATTCATCGATCCTGTCATGTTCATTTAAACACCTGCTCATCTTTGCACTACTAGGCCAAAGATATTCTTCAGAAATCATTCATCTTTGCACTACAGGCCAAAGATATTCAATAATATCATCATTTAAGCCTGAGGATGATGAAAAAATATTTTTAAAGAACGAATCCGATTGAAACAAAATGACAAGGATTAAGGATTAAGGATTCATACTTGGTTTTATCCACGTCCAAAAATACCTCAAAAATAATCATAGTGGTGTAAAATTCAAGAATGATCAAAACATGGATACAATCAAAGCTAGTATCCAGAATAAATGTTTTAGACTAAAAGAAGAAATTTCATTTTTCTATTGAATAGTACCAGATATCGTGAATAGTCAGATATCGTGAATAGTGCCGTATACGTGAATAGTAACTCCGACACCAAAAGATAGAAATTCCACAAAAAAAACATTTTCACGCTTCATGAATAGTACTCGTGAATAGTAACTCGTGAATAGTAACTCATGAATAGTAACTCGTGAATAGTAACTCATGAATAGTAACCCGACATGAAAAAGTTCCAAATTTGATAAAAACTTCAGATCAACATTTTAGCATAATGATATTGAAGAAATAATATCATTATGAAAAAAAAAATAATATCCCTTACCTCAAAGAATCAGTACTTCGGAAGGAAAGTCGGAAGTGATCTTTGAATGAAACTTGTCTTGAGCAAAGAACTCTCAAAGTATCTAAATACTCACAAAATACGCTCAATAATATAGAGAGAGAGAGAGAGAAAACTTTGTTTACGGTGTGATTTTCAATTCTAACTTAGCCCCTCTATTTATAGGAAAATGTTAGCCTAGCCAAAAGCAGACTTGACTGCCACGATGGCTTTTTACTCGCTACTATTGCCACCCACCACATTTGAAATAAAATTCAGCACATTTCTTCACCAACCACAAGTGGGGCCCACCAATTCTAGAATTTTCCACCAAAATCATTTATAACCTAATTTCTGAATCAGACACCTCTTAAAATTTATAACAAATCATTCGTTCATTTTTAACGGTTCAAAATTTGTAGACATATACTCAACTTATATATGTATAACATATCCAAAAATTACAACGATCCAACGGTCGGATTAAATATTATAACTCACACAATAAAGCTGTAATAACACCGATTTGATCTTTTAATACCTCCAATCAAGGCAAAATAAAACATCTCAAACAATAATTTCTTCATTAATAACCACATAAATAAATCCATCATTTATATTCATATAAAATAAATATTTCCTTATCATATGAATCAATAATTAATTATTCACAAATAATATTACGAGAATCACAATTATGACAACCGGTAGTTCAGAAAGAGGGGCTTTCAATAAGGATCTCTCCATCTGGCGCCGCAATTAGGTGACCAAACCTCTCCTTAGACAGAACTTTCTAGACATTGCCAATAATGTTATCTAATAATATTATTCAAATAATATGAATTATTGATCCGATAATGGGAAATCTTGTGCGGTGACAATTATTGAAGCAAAGTGATAATATAAAATACCAACGCAAACAATTATTGAATCAATAAAATAAAATATTAAGCAAGAACTCATTGTGAAAATTATTGAGTAGTGCCATCTTACGTCTGAGTCAATAATTCAACAATCTTGTGCGTAATACTGGTGTCTATCAGGCATGCAACCACGCCAGACATCGTATTTTAACCCACGGGTATTCCAACGGTCTTAATTATAGAATAACTACGCCGTTATTTATAACCACCCAAACTTTGTCGTTTTCCTCATCCAATCGCTTTTCGTTATGGGGCCCACACATGGTCGCTACTGTGGCCGCATACGAATATTCACAAATGATGCGAATATTCCACGACCAAACGAATATTCCCAAACAAAAATGAATATTTTATAACCACTTGCTTATTTTGAAATATTTGCGTGATTTAACCCTTAACTATCCACATTAATCAAATCAACCCTTACTATTTTAAAATAATAAATAAAGGAAATTCCTTTTTATTTTAAAATTTTTGGTCTTACAACCTCCCTCCTTATGAAATTTCGTCCTCGAAATTGACGTGACGATACACAGTGTGTTTGAAAAGGTGAGGATACCTCGCTTTCATTTCCGTTTCCAATTCCTGTGTCATTTCCTCTATAGCATGATTCCTCCACAAAACTTTAACTTGTGGTATGACCTTTCATGGCGTAGGACATGCTCCTTCCTATCCAAGATCTTGACAGTACCTCCTCATATGTTAAGTCTTGGCTATCTCGTCCGGTTCTAACTCAATAACGTGGTTCGGTCTTTCACATATTTACGAATAAGCATGATATATGTGAAACACATTATGAACACGAGACATACTTGGAGGTAACGCAAGTCTATAGGCTACATTTCCTACTCGGTCAAGAATTTGAAATGGACCAATAAATCGTGGATTTGAGCTTTCCTCTCTTCCCAAATCTTGTAACTCCCTTCCATGGAGCAACTCGCAATAATACATGATCCCCTACACTAAATTCCACGTCCTTTCGATGAAGATCCGCATAACTCTTTTGTCGATCTTGTGCCGGTTTTTGTATATCGTTGTCGAATCAATTGGATCTTTTCGGTGAGTCAAACGCATTACTAACTCGGGTCCTAACAATGTTGCTTCACCCACCTCATCCCAACATATTGGAGAACGACATTTTCGTCCATATAATGCTTCAAATGGAACCATGCCTATATTTGTTTAATAACTATTGTTGTATGAGAATTCCACCAATGGCAAGTACTTATCCCAACTTCCTTTGAAATCTAGGACACAGAGTTTTAATATATCTTCAAGAGTTTGAGTAGTCCTCTCTGATTGCCCATCCGTTTGAGGATGGTATGCCAAACTGAATCGTAAATTCGTGCCCATAGCTTTCTAACCCAAAATCATGAAGTGAATCTTGGGTCACTATCCGAAACTATGGATACTGGGCATGCCATGCAACCTCTCACAATCTCATTTACGTACATACTAGCAAGACGTTCAAGGAATAAGTCTCCGTGATCGGCAAGAAATGAGCGAGACTTGGTTAATCTATCAACAATAACCCAAATAGCATTGATGCCTTGAGAAAGCGTAGTAGGAAGACCAGAACGAAATCCATGGTAATGTGTTCCCACTTCCATTAAGGAATCTCAAGTGGTTGCAACGGACCCTTAGGTACTAGATGCTCCGCCTTTACACGTTGGCAAGTTAAACACATCGAGATAAACTTTGCAATCTCTCTCTTCATATTATTCTACCAAAATGTATGTCGAAGATCACGATACATTTTAGTACTTCCAGATGGATTGCAAATGGTGTATTGTGTGCCTCCATCATAATCTTGTACCTCAAATCAGAGTCGTTAGGAACACAAAGTCTAGAGTGGACTCGAAGTATTCCTTCTTCATCAATTCTCGCTTCCGGAATAGCTCCTTCTTGTACTTTCCTCTTCATACGCATCACTCCGGATTCGGTGGCTTGAAAGCAAATTTTAACTAAAGTCGATTATACTCGTATATCATTACGTGGGTACCTAGAGTTTTCATCTCCATCTCTATTATTTGTAAATTATACTGAAATTAGTCTTTGACAATATCGTACTTCGTACTTGTATCACGATCTTCTACTCAACACGCCGCCTACCACGCTCGCTTTTTCCAGGATGGCATGGTCGAACATGTCTTTGAAATGAGTCTCCTCTTGAGTTCTTCAAGCTCTTCCCACATTCCTTACTCCATTCGAATTTTGTATCTCTACGAGTCATTGCGATAATGGAATAGCGATTCGAGAATATCCTTCAACGAATCTCCGAGATAATAACCAACTAAGCCTAGAAAGCTACGATTTAGATTCATCGACTTAGGTTGCTCTCAATCGTGACTCATATCCCAATCTTGGATAAGACGTCACAATGACACCTATTAGTTTACTATCGCATCTAATACGACGCCCCTACAGAGAGTCTCGGCGGTGCATTCCACAAAGGAAGTCACAAGATAAAGGCTCGGTACCAAATTTATAGTTGAATTTTTAACTCCTCAAGTTCAATAGAGCCATTCTATATGAGATTTTAGAAATGAGTTTTGTACTAGGGTTCAAAGTCGATACAAAATTTAATATCGAGCTTTGGGAGTAAGCCAAGAAATTCTTCAGAAATATATTCAGTTCTTTTACGGTAAGGGTGTTATTCTTTCTTCTTGAAGAGAACTTCATTATTCCATTCACTATTATTCATTGGAATAACTTTGTAAAAGTGGCATACCCTATACATAAACCTCAGATACGGCAGATACCCTATACTTGGTGAAATCCTTATGTTATTCCATTGCTTATTATTACATTGGAATAACTCAGTATACGTGATTTACCCTATACTTGGTGACATTCTTCTATTATTCATTGGAACATCCATCATGTGTTTTACAGGACCTGGTTCCGCTTTTTATTATTCTGTTGGAACATCCATGTTCGTGTGTTTTACAGGACTGGTTAAAATCTTTATTATTCTGGCTGAATATCCTATCTCGTGTGTTTTACACCGGATCCGGGTTCCATCTTTATTATTCTGTTGGAATATCCGTCCGATTGTGAATTTCACACCGACTGGTTCCGTTATTATTATTATGTTGGAATAACACATGTCATGCGGCACCGCATGCATGGTGATTTCTTTTGTTATTCCATTCTTTATTATACCCAGTTAGTTAAAACTTTGACTTCTATACTCCATGAAATTAGTAGAATATCCTTGATATTTGCGTTTCATCCATATCTTTCATGGAAATATTCTTCCGATCATTCTTGAATTTTACTCATTTAAAGCAAAGATCATGTTGACAATTTGGACGTTAATAATTCATGGATTAAATAATTCTTGAACTTGTTTTATTGAATTATTATGTCATTGTCATCATCCTCATGTTATATTATGTTATCTTTGGCTTACGTGCATAGATGAACTTAGTATGATTATGACCGTGGATCATTCGGTATAATCATGACTTGATATAAATGATGTGACTAAAGTCCTCAATGGCTCTGTAATGCGTTGATGGATAGTTTTGGTATGATTATGACCGGGGTGATTCTAAGATAGTCACGACCATTGATAACTTGATGAAAATCCTTGACCGTGGTACGAGGATGATTAGATGTGGTGGTTTATTTATTGTCGAGTCTCAAATGATAAAAATTGATGAAAACCTTTTTAAAACCTAAAAGATAGTAGACTTTATTCTCTACTTGATTTTTTTTTAATGGATCAGATATTCCTTTCGCAGCTTAAACCGGTTGGTTTCTATTGTATTTTATCGGTTTAACATCTGTTGAAGGCTAATGATAATTTATTCTCGCATTATCTTAGTCATAATATTTCTTATTGGGCTAGTTGAGCTCACCTTTCTTTCCTTCGTTTTCTTCGTGAAATGAGAACATAAATTGGGATTTAGTCTGGAAGCGGAGTAATGGTCCAGAGGATAAGATTAGTAGTCCTCACTATTCGTGAAATAGTGTGATAATAGTTGTAATGAGGACTCCTTTTGAGTTTGTATAATATCTAGTAGATAATATTTGTATTCAAACTCACGCTTTACGTCGTATTGCATACACGCATAGCTTATATTAGTAAGTTGTATTTGAATTTATGTACCATGTAAGTGGCGACCCAAGATGGGTGGCGACGATACCTTATTTTGGGGGCGCCACAATATATTCTATTTATATAAAACATTTTACTATGCAAACACTATGCAACACTACGCAGAACACTATGCAAAAACACTACGCAACACGCATAATAAAATATAATATATTCTATTTTATGAATAACTTTAATAAAGTATTCTATTTTATATAAAAGATGTTTCGCTTTTATTACGTTAATAATACTGAATAAAACAAAACGTCATTATCGCTATAATAATTCATATTATTAATCGGTAATAATGGAATCAAACCGAGTGACTTCTCACATAAGCATCAATAATCAATCAGGTGCATGCTACTATGCAACCACACACGACATCGCATTTTTACTACCAAGTAGTTCAACAAAGATCAACGGTAAAACTTCCGCCGTTATTTTAATAAAATATTTTTGTCGTTTTCTCAATCCAATAATAATTACATTAGGGTCCACCAATGATTGAGCTAGTTGTATGAATATTCCCGCTAAACCGAATATTCCCTAACCAATCGAATATAATATAACCACTTGCATACTTTGCAAAATTTATAAATACTACCCACAACTATAATATTATCTCAAATTCACACCATAATATTAAAAATTATTTCGACAAAATTTAAATCTTTATTGATAAAATCTGGGGTCTCACATATATACATATATATACACACACACACACACACATATTAGTAGAATAAATTTAAAAATATAGGAGACTACAAGTTATGGCGTTAGTTTAGTTAACTAATAAATTAGAATGGCTCAATGGTAGCATAATGACCCAATAACCCATAATTCTTAGGTTCAAAACCTAGCTGTGATATTTTTGCTTCTTATGTTATATTTTTTGTGTATTAGATAAATTCTATTACCATATATATATATATATATATATATATATATATATATATATACCCATCTTAAATCTCCACATTAAATTAATTATATATAAAATAACTATGAATATTTATATAACGTAACTATAAATATTTTAATATATATATATATATATAAATTTATCTCTAAATATTCATATAAATACTTATAAACAAATATTCATATAAATATTTATGCATGAAATATAAATATATTATCTTATAATAATAACACAATTAATTTGTCATTTTATTACGTGATATAAAAGATCGTTAGTATGGAAAGACCTGTTTGACTTCTTTTTTTTCCTTTTTTCCACAAGTGCTAATTATTATATCAATTTTTTTTACAAAATAAAAAAGTAGTAGATATTTGGGAAACAATAGCATTAATTATTCCTTATTTTAAAATGTCCAATATTAAAAAACTAATTAATTTACTTGGCTATTAATTTACGTTATAATCTTCTATATATCGATCATGTATGATCATCGATATGTCATTTAATTATTCATTACTAATTTCCATCAAAAAATATTCGATCGCCCATTAATTATTTGTTGCAAAAAAGAAGATAATTGAAAAGAATAACTTATACTATATTCCAAGGCAAAATAAATAAATTATAGAACATGTAAGATAAATATCATAATTTTGTAAGTATTTGACATATATAAGTAGAAATTATAGTGTTATTATTTTATTTATTTATTATTATTATTATTATTATTATTATTATTATTATTATTATTATTATTATTATTATTATTATTATTATTATTATTATTATTATTATTATTATTATTATTGTAGTATATGACTTACTGAGATTATATTAATGGTATGTAGTGAAAGAGAAGAAAGGAATATATGCGGGAAATCTCATGTTTTGATATAAATATTAATCCTTGCAAGATATTAACATATAACTTGTGTTGCTCCAGCGGTCAATGACCAAAGTTCCAAATGATAGGTCACAAGTTTGAATATGTTCCGCATTTGGACATAATTTTTAAATACTAAATACGAATATTTTTTGACAATTCTCTGAATACCGAATATAGTCTTACAAAAACATGCTTATTGGGATTATCTTAATTTAAGGCAACATTTTAATAGTCGTTGCAAAAAGTTGTATAAAATATGCAACGAAAATAAAAATTGTTGCCAATGAATGTGGTCCATATTAGGCAACGAAATATAACAACAAAAAAACTTTCGTTGCCTACGATGAGGAGAAATCAAATGGTTTGAAATTTTGCAACGAATTTCTAACGAATTTTGTTTCCAAAATTTACAACGGCTTATGAATTTCGTTGCAAAAAGTAAAAGCCTGACACAATCTGCAATGAAGGACAAGTTTCGTTGCTAAACATACACTTTTAGCAATGACTTATAAAGTTGTTGCCTGAAAAATCGTTGCTAAAGCCCAATTTTTAGCAACAAAAAAACTTTTGTTGCCCACGATGACGAGAAATCAAGTGGCCGAAAAATTTGCAACAAATTTCCACTGAACTTTTTTTCCGCCAATGAATTAGTAACGAAATTTTGCAACGACTTCTGAATTTCGTTGCAAAAAGTGAAAGCCTGACACAATCTGTAACGAAGGACAACTTTTGTTGCTAAACATATACTTTTAGCAACGACTTATAAAGTCGTTGCCCGAAAAATCGTTGTTAAAGGCCCATTTTTTTTGTAGTGAATTCTCGCTCGTCTTTTACGAAATTTTTGCCATAACTTCATTATAGCTCCGTTTTAATCCGTTCATCATGAACGTTTCTAACGTTCCTAACCAAGCAATAAGCAACTAACTTATACGTGATGGTTTTAAACTTGTCCATCAACAACAATTATACTACGATGGTTTTAAATTTGTCCATCAACAACGTTCTTCGTGTTCTTCGCGTGTTCTTCGTGTTTTTCGTTCGTTCTTCATTTTTAATCGATATTTTGGATTACGATTTCACTTTTTCTTGGAATTTGATGTTATAGAACATCATTCCTTACTTATTTGACCTACTCACTCATAAGATTCACTCGGATCTCTTAAAATCCTTACGAATCTCATACTTCCTTAAGAAATTTATAAAATAAACTTCTAATTCGTATTTCTTCATTTTCATACGATTTCAACCATATGAATTCATTCTCAATATCTTTTACTCCTTATTTTCATTAATCTATATTTTTGAACATAGAAACTTAAAAAAAATTTCTAAGAGAATAGGTTTCAGATTACCTTTCTCCTTTGATCTCCTTCCGTCGGAAAAAGTTTGCTCACGAGCCAACTTTTCCTCTTCCTTTTCTCTTCTTCCTCCCATCCCTCTCTCTCTCTCTCTCTCTCAAAGTGTAGGATTTTCAAGAATCCGCATAAATGAGCTTAAGGCTTGTTTTTATATAAAACCAAGTCTAGGGGCATTTTAGTCATTTTGCCCTCCCTAACCTCCTTACTATTCAAGGCTTAAGGACTAAGTTAACTTAGTCCTCAAGTTTGCTTAGCCCTTAAGTTTCCTAGTTCCGTCTTTTGGGTTTCGTCCGACAGTTTTAAAAACTGCGATTCTCGGAATCCAAATATTTTTGGATATTTCATCTTTCTTTTACTGATTAACTTTTACATATTCTTCGGATTTTTGAAAAACTGAAAAACACTTTTTGGTGTCAAGCGTTTTTCTTCACGTTTTTCCCTAACGTAGTTAAACGAATAAAAAGTACATAACAGTACTTTTCATCGTTTTTATTATCCGATTTCTGCACGTTTTTCGAGAAAAACTTTTATCGGCTTACTTAATTTTTCACGACATATTATCGTCAAATCTTTCGACGGAAAGTCATTTCGACATACCGAACTCTTGGAACGGCTTAGGTTATTCAAACCCTGACCCTTAGGTTTCGTCGGGTGAATAGTGCCTATTTCGTCTTTTTCCCCAAAAATATTTTTGTTCTCGAATTTTTTTTTATTTTTGTCTTGAAAATTCTTACTCGTTCAATCTAGCTCGTAGCCAGAATCCTCCCGATTAATAATCATTCTAGGTTATAGAACGATTAAGAAACACATAGCACATGATAGTATTAATAAAATTCATTTTATTAATAACTAATTCTTTAAACTTAAATTCTGGACAATCCGATTTTCCGGTTTGTCACAACCTCCCAAATCAAACCAAGGGATTTCAAGAATGTATAATGGTTAAGAGAGAGTTGGTGATTCACTCATGAATCCCACTCCCCATCAACTTATTGTTATAGGTTTGTTGAATTTGAGATAAAGATAGTCTAGCTAGCTTTTTCACATGGAAGAAAGGAACTGTGCTCTCATTATGGGACAAAGCAAATCCCAACATTTGCAACAAATAAAATGCAACAATTGGCTTATACCATATATTCACAAAATATAAACTTTGGTTATAAATTATGTATACACAATTCATTTCACATAACATAGGTTATAATGATTTAAAGGGCATACAATGTATTCCCTGATTACAAGGTATCAAGTAGTGCACATACATATAATCCATGTACATTTTCTATTACTACCAAATAAAATTGTGCATTGCTTATTATTTATTACCATGACTGTTATTATCATAATAACTTAATGAGATCATTATTAATTATTACTCAACACATTATCAATTATTTAATATTATATATCCAGTGTACACACATAATTTTTTTTCCAATTCCTAGAATACACAAATATTTAATTATTTCTGTATAAAGGATCACATGGGATTTCTTGTACTACTTGATATTTCATATCAGTAGAAGGTATTCTTATTATATGATTTTATGCATATCACACATTACACTAATATTCCATTTCATTTTCTATAGTAGAAACTCACTTTTCTCAGATTGGACATCATGTCTGTTTGCGCCATTCTCATCTTCATTGGGAGGGCTGAATCACTATATTGGTCCCCGACAATTGCCAAAATGGGTTAGTTTCAAGCTAGTTCAAAATTTCTATCACCACAAAAGTTTTATATGAGATAATTTAACTTCTACAATGGTGATATACCCATAATTAACATAAATCAATATGTTTAAATATTGCCACTATATTCAAATAAATTGAATATTTAATTATTAATAATCCTATCAATTCTTTGATATCAAACTCTTAGGGTTAGTCCACCAATTTAAATAACTATTAGTGACTCCCTTTAATCATTTCATAAATTCATATAACCACATAAGGTTTAAATAAACTCACAAAACTAACTCATTAAAATTTATTTACATATTTAATTAATAAGGAGTTTAAAATTCACGGTCATTACATCCCTCCCCCCTTATAAAAATTCCGTCCTCGGAATTGTAGAAATAAGGTTACTCAAATAAAAATGGATAATTCGCTCTCATTTTGTCTTCTAGTTCCCACTTAGCTTCTTCAACTGCGTGATTCCTCCAGAGAATCTTAACGGAATGGATAATCTTATTCCTCAGATTCTGCTCCTTCCTATCCAGTATCTGGACAGGAACTTCCTCATATTATAAGTCTTTCTCGACTTGGATTGGTTCATAGGAGATAACGTGCTTGTAGTCCTGTTTATATGGCCGTAATACTGACACATGAAACACATTGTGAATGTGCTCAAGTTCAAGAGGTAATGCTACCACGTACGACACTTCACCGACTCTCCTCAGAATCTCGAACGGTCCTATGAACCTAGGGTTCAACTTGCCCTTCTTCCCAAAATGAATCTTCCCTTTCCAGGGAGAAACTTTCAGAAATGCATAGCTTCCTAATTCAAAATCTATCTTCTTGCGATGCAAGTCCGCATACTTCTTTTGGCTATCTTGAGCTATTACTAGGCGAGCTCTTATCACCCTGATGATCTCCACCGTCTGTTGTACCAACTTTGGTCCCAATAGTCGACGTTCTCCAACTTCATCCCAGCATAAGGGCGTTCTACATTTCCTCCCATACAGTGCTTTATACGGTGACATTCCAATACTGGCGTGATAACTATTATTATACACGAACTCTACTAATGGAAGGTGATCCTCCCAACTACCTTTGAAGTCCATCACACAGGCTCGAAGTATATCTTCAAGTGTTTGAATTATTCTCTCGCTTTGCCCATCGGTTTGCGGATGATACACGGTACTCATTCGTAGTTGTGTCCCCATTCTTTCTTGAAGACTCTTCCAGAAGTTTGACGTGAATCGCGGATCTCTATCTGATACAATAGATACCGGCACCCCATGCCTCGAGATAATTTCCTTGACATACAATTTGGCTAACTGGTCCAAACTATACTTAATCTTAATCGAAAAAAGTGAGATGACTTAGTAAGACGATCTACAATCACCCATATGGCGTCATGCTATTTCTGCGTTGCCGGAAGTCCCACCACAAAGTCCATTGTGATGTGCTCCCATTTCCATTCTGGAATTTCTAATGGTTGTAATAACCCGCTTTGGTCGTTGGTGCTCTCGCTTTGACTCTCTCGACAAGTTAGACATCTACTTACGCATTTCAGAACCTCTCTCTTCATGTTTGGCCACCGAAGTGGTGACACAAATCTTGGTACATCTTTCGTGCTTCTTCCTCGGTGTATCGAGTATCTCAGATTGTGTGCTTTTATAAAATCTCTCTCTAGTTCTGGTACTAGCGGTACCCAAATTCATCCTTCAAATCTTAGCAGTCCAGTGCCATTAATCTTAAATTTCAATTCATCACCTTCATTCAATCGCTTCTTGATGTTATTGCAATCTTCATCTTTTTCTTGTGCCTCTTTAACCTTATCCAATAAAGTCAGACGCGCTGTCACTGTAAATAATTATTCTTTGGTCTTCATTGGATACTTAATCTCCAAGTCTAGTCGTTCAAAATTTGTCACCAATTCTTCTTGAATGGTCAACTTCAATAACTTCTCTCTGCCTTTTCTGCTCAAGGCATCTGCCACTACATTTGCTTTGCCTGGATGGTACATAATCTCACAATCATAATCTTTGATCAATTTTAGCCATTGACGCTGCCTCATGTTTAACTCTCTCTGCGTGAAGATATACTTTAGACTCTTGTGATCCATATATATCTCACATTTCTCACCATACAAATAGTGCCTCCAAATCTTCAAGGCAAAAACTACCACTACTAACTCCTGATCATGAGTCGGATATCCCTTCTCATAATCTTTTAGCTGACGTGAAGCGTACGCAATGACCCTGCCGTGTTGCATCAGTACACAACCAAGACCCTTGTGTGATGCATCACTATACACTATAAATCCTCCTGTTTTGTCCGGTAAAGCCAACACAAGTGCTTGACTAAGCCTCTTCTTCAATTCTAGGAAACTCTCTTCACACTTCTCTGTCCAAATGAACTTAACTGTTTTTCTGGTAAGATTTGTCAATGACGATGCTAATTTTGAAAAATCCCGAATAAATCTTTGATAGTATCCCACCAATCCTAAGAAACTCCTAATTTCGGTCGGCGTCTTCGGCTGCTCCCAATTGATAACCGCTTCTACCTTCGCTAGATCCACCGAAACACCATTCTTGTCGATAACGTGCCCTAAAAATTGCACTCTCTGCAACCAAAACTCACACTTGGAGAATTTTGCATACAACTTCTCCCTCCTTAATATCTCTAACACTAACCGAAAATGCTCGGCATGTTCTTCCTCCGTCTCTGAATACACTAGAATGTCATCGATGAATACGACATCAAACTTATCCAAATACTATTTGAACACTCTGTTCATCAAATCCATAAATGTTCCTGGCGCGTTTGTCAATCTGAATGACATTACCAAAAACTCAAAGTGTCCATACCGAGTTTTAAATGCCATCTTTGGAATATCCTCCGGCCTCACTTTCAGTTGGTGATAACCTATCCTCAAGTCAATCTTTGAAAAGTACTTTGCCCCCTTTAACTAATCAAATAAATTGTCTATCCTGGGCAATGGGTACTTGTTCGGTAGTCAATACAAAGTCTTAGCGACCCATCTTTCTTCTTTACGAATAAGACTGGTATTCCCCATGATGATACGCTCGGTTGAATGTATCTGTTATCTAACAACTCTTATAACTGAGCCATCAGTTCTTTCATCTCTACCGGTGCCATACAATATAGCGCTTTGTATACCGGTGTTGTCCCTGGTTCCAAATCGATAACAAATTCAATTTCTTTATCCTGTGGTAATCCCAGAATCTCATCTGGGAAGACATCAACGAAATCCCTTACAATAGGTATCTGACTCAGTTCACCCTTGACTCGTCGAGTATCAACCACGTGAGCCAAATAACCTATACAACTCTTCCTAAGCAATCTCTGCGCTTGCACCATCGTCAGACAATGAGATTGTCTCGGCGATTTACTACCATAAAATACCACCTTTGACTTATTCGAGTCTTAAGTGTACACACTTCTTCTTATGAGTCTATAATCGCTCCGTGAACCGATAACCAATCCATTCCAAGGATTACATCGAACTCCCCAAACGAATCCAGTATCAAATCCACTTTGAGCTTAAATCCTCGTAATTGATATAACAATTCCTATGAATGTATTCTACGAGGATAATTTCCTTGTTCGCTACTTCTACGTTCATAGGGTGTTCTAATCTCTCTCACGGGTAAGTCTAATCATTTAGCAAATTCTTTGAAAACAAAAAAGCGGTAGCACACGAATCAAATAACACGTATGCATCTATATCATTGATTGGAATGATACCTGACACCACGTCCTTAGACTCCACCGCATCCTATACGGTCATGTTAAACGTTCGTGCCATTGGTCTGTTGGCTTGACTGGCTGACCCTCCAATGTTCAGTCCATTGTTGTTGTTGTTGTGGTTACTGCTAGCTACGTCGCCTTATTTCTTCGGGCAGTCCTTAATTTGATGGTCTGTTGCCCCACACGAGAAACATCCTCCCTTCTGCTTATTCAGACACTGAAGAGCCATATGCCCCGGTTGTCCGCAACGATAATAAACACTCTTTCCTTTCATACACTCCCCCGAGTGATTCCTCCCACAGTTGTTGCATTTCATACTTTTCTTAGCCTCCCCGAACTTATTACCTCCAGAGGATTGGCTCTCTATCCATTTACGCTTATTGGGGTTGCTGCCTCCGCTGCTTCCCCCTTTCTGTCCTTCATGACTGGTCTTCTTCTCTTGTTTGAATCAAGTGATGGCTTCATTGCCTCCTTCGGCAATGATATCCCTTTCCAATAGATCAGAGTAAGTTTTAATCTTTAATACAGCCATTGCTTTCTGTACCCATGGTTTCAGTCCTAATTCGAACCTCCTTGCCTTCCTGGCCTCCGTGTCAACCTGATGTGGAGCGAATCGGGCTAACTCGTTAAATTTTTTCGCGTATTTTGCGACAGACATACTACCTTGCTTCAGTTCCAGAAACTTAACTTCCATATCCTGTTGCATATTCTTCAAGAAGTAATTCTCGAGAAACAGCTCCTTAAATCTGTCCCAAGGAATAACTCCTTCGTCTGCTCGCCCCATATTAGCTTTCCACCAATAGTTAGCTTCGCCCTTCATCACGAAAGTGGCAAAACTCATCTTCTGTGCCTCGGCAATACGTGCGACCTCAAACATCTTCTCCATCTCTTCTATCCATGTCTGGGCTTTAATTGTGTCCAGGGTTCCTCGGAACTCTGGTGGTCCTACCAATTTAAAGTCCTTAAAGCTAGCTAAGTGTTGTCATGGCTACCCTGCTGCTGGTGGGGGTCTGTTTTGCATTGCCTCAGTTAACAGGTTAACAAAGTTCTGTATTGGATCAACATTTGCCCCTCCGCCATTGTTAACGGATCCTTCCTCCCTCTGATTCCGCGGTAGTCTTCTAGGCGACATGATCTGAGGAAAGGAAGAAAACTATTAGGCTTTATGTGATATGCCATCCATGTTAGCATTAAGAAGTTTAAGACGTTTATCATTCATTTTTGATTTTAATAAACAACTTCATTATCACAAAAAAACTCGATGGATTTCCTCAACCCATCACTTACATACTCTACTTGAGTTTTCTAATAAGGTTATAACCTAGGTTTCACATTCCTAACGTTTATAACCTACAACTTTGATACCAACCCGTGACACCCCCGAATACGGATCCTCTGACCCCAGTCCGGTCATCATGATAAAATACAAACATCCACCTCTAAACAACATACGATAACTAAAATGTGAAAAATAATAAATGCATGTTGTTCATTCAAAAGGTGTTACTAGTTCCAAGATACGATAACCTTAATATCATCTTACAAACATACCCTAAAATAAACATTAGGGTTCATATTACATAATAGTAATTTAATCTAAGCGTAAGGTAAAGTCTTGCTCTTTGCCACTATTCTACATCTTTCCTTTACACTTGTCCTTCCTTGAGGTCTCGGGCTTAACTGCAATATAATTCATGATATAGCAAGGATGAGCAACAAGTTTTCCTAACAAGTTTAAATACAATAATAAGGATATATCATGATGAATGGAAAATATCTGTCAATGAATTTAACAATATGAATATCTGAAGGATTAAATAATATGAATATTGGAAGCAAAGATAATGATTGCTTTTAGAATAACTACTACTCAAATAGAATTTAAACTATAACACTCAAATGGAATCAATAGCTAACTGACCCTTTGGTTACTGGCTACATAATAAGTACTTGAGGGGATCAACCTCGCGTACACCATGTATATGCATAACATTTAAATCTGCTCTTTGTATCTTATATTAGATACTTGGTGTACTCCCCTATCATAAAAGGGGTGTTCTTTTAGTCGAAGAATCCTTACCATCAATTGGTTTGGATAATTTATATAAAACTTCATACGCTTATCTGACCGAACAAAGGTTCAGACTCTATCTAACATAATTCAAGAATTATTAAACTTTAAATGATGTACAAGTCCAAGACTGTACAAACTCAAGTGCACTAAGTGCGAATAACAATACTATCGATGTGGAATAATTGTAAGGTAATTAAACCACTTAATAGCATGCTTGGAAATAAGATTCAACCTTAAATGAATAACTGTCAATTCAACAATAACCTGCTCAATACAATATGAGAAGGATAGGAAACTTTCACAAACTCAAAGTTGTGTAAGTTAGGAAACTTGTAACACAATAAAAATAGTGTTCCAATACTTGCTCAACTAAAAGAGTAAGAATTAAGAAACTTTCTCACTAAAAGTAGGGTTCAAGGAACTTGCTCAATAATAATTGGAGTAAGTTTAGGGAACTCTCCTGTTTGCTCACTACAATTAATTCTAGCTTTAATTACTTACGTTGAAACGACCTAATATTAACATGTTGGTCTTTTCAATTAGTATGTGTAAACTATTATGAGTCTACACTTACAAGAATCATGTGATCACATAGCATGCTTTTCAACACATTATATGACATATTGGTCAGATATTACAAATTAAAGTAACCATATAAGCATGCCTTGAATTTCAGAATAAAAAATAGAATCTATTCATGACTTCAGATTACAGGCTTAGGGATGGTACAAGCATACGTCCGCCTTGAGCGAACCAAGGTTGAGCTTCTACTCTCTTGACTTTAGTCCAACTCTAACACACTAATTACACACCTATTTTAACATACATACATGCTAGAGTTTCACATATAACACATGATCATTCTTGAGTTTATTACCACAAGTTTAACTTATAATTCATATGTCATTAAAACATAGAAAGGTCATGTGATCAACATGCTTAATACATATGAATCATGTCTAGGGATATTATAGCCATAACATGACACCTCATCCCTTTGGTATCTAAGTACTCATATAATATGCAACTTAAGTTTGAAAACATATTCAAGGTTGTCTTTGAAATCATATTAGCACGAATGATGCAATCCAACACATGTAAGACAAATCTAAAACCTTTATCATAAGTAAATAAGTTATGATAATCTCTTTTCAAAATCAGAAACTATATCCCTTAGCAATTATGTTCATTAGCCTTATTGTTTTAAGCTTTTCTTTTCAAACTAAGTCCTATCACAAAGCTTATCAAGTTGGTCATGGATACAATAGCTATGAACCACACATCATACTTATTTAGGTTCCAAATCAGTCATGTACATGAGTCACTAAGTTCAGAACTCGTAAAACATGTATTACTTCAAAGTTTATTTTCTAAACTTTAAGTTTTCATTACAAATCTCTTACTAAAACGTGTTGATCACTTCATACTACACAAGAAAACCTTATATCTAATGATATACTCCTTTATAGGTATGTATCTAAGTCATAACATCAAGTTAGTAACACATATCACAAATAAAAATCAACAACTAGTTACGGGTACGACAGCAGATGCTGCTGCACCCTAAGTATAAATAGGGCTTGAATGCGGCCATGCCCGCACTGCAGAGGCGTTGACCTTCTCTTTCGTCAGAGCCTTAACCACCTTGGTTCATTTCAGTTTAAACATGCTACAACCTACCATTAAAGAGTTCAAACATGTAAACATACTTCATAAACATATCATGGCATGTTAATTCACATTGATTAACAAAGAATTCAATTAATTCCTAAGATTTTGACAAAACCCAACTAAGAACACAATAAGGATTTTCATACCTCTTGAAATAATTGGGCAGCAATACACTTACTCCTTACAAGTTCGTTAGCAATTAATTCTCAGCAATTGTAATGAGGAAGGTGAGGGTCTCATTTATAGAAGAATGTTTACCTAGATAATGTGATTTCCTCCCAAATCAAACCAAGGGATTTCAAGAATGTATAATGGTTAAGAGAGAGTTGGTGATTCACTCATGAATCCCACTCCCCATCCACTTATTGCTCTAGGTTTGTTGAATTTGAGATGAAGATAGGCTAGCTAGCTTTGTCACATGGAAGAAAGAAACTGGGCTCTCATTATGGGACAAAGCAAATCCCAACATTTGCAACAAATGAAATGCAACAATTGGCTTATACCATATATTCACATAATATAAACTTTGGTTATAAATTATGTATACACAATTCATTTCACATAACATAGGTTATAATGATTTAAAGGGCATACAATGTATTCCCTGATTACAAGGTATCAAGTAGTGCACATACATATAATCCATGTACATTTTCTATTACTACCAAATAAAATTGTGCATTGCTTATTATTTATTACCATGACTGTTATTATCATAATAACTTAATGAGATCATTATTATTATTACTCAACACATTATCAATTACTTAATATTATATATCTAGTGTACACACATAATTTCTTTTCCAATTTCTAGAATACACATATATTTAATTATTTCTATATAAAGGATCGCATGAGATTTCTTGTACTACTTGATATTTCATATCAGTAGAAGGTATTCTTATTATATGATTTTATGCATGTCACACATTACACTAATATTCCATTTCATTTTCTACAATAGAAACTCATTTTTCTTAGATTGGACCTTCAGTGAAATTTGCGCCATTTTGTATCTTCTTGGGGGGCGCAATTGCGCTTGGGTCCTCGACAAAGGCCAAAATGGGTTAGCTTCAAGCCAGTTCAAATTTTTTATCACCACATAAGTTTTATTTGAGATAATTTAACTTCTACAATGGTGATATACCCATAATTGACATAAATCAATATGTTCAAATCTTTCCACTATATTCAAATAAATTAAATATTTAATTATTAATATTCCTATCAATTCTTTGATATCAAACTCTTAGGGTTAGTCCACCAATTTAAATAACTATTGGTGACTCCCTTTAATCATTTCATAAATTCACATAACCACATAAGGTTTAAATAAACTCACAAAACTAACTTATTAAAATGTACTCACATATTTAATTAATAAGGAGTTTAAAAATTCACGGTCATTATAGTTTGACCCGGTAGTTGGACCAGCACATTTCTTTATCCGGAAGTTGGGCAGAGATCCTTCAGAGGCAGATACTTTCAATCCTTCCAGCTCTGGCACTGGCCCCTCAGGTGACCCATATGGCTTTGCCGGTACAGATCCTCCCTTGTATAGGCCTGACATCCCTGTGGATAGAGATATAGTGACTCAGGAGGGAGTTACATTAGGTGGACAAGATTGATGATGTAGAAATTGACACCATTATCTTCTTCTGATGTATATTCTCATTATCTCTTTTGATAGGCCTTTGTTAGACATTGGGTAGCTTCGCCCCATTCTCGCTATATCTTTTGATCGGCCTCTGTTAGTTATAGTGCAGTTTTGCCCAATTTCCCTGTATTTTAGCTGTACAGAGATATATTAGATGATGATATACTTAGGAATGTATGTAAAGTTTATCATTCCCTATATCATATTGCCATCTATTCTTTATCATGCATGTATTATGTTATGCATATGTATGTATGTCCAGAGATATTCAGCATTGACCCCTGGATGATCTTATGACACGGTCCGTACAGATGTCTTCTTCGACAGTTAGCTGTATTGATCATACCCCACTAGTATTGGTGGCCTCACGTTTAAGGTTTTGGTATGATAGTATGTCACCATCAGCCAGGGTGACTGTAGATCAGATGTTGCAGCATTCTATGACTCTGTTGATGTTTTAGGTTCCCGTAGGATTTGTGGAGGGCATGCTGGAGCACTGGATACCAGAGAGACAGCTCTTCAGGTTTGGCATCCAAGAGTTAACTCCTACTCTAGAGGAGTATGCATACTGATTAATGCTACGCCTTTGGAAAGACCTTGTCTGTGTGCGCCTTTGGAAAGACCTTACAAGATATGGCAATCCATGATATGAATGGCCGGTTTATGACTCTCACCGAAATTTGGCGGAGAGTTATGCAGGATGAGATCACATCTGGCCATGTGATATCCCAACATTTTCTATTTGACAGATTTAGCTCCGAGGATATCTACACACCGCACTCAGGGGATTTCACCATGCTGGAGGATCAATGGCACTCAGCCAGAGTAGATGTACTGCTACTATGTGTATTATTGTATGTATATATGCCACGGTACCTGGATGAGCTAGATATTGGCCTTATCATGGAAGTAAGAGCTCTCAAGGAGGGTCACACCATCGTACCGATGATCATCGCAGAGACGCTGAGGTCAGCCACATATTGCAAAGACTTACCTGCGGCAGGGTATTTACTGAGCGACTTCGGTCATATCAGACGTGTGGTTTATGTCATACTTGAGACCGATTAGCACTTTCAGATGACACGAGTATTGTTTCACACATGATAAAGCTATGTCATACTCCTTCCAGCCTGCAGAGTGTATAGATCTTGCATTATGGTCCGTTTTCCTGGCAAAGATCAGAGATCCTTTTGCTATAATACCGTGTTCAGGGCTTAGCTCACCCTACAACTTCATCACTCATGGTTCGAGCATGGATTATCTCCCTCTAGCTGATTTGAGAGGCATGATTACTTACCACCCACTGGTGATGTGTCAGTTTGACTAGTTGTAGGATTTTCACCCTTTTGAGGGGGCATTTAGTTAGCGCTTATCTTCTTGCCACTTATCAGCAGAGGATAGATCCAGGTTGTATGCCTATTGGGATCAGCGTGAGCTAGCTGAGTTTTTCGTCAGCCATCCAGGTTGTTCTACAGAGTATTCTGCATGGATGGAGACAGAGATGACATTGTCTATGGCAGTATCCACAGTGCAGGGGATTGATTTCGATGATGAGGAGTCTATGGAGGAGACTGATATTCCCATTGAGGAGGATTTAACTACTGGGTTACCAGCAGTTATGATGGATTCTGCCACTACGAGTGCAACTGTGATTCAACATTCAGCACAGTATTTAGAGTAGAGTCTACATCTGATGACCTTTGAGAGAGATCAGGCTAGCGCCTTGATGTTGACAGCTCTTGATGGGAGAGACGTAACTCTATTAGAGAGAGACGAGGCCAGATCATCCAGAGATGCATTGATTATAGAGCGGGATGCTGCCCTATCTATCCGGGATGTGGCTGTCACAGACAAGACTTCAGTGAGATCCCTTACGATTGATATCCTTATCGATATGAGTTCATACATTGATGAGTATCATGCCACCATGAAGTTAGCCTTAGATCTGCTAGCTCGTGTAGATACCATTGGGCAGGAGCTTGCAGCGTTACCTCCTTCTTCGGAGAGGGATGCTATGTTAGATCTGATAGTCCGTATACATACAGATCCATTGATAGACTTGTATTTTCCTATACAGACTAGCTTAGCCATTTTGTCATGTACAACACATATTGTATATATCAAACAGTATTATATATGAAAGGGAAGTATATTTTGATTCACTTCCCTTTTAGTTATGCCTTGATACTTGCTTGATATTTGCCTGTTTCTTCAGGGCTTGTGATCTTGATGCATTCTGAACTCATCTTTGATGTGTGGACATTGAGACATTGCAGGATCTTTCAGAATGGATCATTGATCTGTGTGTATCCCTACCATCTTTGGTGTCTTGGGACTGGTTTCTGTATGTAGATGTGCAGAGGAGTGTGACTTTTCCTCTCTGAGATTGACCGCACCACAGATGGTTGCCAGTACTCCTATTTAGGAGGAGCCCAGTTAGTTCCATCTCTTATGGATTGGGGTTGCTCTTTGAGGCACAACCACAGCTTAGATGGTCACTGAATCTCTTATTTGTGAGGAGAGTTTAGGTAGTTCCATCCCTTTGCTCTGAAGCCGATGAAATGTGGTTTGATCCCAGTACCAGATGACAAGTCTTTATATTTTGGTAGGGGTTAGATCGAACCATAAATGGTGCATACGTACTCCTATTGAAGAGGAGATCAGGTCTGCATAGTTCAAACCCGGTGTAAGAGGTTCAATGATGAATGGTGTAAGGGTGTAGGAATGTTTTTGTTTATGTAAAGAAAAGGTAGAAATGTTTTTGTTGTTTTTATTTTTATAGAGAAAGGGCATAAATGTTTTTTTTTTTTTTATTGCGACCGGGCCATATAGAATATGGTTGCTTACGTACTCCCAGGTATTAGGGAGATTAGGTCGACGTAGTTCGCCCCTCAGGACGATTTTCAGCCGAAGAGAAGTATGAATCCCATGTGCAGGCTATACTGCGGGGAAAAGAATGTTTGATCCCATGTGCAGGTGTGAAAAAGTTTGATCCTAAGTTCAGGCCAAACTGCAGGTGTGAAAGGTTCAATCCCTGGTGGGATAATCGAAATTGTATAAAAGGTTTGGAATGAGGTGAAACCAGGCTGCTGGCTTGAAGTGTATGTTTCCCTGAGGGGCAAAAGAGTATGTAAAAAAGGTTAGAAAACCGGAATGACTGGTGATCTAATGATCCAAAACCAGGATGTTTGCTTGATGGTAACCTCAGACATAGTACCGTTTCATGGTGTCTGAGTTGATGAGTTGTGAAAATTCATCGCCGTTCATTTCCTGAAGTCTGAGAGCACCTCCTATCAATACCTCCTTGACAAGAAATGGGCTTTCCCAGTTTGGAGCGAATTTTCCCTTAGATTGATCTTGGTTGTCAATGATCTTCAAAACCAAGTCATGTTGTTTAAACTGTCGTAGTCGAACTTTTCTGTTGTAGGATCTGGCGATCCTTTTCTTGATATAACTGACCATAAAAGATAGTCGCGATTCGCCTTTCATCTATTAGAGACAATTGGTGATACCTATCTTGTTCCCATTGGTTTTCATCCAGCTAAGCATTAATTAACACTTTTAGGGATTCCATTTCCACCCCTATGGGGAGCACTGCTTCCATCCCATAGGCTAATTAGTAGGGGGTTGCCCTAGTGGAAGTACGAATTGAAGTTCTGTAGGCTAATAAAGTCAGAGGCAAGAGGTCAGGCTATCCTTTGTGATTGGCGGACATCTTCTGCATGATCTTCTTGATGTTTTTATTAGTCGCTTCAATAGAACCATTCATCTTTGGACGGTAGATGAAGGAGTTAAGGTGTTTGATGTGGAATTTACTGCATAACTCCTCCATCATTTTGTTATTGAGGTTCTTAGCATTGTCTGACACAATTACCTCTGGTTGTCCATATCGACAAATGACATTATTTTTGATAAAAGCAATGATGACTTCTTTGGTAACCCTGGGTAAGGAGGCTGCTTTTACCCACTTGGTGAAGTAGTCGATTATGGTGAAGATAAACCGATGCCCATTACTGGCTTTGGGCTTGGTGGGCTCGATCACGTCCATTCCCTACATTGAGAAGGGCTACGATGAACTCATATTGTCGAGTTCCCTTGGAGGGGCGTGGATAGCATTCCCATGAATTTGACATTGATAGCACCTCTTGACGTGATCATCACGATCGACTTTTTAAGCGTAAGTTTTAGTAATGCCCCTGCTCGAGGATTTTCTTAACAAGTAGGGGTCTGCTCATGTGTGGGTCACGTACTCCACCATGGATCTCATGCATGAGCCTCTGAGCTTGGTCCTTGTCCAGACATCTGAGGACACCTAATCCTGCATCTCTCTTATAGAGTGCATCTCCGCTTAGGTAGAATTTCATAATAAGTCGATGGATCCGCTTTTTTTAGTTGGGCTCGCCTCAGCGGGTGTAGATCCATCTCGTAAGTACTCCTTAATGTGCTGATACCAAGGGTTGTGGATGGGAGGTAGCTCATCTGATACTTCTCCAACATAGTTCCCATAGACTGGGCCTTTTGCAGGGCAAATGTGATGCTTGGCATGTTTTCTTTGTCAGGTATGTGAATCAAGGAGGCCAATGTTGCTAGCGCATCCACAAAATCATTCCTATTACGAGGAATGTGGAGGAAGTTTACTTCTTCGAACTTCGAAGCCATCTGTAAAACTTGCTGATGGTGAGGCAACAAATGTAGCTCTTTGGTTTAATAGATTCTCGTGGATTGTTTGATTACCAACTTCGAATCCCCAAAGACAGTTAACCGCCTTATGCCCATTGAACGGGCAAGTTTTAGCCCCATGATACAGTCTTCATACTCAGCTGTGTTGTTGGTACTGACAAACTACAATTTAACGGCAACGAGATACTGCTCCCCCATACCGGATACTAGAACTGCTCCAGCTCCAGAACCTTCTGCATTAACAGCTCCATCAAAATACATTTTCCACGTATGGCATGCATCGTACTGATGGTGTTGCTGAATTTCCATGACCCCTTCATTGGGGAAGTATGTTTCTAAGGGTTTGTAATCCGCTGCGGGTGCGATAACCAGTTGATCCGTAATTCCTTGTCCTTTAATGGACTTTTACGCCACATAGACGATGTCAAATTATTGCAGAATCAACTGCCATCTAGACAACCAACAGTTCAGTATGGGCTTACTAAACACATACTTGAGAGGATCCACGCGGGATATGAGATGAGTTGTGTGACCATGGAGTAATGATGTAACCTCATGGAAGCCCATGCTAAAGCAAAACAAGTCTTCTCAATCAGGGTGTAATTGTGTTCACTGATGCTGAATCTTTTGCTGAGGTAATAGATAGCTCGCTCTTGGCCTCTATCGTCTTTTTGTCCCATCATACAACCCATAGCATTGTCATTAATGGACAAGTACATGAACAGGGGAACATCATCCCTAGGAGGTACCAAGACATGAGTGTTAACCAGCCGCTCTTTGATTGTAAGGAAGGCTTTCTGAAACTCATCATTCCATTTCATGGAGAAGTTCTTCCTTAATAGCTTGAAGATGGGCTCACAGGTTGCCGTGAGTTGAGAAATAAACCTGCTAATGAAGTTGATTCTTCCCAAAAATCCCTGTATTTCCTTCTCTGTTTGAGGAATGGGCATTTCCTTGATGGCTTGGATTTTGGTGGGATCCAACTCAATCCCTTTGTGGCTGACTAGGAAACCTAGCAACTTGCCTGATTTAATACCAAAGGCGCATTTGGCTGGATTCAACTTCAAGTTGTACTTACGCAACCTGTTGAAAAGCTTTCTAAGATGGTCTAAGTGGTCTTCCTCCCTTTGGGATTTGAGAATGATGTCATCCACATAGATCTCTATCTCTTTATGCATTAAGTCGTGGAAAAGAGCCATCATAGCTCGCTGATAGGTTGCTCCGGCATTGATGAGGCCAAATGACAACCGTCTATAGCAGAAGATTCCCTAAAGCGTGATGAAAGTAGTTTTCTCACGATCCTCCCCAGCGACCATAATTTGATGGTACCCCGCAAAGCAATCAGCAGAGGATTATATGTCGTATTGAGCAATATTGTCAATAAGAATGGGGTTAAAGGGCACGAGAAAGCTATCTTTAAGGCAAGCTTTGTTCAAATCCAAGTAATCCACGCAAACTCGAACCTTTCCTCCCAGTTTAGGCATGAGAAATATGTTGGATATTCATTCAGTAATGCCAGCTTGAAATTGTTTCACAATTTCTTCTTTCACCTTTAAACTCCACTCAGGTTTCAATCGCCTGAGCTTCTGCCTGAGTGGCTTAAATCCTTCTTTAATGGGAATGTGATGAAGGATAATGTCAGTGGATAAACCAACCATGTCTTCATGAGACCATGCAAACACATCCTCGAATTGGGTTAATAGCGTAACCATGTCATTCCTTTGGTTTGGAGTAAGGTCTGAACCAATCTAGATCAACCTAGGGCTTTCTAAGGTTTCGAGATTAAAAGAAGTGGTTTGATCAAGGTTGGGTTTAGGTTTGTCTTCGACCCATTCTTTGATCTCCTGAGGTATCTCAATGTCCTCTTGTATTTCCATCAAGTCCGAGTCCAACTTTTCACCAAAGTTACAATCCTTGTTGAGAAAAGGCACCACATCAACAAGTACATGCACATCTAAATTCAGGGTCCTGAAACAAAATATGCTTTCACTTAATATATGAAACTGTTTAATCATACAAAGTGTTAGCATGTACTGATAAAATAACTACTAATACTGTACAAAAAAGTAAGCAGTTAAAGTTATCTACTTGGCAGATGGAATTTCTGCCCATTTTACCCTCGTCGACTAATGCATGGAGTGCTGCTCCAATTGTCGAGGGTAAAGTCCTGATGGACTGTAGTGATGGAGGGGCTATCATCGTCCTCTTTCTCCCGAATGATGACTATAACATCTGGGCAATCATCGTCTAGGGTGTATCTGTTTGTATGCTCATCATGGACAATGATGGTATGCCTGACATCATCAGGGCGATGTCTTGTTTATGTTTCTGTTCCTCTCTTCCACCTCGGGATCAGGAATCAGGACCTCTTTTGCTTTAACCAGTACTGGTTTAGGAAATAGCATAGCTATAGCATGGGTTGGCACCTTTACTGGAGACTGTATAGGCTCAGGAGTCACAGGTGAAGATAATCGCCGTGTGGCGGAAGCTTGAGGAATTTGCTTGTGCTTATGAGGATTCCTATGACTGGAACTGGCAGAATAGCCTAGTCCGGCTGTCTCGGTTTGACTGGACATTTTAATTAGGTGCTTAATACCCTGATGATTTTTACCCAACCCTTGTCCAGGCTGATGACCCAATGATATCATTTCTTGTGTAGCTGCCATCACTTCATCAGAAATCTTGGGTACGGGAAGTGGCACTCCAATAGGATGGTATTGCGTGTTGCTCACTTCCAAAGTATGAAAACTGGCTAGCTCAACTTCTGAATTGAAGCTGATGAGTGGTATGTTTCCTTGTTCAGGATATTCCGGCTCAGTGTTGATAGTGACTAGGTTATTATTGACAATGTATTTAAGTTGTTGATGAAGTGTAGAAGGGACGGCTCCAGCCATGTGGATCCATGGTGTCCCCAATAACAGGTTGTATCCTGAATCTATCTTGAGGACGTGAAAAGATACGTAAAATGTATGAGTATCAGTCTCAATTGGCAGCTCAATCTCTCCAACAGAATCTCGTCGGGATCCATCAAAAGCTTTGATAACCGTATGGCTACTTTGGATCCGTTTGAGATTGACGTTCATCTTCACTAAAGTGGCATAAGGACAGATATTTAGAGACGAACCTCCATCCATCAAAACTCCAGCTAACATATACCCGGAGGACAAAATTTCAATGTGCAATGGCTTGTAATGACCGGTCCCTTCGGGCGGTATGTCCTCATCAGTGAAAGATATCACATTATTGTTAAAAATATGATCAACCAGATATTGAAATTTTTCCACATCCACTGATTTCAGCAAGTAGGCTTCTTCCAAAACCTTCAGTAAGATCTTTCTGTGATCCTCAAAAGAGAAAACCAAGTCCAGTATTGAAATTTGATGTGGAGCTTCTCTTAAGCTTGAAACCACCTTGGCTTCATTATGGCCCATAGTGCAAAGGAATTTCTCAACCTTCTCTGTAGGAATCTTCCCCTTTGCTTTTATTGTAGGCTTCATCACCCTCTGAGGAAGATACAATGGATTTTCCTTCGACACTGTAGCAGTAGTATGTGACGTGGATCTTTTAGCTTCTCCATAATTCCATAGGACTCTTTGTAAGCTGATAACATGATACTGTGGTCTCAGCAGATATAACTGTGGCGCCCCCAAATCCGGGTATCTTCCAACCCGATAGATGGTGCTACACGATACTACCATTCACACATACATTCAATTAAAAATCTTCAAAGGAACGAATATGTCTTCTATATATTCAAAATAATGAAATTTAATTAGGTACTATATACTTTAATAGAGAAGGGGTTGAATAAGTGTAGGCACAAACTATGTCAATTTTTATTTCTTATCAAAAATCCTTTGGATGTTTAATGCGGCCAATTCAATTTGGATTACCAAAAATCAAGATAATATTATTTGAAAATTAACTTGGTAAAACATTGATTACACATTGACTATAAGAAATATAAATAGAATGCGAATCATTCAATTTGGATAAAAATAACAAGATATTCAAAGCATCAGTAATCAGTTGGATTACCAAATCATAATATTATCCCGAATTTTTAACGTGGTTCACGTAAAGCAATCACTACTACCCTCTAGAATAGTAGCCTAATCCACGTCCAATACCAACTAGTATTGGAGACTCACTTTTATTAAACTCTTTCAATTACAATACAAGTTCAATAATTTGAACACCTTTGTTCCATGTGCACCTATGCACTCTTAAGCACCTATGCTTTCCACAGAACTTGACTGTAATAAGTTATCAATTCAAGCAAATTAATCACAATAAAGTATTGATTGAGATATCAAAATATAAGATACACACTAGAGGTCTAATGATCAAGCAATGTATCGCTTACCAACTTAAGGCTCTAGTATGAAATGATATGCAAGAAGAATATTGCGAATATTTTCTATTCATTCTTTAGTGGCTGCAATTACATTCTTAATGCAATCAATATACATCTCGGTGAAAAACAATTTAAGTAGCTTGTATGCGATAAATTCTTGTGTATGTTTTTTCGTATGTAAATATATTACAGGTTTAGTTTATATAGACCACTTCTAGGATATTACAGAATTTGCAAATGTTTCTTTGTTGTGATATCTTTGATTAAAAAACACTTTGCACAAATCTTGCCATTCAATATCAATCATTGATATACTCAGCTTGATTTTAATCACAGAGATTCTATCGCGCCATTAGTAATTTAAGGCTTAATTGATTTCCATTGCATGGGAGAAAAGCTTGGCCTTGATTACTATGATCCCAATTTCCAAAGCGAGAATTTATTACCTTATATATGCACATAAACATTTCTTTGGCATGTTTCCATATCTCTTAACATGCATTGGTCCGTTAGAATTAATCAATTAAGTTGCTCAAATCGTGAGAGGCGGGATTATGGCACATGATTTACGCTATGAGTATCAACATATGGTAATTTATGCAATCAACTCGTTACCTTAAATAATTTTTTAGATTTAAGACCCTTGATTTATGATGCATAAATTATGCAGTATGATGCAGCATGATCTATGATGTCATGTTTTGTGCTTACCATACAATATCTTCTGACCTGTGTCCATATATCTTACCTTATATTCGGACACCCAATTAGATCCCTTGAATCGTGGGATAATATTATGAAGCAAAACTTATGGTAATATGTTTTACCCCATTTCTTGCTTCTACTAGTATATAACAAGATTTGATTCCTTACGTGAGCAATTTTGGTCATGCATATTATGAGCTAGTTAATGAACATGTAACATCAATTATGAATGCAAGTATTATATGTAATGCACGTGTCCTAGAGCCTTATTTTGGAAAGTGATAAATGCTAAGATCTTACATATATTCCTAGGACTCAAATTAGCTTTTCTTTCTTCAAAGACATCTTGACTTCTGACCTTCTCCCTTGATGTTCCTAATATGTTATAAGATATGGTTAGAGAACAAATATGGTCCTCATCAAAACATAGGGTGTGACATAAGTCAACATTCTCCCCCTTTTTGATGATGACAATAACATAATTATGGCTCCCCCTAAAACTATGGATTTCAAGAGAGTTCTGACTCCCCTTAATTAATTCATGCATACTATTAACTGCATATATGCAGTGTTTGAACAACCCTGCTCTTTGCAATTTATGACAAGTTAAAAGCAACCCTACATTTTCTGGTTAGTCCACAATATGTTAAGCAAAAGATTATAGGAAGCGATTAAACCATCATCCATCAACAAATTTAAACCATTGTCTTAACAACACAAGTTATCATGCATGAAAATTTAAAAAATTATCTTTGAAAGTAGGGAAAACAAGCATAAGTCTTCTCCCCCTTTGGCATCAATCAAAAAGGTGTGTCCAGAATGCCAAAAGGGACAGGGCGTCTAATCATCCTCCTCCTCAAGATTAACATGATTGGCTTCACGGGCGGTGAAATAGAATTCGGTGAAACTGCGGTGTATGATTTCTTCGGGGACATTGTGTTGGCAATCACGGGAGGACGAGCAATGAAGGTAGGAGGTGGTAATGGCGAGGTCGAGAAAAGTCGCCTTGATATTGACCATCCAATTGCATTGGGGCCCATTCGGTATCGCGTGCTTGGACTTGATGCGCTTGCGACTCCTCACTAAGATCATTCATGCGATGTTCGGTAAAACATCCCAGAGTCCCAATTTGATTGCTGATGAACTTTAGTTCAGTGCTCAATTGACAGGCATTGCGGTTCATCTTCCGTTGCAGGGCTTCAACCATCGCCCGAGTGTGCAACTCGAAACCTGCTTGGAGGTCAATAAACTCATCTTCCACATTTCGAAACATAGCATGAAGATCATCACAACGAATGGGGAGTTTACCTTTTTCAAGGACGGAGAGATGGAGTTGGATGTCTTTGACATCAGAAGTAATTTGAGCTTGATTGTTTGCGATGGTGTGAAGGATAGTGAGAATTTTAGGGCAAGAAGGCAGTGAAGTAGAAGGTATCGATTTGGGAATTTCTGGTACCACACGTATGAACTTTCCTTTAAGCAGAGTGATATGAGCCCCTTTGAGATAGTTTGAATCGATAGAATCAGTCAAGTGGATAGAACCCTCATCGTCGAGTGGAATTTGGAAGTGGGTAAATAGTTTGGTGAGGAAGCAGTTGTAGGGCAGACATTTTTTGGAGTGTTTAACACAGTGAACCATGTGTTTGAGCATCATCAGTGAAAAATTAAATGGTTGGCCGGTCATTATTAAGGCCACCAAGACCAAATCCTGATACGTGAAATCAGCTCCACCACCGAGACGAGGGAGGAGATTGTACCGTAACAATTTGTGAAGAACTATTGCAAGAGGAGACACTTGGTGGTTTTAGGGAGGGTGATGGAGGACCTTTGTTGGGTCATCCATGACAATCTGAAAGTTGTACTAAGGGAGACAGAGGAGTAGAGATAGGCCCTTTAAGGGTGAAGAAGGCGAGTCGGCGGTGTATGGAATTGATGGTATACTCCCTAAATCCATAGCATGAAGAACAAAGATTTACCTTTGACAAATGGCGTGTAGCGATCGCCATTATTCTCAAGATTGGTATAAAGCTATTTGAACTAATTTGGGGTAGGCTACTTGGGGAGGAGTACTTAAGGAAGACAAACCACATGACTCAAAGAGGCGATGAAGAGGCGAGTTTTGATAGTAAAACATGTCTATTGATTTTTCATAGACAAAAGATTTTTTGTGAGATAGAGGTTTTAAAATGGAGTTTAAAATTATGGCCTCTAAAAAAGTCGTCGAGCACATCATGCATGAGGAGGCGGAGAGAGGTATTACCGGTATCGAAAGAGAGCCAGGTGAGGGGTCGTTGAGCTTGCGTCGTTTGTGACCCGTCGATGTCCCGATTGGAGGTGGAGAAGGTAGACTGGCTTCGGATTCGGCAGGGGATGATCCACCGGAGATGATCGTGATAGAGGATGGCCTTCGTTTCAGTTTTCGAGTGACCGGTGGTTGAGATGGTGGAGAGGGAGGTGAGACTTCATTTTCTGATTCATCACGAAGCTGTTTGCCACGCCTAGTTCTCATTGTAGCAGAGAAAAGTTGAGTCGATTGAGATGGTGGAGTGAGATATGAGGTATTCAGAGATTGGAGAGTCAGAGACAGAGAGAGCGTAAGGCGACTTCTGGTCTTTATGTATAGAGCACGTTATTGAGATATGAGAAGTGGTGAAGCCGGCTTTGGGAAGGAGAATCTGAATAGATTTTAATGGGCGTAATTATGGCTAAATAGATCTTAGATAATTTATCTCATCTAATATCTTTAACACACTTTCGGTTCATATTTGAATTAGACACATTTCGAGTTCTCTCCTTAGAAGTCTTGAATCGTTCTTCCCTAGAGGTTTTGTAAATATATCTGCTAGTTGATGCTCAGTGGGAATGAATATTAATCTTATTAAACCTTTAGACACATTGTCTCTAAGAAAATGGTGGCGTACTTCTATGTGTTTTGTGCGAGAATGTAGTACTGGATTTTTAGAGATGTCTATGGTGCTTGTATTATCACAGTATATGGGCACATTTTCACATATGATGTCAAAGTCACACAGTGTTTGACGCATCCACAAAATTTGGGAGCAACAACTTCCTGCTGCTAAATATTCACCCTTAATGGTGGATAAAGCGACTGACGTTTGCTTCTTGTTGTGCCATGAGACAAGACTTTGTCCCAAAAATGTACAGGCACCGCTTGTGCTTTTTCTATCTATTTGACAACCTGCATAGTCAGCATCTGAATAACCCATTAGATCAAAATTGTCACATTTTGGGTAAAACAATCCTAAATTAGTAGTACCACTCAAATATTTAAATATTCGTTTAACAGCCTGTAAGTGGGATTCTTTGGGTTTAGCTTTGAAAAAGCAAGCACATAGACACACTTTGTACATTATATCGAGTCTAAATGCGATTAAATATAGTAGGGATCAATCATACCCTTGTATTTTGTTACCTTTACATCTGTACCTTTTCATCTGCTGTAAATTTTATTGATGTACTCATTGGTGTGGTCTTTGAGTTTGAATTGTCAAATCCGAATCTATTAAGTAACTCTTTTGTATACTTGGTTTGATGAATGAATATACCTTCATGATTTTGTTTAATTTGAAGGCCCAGAAAGTAGTTGAGTTCTCCCATCAAGCTCATGTCAAATTCCTTGTGCATGCATTTGGAAAACCACTCACAAAGAAAATTATTAGTAGCACCAAATATTATATCGTTTACATATATTTTTATAATAATAATATCTTTATTTTGACGTTTAATAAACAGCGTGGAGTCGATTTTGCCTCGTATGAACCCATTTGATAGAAGATACTTACTTAACCTTTCGTACCAAGCCCTTGGGGCTTGTTTGAGTCCATAGAGTGCCTTCTTGAGTTTGTATACGTAATGTGGGAACTTGTCATGCTCAAATCCAGGTGGCTATTTTACATAGACTTCTTCATTTATGTACCCGTTGAGGAAGGCGCTTTTGATGTCCATTTGGTGTAGCTTGAATTTTCTGAAACAAACAAATGCTAGTAGTATACGAATGGATTCCAAGCGGGCTACTGGGGAAAATGTTTCTTCATAGTCTATCCCTTCTTGCTGGTTGTATCCTTGTGCAACTAGTCTCACTTTGTTTCTTGTAATTGTTCCGTACTCGTCAAGCTTAGTTTTGAAGACCCATTTAGTTCCAATAATGGACACATCTTTTGGGGGAGGAATTAACTCCCACACTTGACATCTTTCAAATTGTTGTAGCTCCTCCTGCATTGCTAGAAGCCAATTTTCATCAAGTATGACTTCTTTGGCGTTCTTTGGCTCAATTTGGGATAGGAATGCTGAGAAAGCACACATATTTTGTGCTTTTCTTCTTTTAATAACTTTGTTGTTTATGTTTCCAATGATGTTCTCAGGAGGATGGTTTTTGATGTATCTTGCTGATTTTGGAAGTTGAATATCATGTATAACTTCTTCAGTAAGTTTTGGATTATAGTCTTGATGTTCATCTATTTTGACTTCTTTGGATATGTTCTCGATTTTCGTATTGACTTCTTTGGATAGAGTCTTGTCCTCTTGCTTCTTCTAATTCATCTTCTTTGGATTGGTTCCATGATCTTCTTTGTTTTGCTTTATCTGGTAGGTTTGGATTTGCAGTGATCTCTAAGTTTCTGCATCTTCTTCTCTTTCTTTTGGAATATCATGGTTAGATTCATTAAATTTGACATGTATAGAGTTCTTTGATACATATCTTTTGTACATTATAAATGCGATATGCTCTACTATTTTGTGAATACCCAATGAATATTCCTTCATATGATCTAGCATCAAACTTGCCTAGATTTCCATTAGTGTTAAGAATAAAACATTTAGATCCAAACACTTTGAAATAGCTTATGTTAGGAAGCTGATTATTTAATAATTCATATGGTGTTTTCAAAATGATTGGATGAATCAACACTCTATTTAGCACATAACATCTTTGTGTTCTGACTTGACCCCAAAATTTCTTAGGGAGTTTACTTTCCTGAATTAGAGTTCTATTTATTTCTTATAATGTTCAATTCTTCCTTTCTACCACTCCATTTTGTTGTGGAGTTCTAGGTGCTGAAAATTCATGAGTGATCCCTTTTTGATTACAAAATACAATAAAATCCTTTTGAAATTCCGTACCATGATCACTTCTGATTTTTATAAGATTAAGACTATATTTAGTCTCCAAATTTTTAATCAGTTTTTCAAATTCTTTAAATGCCTCATCTTTTGTTCTAAGAAAGAGTACCCATGTATATCTTGAGAAGTCATCGACTATCACAAAAGCATAGAATTTACCATTTAGACTAGCATGCCTTTCAGGTCCAAATAGATCGAGATGAAGCAATTGTAAGGGAGAAGAAGTTGATACCATGTTTTTGGCTGTGAATGATGTTCTTACTTGTTTTCCAAGTTGACAAGGTTCGCATATACCTTTCTTCTCGAAATTCATTTTGGGTAATCCTCTTACTAAGTTCTTTGATGACAACTTCTTGATGAGGTCCATATGAACATGTCCCATCCTTCTATGCCATAAATTTGCTTCATCTTGAATGGTTGCAAGACATAATTCTTCCTCCTGTCGCTCAAAATCAAGAGTATATATATTCCCTTCTCTTCGGGAAACTAAAGCAGCATTGTTAGTACCATGTGAAATTGTACATTTATCTTTTTCAAACTTTACTTGATGTCCATTATCCATTAATTGACTAACACTGATAAGATTGAATTCTAGTCCGTTAACAAGATGAACATTATTAATGTTAACCTTACCATTCTCGATTTTACCTTTCCCAATTATTTTGCATAATGGATTATTATCCTTAGAATGTGATAGTTCCATGTTTCTTTTTGACATTTAGTTCCACGAACTTAGATTTGTCACCCGTCATCTGACGTGAACATCCTCTGTCAAGAATCCACTTTTGAGAAGATACTTTGGCTTTGAAACATACCTGTATAAGAGGGACACAATTTATATTTTTGGTACCCATATCTTTTTGGGTCCACTTGTGTTAGTTGAAATCAAATCACTTTTCTTTATCCATACGGCTTTACTTTGATTTTTCTTTCTTGAGCAGTTTATCTCTAGATGTCCTTTAATGCCACAATTTTTGCAAGAGGTAAAAGGCGTGCAATAATTTAATTTAAATGATGATTTAGATTTTAGCATTTCAACTTCTTTTCTATATGTTGGGTTGTAACCTATGCCTTGTTTATCATAATTGGGTCTTTGTTTTCCTAGCATGACATTTAGGTTTTCTTCCCCATGAACAAATTTGGCTAGAGAGATTTTTAGAGACTCTATTTCTTTTTGTAGGTCATTAGTTGGAGGTGTTTTATTACTCGATTCATCGCCAAATGCATCAATGCACACATCTCTCATCTCTATCTCTTTTTTTTAATTTTTCAACTTCATTATTTAGCTGATTTACCTTGTTGAACAATATTTTATTTTAATTGTCTAAATAATCATTCTTTGCTGCTAATACCTTTTCCTCATTTGTGTGTGTTACTTTTTCTAATTCTTTCTTTTCATCAATCAGTGCTTCCACTTCGCTCATTAGAGTGTTTACTAGATCTTTTAAGTACATATTTTTTTCTTTTAATTTTTCATTTTCTTGTTTCAAAGTAATACTATCAGAAAGAGGTACCTCACTGGATTCACCTTCAAGTCCCATGAAGCATATTTGAGCCAGTTCATCGTTTGCATCTATTTCCACTTCGGATTCTTCATCATCACTCCATGTTAGGAATGCTTTATGCTTTTTGAACTCCTTATTGCCTAGCTTTCCTTTGTTTTTGAGTTGGAAGCAATCCTTTTTAAAGTGACCTGGTCGTCCACACTCGAAACAAGTTTCTTCGATTGGCTTGGCTTTGTATTTGTTTGCGTTGAATGTATTTTTTCTTTGATTCTTTCTTTGAAGTAGCCCCTTAAGTCTTCTTGATATCATGGCTATTTCATCATCCGAGTTATTTTGAGTTCTTCTTCAATTCTTGCATTTAGAGCTAGTACTTTCTTTCGAGGAGCTTCTTCCTCATCATCGTATCTTTTCAATTGATGTTCATATTCTTCTAATTCACCAAAGAGAGTTAATGTATCCATAGAAGAAATATTGACGGAGTCTTGAAGAGTAGTAATTTTAGATGCAAACCTTTTGGGCATAGCCCGAAGTAGCTTACGATTGATTTCGCTTTGTGGAATTGTCTTGTCGAGTAGCTTTAAGGAATTGATAAGTACCAAAAATCGTGCTTGAGCCATTTTGATCGTTTCATCTCTTTCCAGTTTGAACATTTCTGTAGTCATGCATGAGCATACTTAGCTTGACTTCTCGTACTTTGGACGTTCCTTCGTGGCTTACCACTAGGGTATCCCAAATCTCCTTCGATGTGTTGCATGAGGAAACCTTATCTATTTCGGATTGCACCATGCCACTGAGGAGAGTGTTCATTGCTTTTGAATCGTATGACACCATGTATGTTTCGGTTGAGTCCATCTCGAGTAGAGTTTTTGGAGTGCCATCATCTTTCCTTGGGATTATCGGTCCATTCTCTACCACCCACCATTCCCATGGGTCTCGCTTAAGATATATCCTCATCCGAAATTTTCAGAAGTTATAGTTCTCAGTTCCAAGGAGTAGTGGAGGTCGGTTTGTTGATTGACCTTCGTGATGAGCGCTTCCAAGTTGTGCCATGTCAGAATCTTTCCCTACAAGTCACCTTTAAGACCAAGATAAGTAGAGCCAAGCTCTGATACCAAATGAAATTTAAATAAGTACACTTAGAAGGGGGTTGAATAAGTGTAGGCACAAACTATGTCCAATTTTTATTTCTTATTAAAAAATCCTTTGGATGTTTAATGCAGCAAGCTGGATTACCAAATCAGAATATTATTGAGTTAACCAGTTTTACTGATATAAAAAGAATGCAGGCTGGATAAATAACAAGATATTCAAGCACAGAAAGCAATCACATAAACACAGAATTTTTTACGTGGTTCAACTACTACCCTCTAGAATAGTAGCCTAATCCACGTCCAATACCAACTAGTATTGGAGACTCACTTTTATTAAACTCTTCCAATTACAATACAAGTTCCAATAATTTGAACACCTTTGTTCCCTGTGCACCTATGCACTCTTAAGCACCTATGCTTTCCACAGAACTTGACTGTAATAAGTTATCAATTCAAACAGAATAAAGTATTGATTGAGATATCAAAAATATAAGATACACACTAGAGGTCTAATGATCAAGCAATGTATCGCTTACCAACTTAAGGCTCTAGTATGAAATGATATGCAAGAAGAATATTACCAGAATATTTTCTATTCGTTCTTCGTAGCTGCAATTCTGTTCTTAATGCAATCAATGTCTGTCTCAGTGAAAAACAATTTCGTAGCTTGTATGCGATAAGTTACTGTGTATGTTTTTCGTATGTAAATATGTTACAGGGCCCAGTTTATATAGACCACTTCTAGGATATTACCGTTGCAAATGTTTGCTGTTGTGATATGTTGTTTAAAACACTTTGCACAAATCTTGTCGTTCAATATCAATCATGATCTACTCAGCTTGACTTTAATCATAGAGATTCTATCACGCCATTAGTAATTTAAGGCTTAATTGATTTCCATTGCATGGGAGAAAAGCTTGACGCAGATTACTAACAGTCCCAATTTACAAAGCCGGAATTTATTACCTTATATGCACATAAACATTTGCTGGCATGTTTTCATATTTCTTAACATGCATTGGTTCGTTAGAATTAATCAATTAAGTTGCTCAAATCGTGAGACGGGATTATGGCACATGATTTCTGCTATGAGTATGCAACATATGGTAATTTATGCAATCATCTCGTTACCTTAAATAATTTCCTAGATTTAAGACCCTTGATTTATGACGCATAAATTATGCAGTATGATGAAGCATGATCTATGATGTCATGTTTTGAGCTTACCATACCATATCTTCTGACCTGTGTCCATATATCTTACCTTATATTCGGACACCCAATTAGATCCCTTGAATCGTGGGATAATATTATGAAGCAAAACTTATGGTAATATGTTTACCCCATTTCTTGCTCTACCGTATATAACAAGATTTGATTCCTTACGTGAGCAATTTTGGTCATGCATATTATGAGCTAGTTAATGAACATGTAACATCAAATATGAATGCAAGTATTATATGTAATGCACATGTCCTAGAGCCTTATTTTGGAAAGTGATAAATGCTAAGATCTTACATATATTCCTAGGACTCAAATTAGCTTTTCTTTCTTCAAAGACATCTTCTTGACTTTGGACCTTAAGACATGGTTGATGTTCTGAAATGTTATAAGACATGGTTAGAGAACAAATATGGTCATCATCAAAACATAGGGTGTGACATAAGTCTAATATGTCCGATTTGGCTCGTTTAAGAGCCTACAGTTCAAAAATTACATACTCTGCGTGTTCATGCAAGAATTTTATCTATTTGACTTCGTTAACTCACAATTCACATATTAGTTTATTTTTAACAAAACCAATAAACGTCCATGAACGTTCAACGCTCGTTTCTCCGTTTCTAAGTCAGAATTCGGTCATTTTTGAGTCCGCAACTCTATAATGCCAAATAAGACTTGACTCCATCGAGAACCAATGTTTCCGAGTTCAAACACAAAATACGACTTCCATTCCGAGAATTTCACTAATTCGACGATTATCGTCCAATCGTGTGAATTCCGGCAAAACTTTATTACTAACGATTTGTTCATCAATTCAAATGGATTTAATTCATTAACTAGACATCTCAACCTACATATTACAACAACTTATCTTTAAATTAGGTTAAGGCTTATTCCTCATAAGTTCATAACTTAACGAATTATAATTTACAAGATTTCATTCCTTATGACTTATTATTGGTTTAAGTCCTTTAAACAACATCCTTACATCTTATCAATCATATTAACTTCATATGACAAGTTCATCATTGTTCATCATAAGTTCATAAACTTATTTAGGTTTATCTTAATTATTCATGACTTATTCGACTTATGTCCATTGCTTATTCACTTCTTATGATTTCTTAGCACACATGACCATCATTTGTCCATCAAACTATTATGGTAGAGATAGAAGACTAATGACATAGGATCATTTACCTTTGACGACTAGATTTCTTCTTCTTAGAAATCTAACATATGTATTCTCTAACAATAGAAGACTAATGGCATAGATTCCTTTGACGACTTTTAAAAGTGCTTATTCTCTCTACCACTTAAGTTGTTTATGTTGGATGAAAACTAACAATCCAACAAATGAATTTTAAGCTTGCTATTTGTAAACTTCTCCAAGTTAGGGCATATTGGTCATTAGGTTATCCCACCTCCTTAGTAACCTCCTTACTATTCCTTACTTAAGTCCTAAGTTTACTTGCTCTTCACCCTAATTACTTGGCCACCACAACAAATCCTTGGTCACCAAGATTACCCATGGGTTGCCCCATGGATCAAGCTAGTCCATTGGATCATTACATTGGGCTTAGGTTTAATTACTTAGCTTATTCTTGTGGGCTTGCATTAATTTGTTTTGGGCTTCACATTAACCACCACTTGGGCTTACACCTTAATGTTTATTGGACTATTCAATTGAGTACACAATCCTACTAGTCTATGTCATTTAATTAAAAACCTTATCACATATACTATACGTATAATTCTCGTATTCTAACTCTTATATTAATTCATAATATACGGAATACCATCATTCACATATACTCGTAGAATACTTCGTATCATACTCATATACACTACCTCGCACAATACATATGTATCATACGATCTTTACATTATCTTCTTAAAGATTGATATTCTTAACGTTCTCTAATTATGTCCGTATGCGAAATATTACGTTTTCCATACTTAGATTATTATTACATAATTCATCTCACCTTGATATTATAACGTTACGTATTTCTCGGAAGTTCAAAAATAATTCCCGAGCGGAAATCGATGAATAGTGTTTTTTGGAAAATTTCTCGAAAAGCTTTTATTTTCATCTTGGAAATTCAAACACTTTAATTCCTTCACGTAGTTAAAATACTACGACTTTCTGACGTTTCTAGGTTATAGAATGGCATTCATCTTACTAACACATAATAATAACAAATAATATTATTTCATTCCTTATAAAAGTATTTACAAAAGGTTTAATTTTTTGGGGCGTTACACTCTTTCCCCCTTATAAGGATTCTGTCCCCAGAATCTCACTAAAAAAAAGTACACAAATAAATGAGGGTAATTCTTTTTCATCTTTTCTTCAAGTTCCCACGTTGCTTCTTCTGCATCGTGGTTCTTCCATAACACCTTCACGGAAGGTATGACTTTGTTCAGCAGAACTTGTTCTTTTCTATTGATGATTTGAATTGGTGTCTCTTCGTACGTTAAGTCCTTCTCTATATGAATAGGCTCATATTCTATTACGTGTTTATAATCCGGCTTATAAGGATGCAATATCGATACGTGAAACATGTTATGTATTCGTTCTAGGTCTGGAGGTAACGCTACCATATAAGCTACCTCACCTACCCGTTTTAACACTTCAAAAGGTCCTATAAACCTTGGACTTAACTTTCCCTTCTTTCCAAAGCGTATCTTTCCTTTCTAGAGAGATACCTTTAGAAATACGTAAGAGCCTACTTCAAACTCCCTATTTTCTCGATGCGAGTCTGTAAATTTCTTCTATTTGGCTTGAGCTACTATTAGACGCATTTGTATTAACTTCACCACATCCGCTGTTTGCTGCACCAATTCTGGCCCTATCATTCGGCGTTCTCCCACTTCATCCCAACACAATGGTTTTTTGCATTTCCTTCTATACAAAGCTTTGTAAGGCGACATACCTATGCTTGTATGATAACTATTGTTATACGCAAACTCTACTAATGGAAGATGATCATCCAAACTACCCTTGAAATTCATGACGCAAGATCTTAACATATCTTCTAACGTCTAAATATTCCTCTTGCTCTGTCCATCGATTTGTGGATGATATGCCGTACTCAACTTTAACTGCGTCCCCAATTGCTCCTGCAGACTTCTCCAAAAGTTTGATGTGAATCGTGGATCACAATCTGACACAATCGAAACTGATACTCAATGTCTGGAAATTATTTCCTTAACATAAAGTTTAGCTAACTGGTCTAAGTTATACTTGACCCTAATTGGCAAAAAGTGAGCCGACTTCATCAACCCATCCACTATTACCCAAATTACATCATACCCCTTCTAAGTAGTCGGAAGTCCCACCACAAAGTCCATCGTGATATGCTCCCACTTCCACTCCGGAATCTCCAATGACTGTAACAAGCCACTTGGTCGTTGATGTTCAACCTTAACTTTTCTGACAAGTCAAGCACCTACTCACATACTCGGCTATTTCTCTTTTCATGTTCGGCCACCAAAATCTCTGTCGAAGGTCTTGATACATCTTAGTACTACCAGGATGAATCGAAAACCTCGAACTATGAGCCTCTTATAATACCTGCTCCTTTAATTCCGTCTCATTCGGAATCCAAATTCTTCCTTCAAATCTCAATAACCCTTCGATATCAAGACTGTACTTAATATCTTTTTCCTTGGTTAATCACTTCTTCATTTGGTCACACTCATCAATTTTGAGTTTCACCTCCTTAACTCTCTCTACTATGGTAGATTGCATCTCCGTCGCAAACAGTCTCTGATGGCCCGAGCTCATGTCTTGCGGCACCAAAGACCTAAGGTACGCGACTTCAACAAGCAAGACTAAAGCATGAAACCTAGAAAAATTTTCTAAGTCTTTTATAAGCTTGAGACGCTGACTTCGAAATCTCATATCTTATTCATCATAACTCGGAACGAGATCGTTCCAAAGCCATTTTTCTTACGTACTTCAATTACCCATAGATAGAACTTCATTCTGAATTCGTTAACATGCCATTCAATTGGCTTAATCTTCACTCTTCATTCATTTTATGTTTTTAACGCTCTTCGTTCGTTCGTCCGTAATTCGGTCATCCGAACTCGGAACTCGTTCGTTCATGAGTCCACGACTGACGTTTTATACGTTCTCTTACATTCTTATGAAACCCTACATGTTCGGGTTCATTTATATACTTTCTATTTCTCGTTCATCTTTTACGAATTTTTGCCATAACTTCGTTATAGCTTAGTTTTAATCCGTTCTTCATGAACATTTCTAACGTTCCTAACCAAGCAATAAGCAACTAACTTATACGCGATGGTTTTAAACTTGTCCATCAACAACAATTATCCTACAATTGTTTTAAAATTGTCCATCAACAACGTTCTTTGCGTTCTTCGCGTGTTCTTCGCGTTCTTCGTTAGTTCTTCATTTTTAATCGATATTTTGATTACGATTTCACTTTTTCTCAGAATTTGATGTTTCAGAACATCATTCCTTACTTAAATGACCTACTCATTCATAAGATTCATTCGGATCGCTTAAAATCCTTACGAATCTTACACTTCCTTAAGAAATTTACAAACTAAATTTCTAATTTCTCATTTCTTCATTTTCTTACGATTTTAACCATATGAAATCATTTCTAACATCTTTTACCTCCTATTCTTGTTAAGCTATGTTTTTAACATATAAAGCTTAAAGAAAATTTAGAGAAGACTAGGTTTCGAATTACCTTCCTTCTTTAATCTCCTTTCCTCAGACAAACCGTGCACTCAGACAAGCTTTTCCTCTTTCTCTCCCTCTTCATCCGAACTCTCTCAAGTGTTGGTTGAAATTTCAAACCAAACAAATGAGCTTAAGGCTTGTTTATATAGAAAACCAAGGCTAGGGGCATTTTAGTCATTTCACCCCCTAACCTCCTTACTATTCAAAGCTTAAAGACTAAGTTAACTTAGCCCGCAAGTTTGCTTAGCCCTTAAGTTTCATAATTCCGTCTTTTGGGTTTCGTCCGACAGTTTTAAAAACTGTGATTCTCGGAATCCAAATATTTTTGGATATTTTGTCTTTCCTTTACCGATTAACTTTTACGTATTCTTCGGATCTCCGAAAAACTGAAAAACAATTTTCACCATTAAGCGTTTTCCTTCACGTTTTCCCCTGACGTAGTTAAACGAGTGGAAAATACATAACAATACTTTTCGTCGTTTTTATTTTGTTCGATTTTTGCACGTTCTTCGAAAAAAACTTTTATCGATTTACTTAACATTTCATGATATATTATCGTCAAATCTTTCGACGGAATGTCATTTCGACATACCGAACTCTCAGAATGGCTTAGGTTACTCAAACCCTAACCCTTAGGGTTTCGTCGGGTGAATAGTGCCTATCTCGTCTTTTTTTCCCCGGAAATATTTTGTTCCCGAAAATATTTTATTTTCGTCTTGAAAATTCTTACTCGTTCAGTCTAACTCGTAGCCAGAATCCTCCCGATTAATAATCATTATAGGTTATAGAACGATTAATAAACACAACACAAAATAGTATTAATAAAATTCATTTTATTAATAACTAATTCTTTAAATTTTAAATTCTGGACAATCTGATTTTTTGGGTTGTCACAAACTTGCCTGAGCGTAGATCAGTCAAGTTATGATATTCAATCGTTAATAAATACCTACGATGTTCATATATATAAATTTAACACGTTAGTATTGATAACAATACTCAAATATAACATTTATATAATATCGGGTTAGATTTAATAGGGTTTCGGTTTTTAATACCTTGCCGAATATCGAATAAGTTGATAAATGGACTAAATTTTATTTATTATAATTTTAGATAATTTATATACCCATTATAATAATGTTTAGAAGTTTAAAATAGTTTTAAAACATTTATTTATACTTTAAATGATTTTTAAATTATTTATTTCTATTTTAGGTAATTAATATTTACTTAAAATTTTACAAAAACATTGTTTATTATTTTTAAATAATTTATAATCATTTATTATAATTTTTATATCATTAATATTATTTTTCCATAATTATTTAATATTTATAAATAAATATTCTAATTTCTTTATTAATAAGTTAATTATTAATAATATCTAAATAAAATAAAATAATTATTGAATTTATGTAAAAATATCAGAATTTAATTATAATTATTTAATATAATATTTAAAACTATTTTTATATTTATTTATTAATTATTTCTAATTTTTTATAATTTATTTTTAGAAAAATCAATTTCTGTCTTGTCGCTAAAGCCCTTCAGTGACAGAATGTGTCGCTGTAGGTGTTCTTGAGTTTCTGGGCAACAGTTCGGTTATGGTCGAGTGACCAGTTTGACCACTAGATAAAATGCTACTGATAATGATTCTTGGTTTGTTCAAGAGTTGATGTTGTAGTACTCATACAGTAGTACAACATGAATCAAAATTTAGGCTTTAACCTACATATAACAAGAAGTTATAGAGGCTCAAAGTCACTGTCAGAGCTGTTCTTGAGTTTTTGGGTAACCAAGAACAGTAGTCATGGTCGGTCAACGGTTTTGTGGCTTGAATATCTTTGATTTTGTGTATTAGATGTGTGTGTTGTTTGTTGTAACATGTAGTATATATGTCAGGGTACATATATATAACATTAACATGCACAAAGCATAACTCTAAGGTCTCTAATTATGCTGGTCAAAGTTCAGCCAAACGATGTTCTTCGTGTTCTTTAGTTTTCTAGGCAGCCCAAAAAACTTGGTCAAGCTTGGTCAACGACTTTTGACCATTAATAACAGTAATCCTATTAGTTGTTTTAGCAGTTTGAGATCATAGATATGTAGTACATATAATAGGGTATTGATCTATAACAAAACATTACAAAAAAAATCAAATAGAAAACGATTAAAAAGGTTGGTCAAAGTAGCCGGTTCGATTGTTCTTGAGTTTTCTGGGTAACCCAGAAAACTGCAATCCGTGAACGGTCAACCCACTTTGACTACTTATAACTTGAAATCTATGGTTCAAATGAACCTGTTTTCTTTTCCAGATTAAAGATTTACTAACAGGCTATAAATACCAAACAATTAACAGACCAAAACATAAACACATATGAATCTATAGGCCCTGACATTCGGTTGTCAAACTTAGTTTTCAAAATTTCCAAATTTCTTAAAACACTTAATTAAGGCATCTAGATGTTATGAAAATGTGTTCTATCAATCTAACATACTTTCTAACATACTAATACATAATTCTAAACATCTAAACAACAAAACTAACATAGGATCAAAGAGCTAATTATGAACTAGGGTTTGTACCTTTTTAAGAATGATTTTTGATTCTAGCTTCTGATGTTGTTGCTGCTAACACCCAAGCTTGATTTGGTAAGTTTATAAGTGTATCTAGGCTTAGAAATTTTGTGAGTTTGCTCATCTCTAAGGTTCCTATTTATAAAATTCTTCAACTTGGCTTTTTGGTCATTTTTGAGCAACTTGCCTCTACAAATATCTGATGCAAAGTTACTTGTGCTGCTTAGGGTTTGTTATCAGCTCATGTGCAGCCTTAGAACTTGGTTGGGTGACTCCTAACCTACTTCTAAGCTAGTTAGGTTTGTTTAGTAGCTTAGTTTTGTCCAAATCTTCACTAATCTTGATTAAGGTTTTGTTTTTAATGATTAGGAATGTTAAGTGATGTTTATTAGTACCTAATTGAAGTTTACTAACCATGATTGGGTGTTAAGATAAGCTAATTAGGGTTAGGTTTATAAATTAGGGTTAGGGTTTTGCTAATTAGGGTTAGGGTTTATTAATCTAGGATTGTTAACCCAAATTTCTCACTAATCCTAACAAGCACGACAAAGCGTTTTGTCAGTGTAAGCACGACAAAGCAACTTGTCAAAATAATTTTACCAAAAAGTCCGATTATGGGAAAAAAAAATTAAGCACGAGGTGTCAAGCACGACGTTTTTTGGACAAAAATTTATTTGGTCAATTTTGTTAAACAAAGTATATATTAACACATAACACATTCAGAATGGAGAAATTTTATTTATATAACGGGATTTTACACATACGAGTCTTATTATGGTTTTGGTTTATTACAATGTATGTATGAAATGTTGAGACGACGCACAGGGGTTGAGGTGGCAAGATGACGATTTGATTCCTCACCGGGGTTATCCCTGGTTTGGGCTGATAGCAGACGTTGATCAGGGTTACATCTGAGATTGGACTGCTGCAAGTGTTTGAATTCTGCAAGGTCATCTATAAGTGTGCCTATCTTCCCGGTGTTATCTTTGGGTCTTTGGAATGAGTGCCTTGGCAGGAGGTCTGAGATTGAAGTTGATCGCATGCATTTGAAACAAACATTTCCGGAGTTATCGCCGGAACTACAACAACATTCCTTGGGGTTACCTCCAAGGATGAAACTCGGGGTTATCTCTGAGGTTGGAATTGATACTCCCGGTGTGTGTTCCGGGGTTGAGATTGAACTTCCGGTACTATCCAAAATGGATGTGAGCTGTCTTCCAGGGTTATCTCCGAAAGACGAATCTTCCCTCCTGCAATGTTAGTAATAGGTGTGCAGAAAATATCTAGTGTCTACATTTACTATTGGTGTCCGCTTGCCGATATAGTTCACATTATTCTTATGTTCATGTTCAATTACTTATCTTCAACCTTTATGTCTCATACTTCAGGTTTAACAATGTCTTAACAATGTTCATTAAGTTCCTTAATTCATTGTAAATCAATTACCATTCATGTTATACTTATAAACTTTCTTCATTGTCTAAACCCTAAGGCTGGCGCTGCGGTCCCCGTTTTCCTTCTTAGACTGCACATGGTACAGGTTTTGATGCACAAGACACGGCCTCGGTGTTTGCAAGTGCCATTCTCCCTTTACTATGCAGTCTTTGCAAATACCAATTAACAATGCATTATGTTCATGGCCTCACGTCATGATGCAGGCCTTTTCGCTTTGAGTCGTCATTTGCGCTGGCCTCTCATGCTCTCGTAAAAATTTGATGATTTTTGATTTTGTGAGATTTTTGGGCTCGTAACTTCTTCGTTATAAGTTCGATTTGGCTCGTTCAAAAGCCTATACTTCACAAATTACATACTCTACGTGTTCATGCAAGAATTTTATCTATTTGACTTCTTTAACTCAAAATTCATCTATTGGTTGATTTTTAACGAAAACGATAAACGTCCGTGAACGTTCAACGCTTGTTTCTTTGTTCTAAGTCGAAATTCGGTAATTTTTGAGTCCGCAACTCTATAATGCCAAATAAGACTTGACCCAACAAAAACAAACTTTTTTGAGTTCAAACACAAAATTCGACTTCCATTCCGAGAATTTCACGAATTCGACGATTATCATTTAATCGTGTGAATTTCGGCAAAACTTCGTTACTAACGATTTGTTCATCAATCCAAATGGATTTAATTCATTAACTAGACATCTCAACCAACATATTACAATAACTTATCTTTAAATTAGGTTATGGATTATTCCTTATAAGTTCATAACTTAACAAATTATAATTTACAAGATTTAATTCCTTATGAGTTATTATTGGTTTAAGTCCTTTAAACAACATCCTTACATCTTATCAATCATACTAACTTTATATGACAAGTTCATCATTGTTCATCATAAGTTCATAACTTATTTGTGTTTATTTTACTTATTCGGCTTAAGTCCATTACTTATTCACTTCTTCTGATTTCTTAGCATACATGACCATCACTTCTCTATCAGACTATTATGGTAGAGATAGAAGACTAATGGCATAGGATCATTTACCTTTGACGACTAGATTTCTTCTTCTTGGAAATCTAACAATGGAAGTTTGACTTTTAAAAGTGCTTATTCTCTCTACCACTTAAGTTGTTTATGTTGGATGAAAACTAACAATCTAACAAATGAATTTTAAGCTTGCTATTTATAGAGTTTTCCAAGTTAGGGCATATTCGTCATTAGGTTATCCCACCTCCTTAGTAACCTCCTTACTATTCCTTACTTAAGTCCTAAGTTTACTTGCACTTCACCCTAATTACTTGGCCACCACAACAAATCCTTGGTCACCAAGATTATCCATGGGTTGCCCCATGGATCAAGCTAGTCCATTGGATCATTACATTGGGCTTAGGTTTAATTACTTAGTGTATTCTTGTGAGATTGCATTAATTTGTTTTGGGCTTCACATTAACCACCACTTGGGCTTCACGTTAATGTTTATTGGACTATTCAAATGATTACACAATCCTACTAGTCTATGTCATTTAGTTAAAAACCTTATCACATATACTATACGTATAATTCTCATATTCTAACTCGTATATTAATTCATAATATATGGAATACCATCATTCCCATATACTCGTAGAATACTTCGTATCATACACGTATACACTACCTCGCACAATATATACGTATTATACGATCTTTACATTATCTTCTTAACGCTTGATATTCCTAACGTTCTCTAATTAAGTCCGTATGCGAAATATTACATTTTCCATACTTCGATTATTATTACATAATCCATCTCACCTTGATATTATAACGTTACGTATTTCTTGGAAGTTCAAAAATAATTCTCGAGCGAAAATTGATGAATAGTGTTTTTTAGAGAATTTCTCAGAAAGCTTTTATTTTCGTCTTGGAAATTCAAACACGTTAATTCCTTCACGTAGTTAAAATACTACGACTTTTTGACGTTTCTAGGTTATAGAACGACATTCATCTTACTAACGCATAATAATAACAAATAATATTATTTTATTCATTATAAAAGTATTTACAAAAGGTTCAATTTTTGGGGGCGTTACAATAACTGCTACTAGCCCCTTCCACTTAGTAGGACAGGTATTCCCACTCTCGAGTAGCACACAGTTTCATCGCTTCGCCAACCGCAGGACAATCGTCAATTAGATTCGAATAAGGTGGCGGAGTGCCCGGCAGATTCTTACGTCTCAGAATGGCGAGAATGTGAATTCCCTACGTTAACATATATTGACATACTCCATCAAAGTTGAACCGTATTGAACGGGGATTAATTGGAGGTAGAAGAGAGGTGATTATCCCTACGTTGATTAGCATCTGAAATATCTTCTCCATAAGTTGGCCTAAGTATGTAAATTCCCTTCTATTGGCAAAATCCCGACGGGCTTTAATACTTGCTCCCTTTGTAACCTTGTCCTCCAATGCTTCAGTTTTTGAAGGTGATGATGGAACATTCATAACAAAAGGAAGGAGATAGGCATGCTCCTGGCTGACTAACTGGCATGTGACTTGATGCTGATGGATCACCAGTTCTGCCAATTGTTCAACTTGCTTACAAAGAGCTTTCATCTTTCGTTCCATAGCAAATTGGAACTTTGCGTAATCCCATCTATTAACACCGTCTTTGATGGTCTGGAATGATTCATCATTAAAATTGGAACTCTGTCCACTGCTCCAACTAATCATATTGACATCTTCTTCTTTGTGTTGAGGAAGAGAGTTATCTTGCACATGAGGTTGATCTGGTTTGGTAACCACGATCTCACCGTTGCCTATTAAATCTTGGATTTTGTGTTTCAAGGCCCAACAATCTTGAGTATCATGTCCAGGTGCCCCGAAATGATAAGCACAATTCCGAGTAGCATTGAAACCCCTCTAATTAGGTTTGGCTGGTGGAATAAGATGTGTGATTTTCTTCTGAGTAGTTAAAAGAATAAGGGTATTCTCGAGCGAGTCTCCTAAGGGTGTGAACGTTTGAGGGCTCTTTCCTTTTCCAACTTTAGGCAATGGAGGGTTTGAAGACTGTGCTTGAAAAGGGGAGTAGTTTCTCCTCTGTATAAGCATATTCTGATTGCCTTTTTGACCTTGTAGTATCAAGGAAGCATCCTCCTCTTTCTTTTTATGGACCTTCCGGGGGTTATTTCCATAAGTTTCGGACTGGATGTGCTCAGCAATTGCCTTAAGAACGGCTAGGTCTTGAATCTTTCTTGACTTCAATCCCATCTCAGCCATCTCTCCATGTTTGATCATTTCAGAAAATGGTTTGCCAATACCAGCTAAGACTCTCTCATAGAAAGGAGCTTCTTGTATGTCTATGAAGTTAATGACCATTTCTGATTTCGTCATAGAAGGAATAACTTGAGCAGCAAGGCGCCTCCACCTTTGAGCATACTCTCGGAAAGACTCAATAGATTGTTTCTTGACCTTGGTAATCTGATACCGGTCAGGAGCCATCTGAGACTGGAAGCTGTATTGAGTAAGGAATGCATGAGCTAGCTCTTCCCAGCTATGGATCTTTGAGTTGTCTAATATGGTATACCATGAACGGGCTTCTCTAGTCAGACTCTTTTGAAACAGCTGCATTCTGAGCTTCTCATTTTCTGCGTAAGATCCAAGTTCTCCAATAAACACCTTAAAATGTGTGTAAGGATCCCATAATCCATCATACTTTTCAAAGTCAGGGGTTTTAAATTTCTTTGGACAATGAACACCAGGGAATATGCAAAGGTCAGTATATAAAACACTCCCATGTCCTCTAATCCCCTTGAGAGAACCGATGGTTTCTTCCATTTGAAGGACCTTCTTCCTGATATCACCATTGTCTGGACTCCTTTGAGATGGGTGTTTTCAGGATCTTTATTGGTCGTATCCAACAGAGGTTCCGAATTTGTCTTATCCAAACCTTGTGCAAAGGATTCTGTATGTGTAAGCATCTTTGGGCCCTGAGTAGATTGATGCAATTCTTTAAGCAGGACAACTAAATTTGTAATTTGTTTATTTAATTTGTCAAATTCTTCTTGAGAAACGAGATTAGACTAGTCAGAAGAAGACTTGATTGGCTGTAGGCTCGTTGCCTTTTTGGATTTTGAGCGGGTAACAGGCCCAATTATTTCCCTACAAAAAATTATGTAGTTTAGTCTTAAGGATAATGTAAATGTTTACATGCTATGTGAGGTATCTGTGTTAGGAATATTATCCTGCAAAACAGATGTTAGCTATTTTATAATACAGGATAGCATGCATGTGCACATATTTCTTCATATTTTCCGTTACGATGGATTGACATGAAATGATGTTTACAAGTAAATGCTTTTATAAGTAATCAAAAATGGAAATCATGAAGAGACTTTCTTCCGTGTTTGGTTTATCAGAGGCTGACCTATCTTAGGTTTACTCTCGCGGCATTTTGGCATGAAGGTTCCCAGATCATCGCAATCTACTTGACGGGAAGTTAATCCGGTCTTTCAACTGGAGTGAATCTAGATGGTGCCTTTCATAAGCCTCGTTGGAATTAGTCTTCCTAAGAGTCCAGTAATCAAACACCGACAGGATAGCCTCCTGGTAGAGGAACCACACAACATACATTCAAATACAACGTGTCTCACCGTTTACGAAAATGATGACATATACGAAGAACTAATATCACAAATAGATATATTGCAGTGCAGTAAGTAAAATGCATTCGTACACATTCATCAAAATGTAAATGCAACATTCACACACAAACATATAACAGTTTTAAAAAGCTTGTATTAGCGGATTAAGCCCTCTTACTGGTGTACCCAACAGAGTCGCCACCTTTTGATGTCAGGATTTTTATTTGTCCCTTTTCTATTTTTGTTCTTTGGTGTTCTCAAGTTATCTGATATTTTTAAAAAAATAAGTGAAAAAGGTCCGACATGTATATGTCGACGATTTGACTGTAAGAGTCGCTAGTTGGTGTTTTTAACTGGTTGCACCAACCCAACCGAGAAAAGGTTTGGACATTGACCCAGTGATGTGACACTGCTAAACGGGTCTGTGAAACCGAGATTCATTTGGGTTTGGGGACTTGATTATGCGGAGGGAAGGTGTTAGGCACTTCCCGACATCCGTGTTACCACGGTGACTGCAACTTTTCAAGAAACTATTATATGAATGTGTGTGGGGGAAATTCGATGTCTTTGTTATTTGGAAGTAGTGCGAGGCCTCGTTCGCACTTATATACAAAGGGTTTGGATTTATATGAAAAATTCAGTTTTAAACATGATATAGTACTGAAGTTTTGTAAAAGAGGTTTTTCAAACCCTATGCTCAATAGTAAATGAGACCTTTTCATACTTCCATTTTATTATTAAATGTTCTACTTGATTGCTTTTATTTTGAAATGTGAAGCATCTGAGAGAAAATAATATATAGATCTTAGAACTCCTCATGGGCATGAAAGCCATCTAATGAAATTCAAACACCGTGAATAATTTAAGTCGCTTATAATTTGAAATGTCCATCACGGAACCAAATCTAGATTCGATGGATTGAATCTGTGATCACATGATTCCTAGGCTCATGATGATCATGAGTTTATTTAAAAGCAATAAGTAGTTATATATATAAAGTTGTAAATATATATATCTGTACATGATCAACCACCACGAAGCACCTCCATGAGGGATCGAAATGTAAATATATAAAAGCGGTAAATATAAATATATATATATATATATATATATATATATATATATATATATATATATATATATAGAGACATGATCAACCACCACGAAGCACCTCCATGGGGGATCGAAATGTAAATAAAGCAATAAATGTGATCAACCGCCATTTAAGTAAACTTCAGTAGGACTAAATGTAAATAAAGCGGTAAGAAAAGCGATCAACCGCCGTGAAGTAAATTTCAAAGTGGGAGAATGTAAATAAAGAAAAGGCTACAAGTAAAATCCGAAAGTAAAATAAATATATATATATATATATATATATATATATATATATATATATATATATATATATATATATATATATATATATATAATAAAACACACATGATATATATCGATCCCGACTCGGTTTATCATTTCAGTGATTTGTCGCTATATATATATAAAAGTAGTAAACGCACCAGATATAAAATCCAGGCTCATCGAACAAAGTTCAACAACAGTTCATATATATAAGTATATATATATATATATATAACAAGTAAATGCTCCAGACATAAGTCTAGGCTAAATCGAGGCATAACTATATAATGTTACTCCATATATATAAATATATAAATATATACATATATAAGTATATATATACAGACAGAAATGAAAACCATGGACCAAAGTATAGACAAACACACACAACACGACTCTCAATGTGAAGAATTATGTGTTTAAAGAAGAAAAGAAAGGCTTTATAGTGTGTAAGAAGGCTTACAGTGGGATGCCAAAGAAGACTTCTATGACTTTAAGTGGATGAACACTCGGCTTCCGCCGGTAAAAATATAGCTATATGTGAGCTAACAGGTATTTAAAATGAGAAAGCACTCAATATGGGGTGTGTACAGAGCAAATTTGACAGGGCTTCCTCGCCTTTTTCTTTTATGAAATGGGCACCCCAAGCTCTATATTTATAGAGTGGTGGTGGCATAAAGTGTACCATGGGCAAAGAAACAGATGCACACACGGGTGCTTGGGGTGCCCCCAGCTCATGGGTCCCATTATCTCGAAGTACGTGCACTCGTGCACTGTTATATATACTCGGACTTGCAGAATTTCAATCTGAGCATCTGATTGAGGTGTACAAGACCTTTTTCGGACTGCTGTTGTCGAGAGTTATGCAATGACATGGGATTAGAGGTTGTACGAAGTCAGGAAGAGCGGACCATGCCCATGGTCTTCAAGCTTCAAATTCTATCCGGTGTGCTGCCCTGCGTAATAGTCACTTGGGATTGAAACTCCTTAGCTCTTGTGGGACATTGTTGTGTAGAAATGTATGTATGAGATGTTGAGATGGCGAAATGTGGGGTTGAGGTGGTAAGATGATGATTTTACCCCTCACCGGGGTTATCTCCGGTTTGGGCTGATAAAGCAGATGTTGCTCAGGGTTACATCTGAGATTGGACTGTTACAAGTGTTTGAATTCCTCAGGGTCATCTTTAAGTGTGTCTGTCTTCTTGGTGCTATCACCGGGTCTTTGGAATGAGTGCCTCGGCGGGAGTTCTAAGGTTGAAGCTGATTGCATGCATTTGAAACAAGCATTTCTGGGGTTATCGCCGGAACTGCAACGACATTCCTTGGGGTTATCTCCGAGGATAAAACTCAAGGTTATCTCTGAGGTTGATACTAATACTCCCGGTGTGTGTTTTGGGGTTTAGACTGAACTTCCGGTGTTATCCGGAATGGATATGTGTTGTCTTCCAAGGTTATCTCCGAAAGACGAAGTTGTCCTCCTGCAATGTTAGTAACAGGTGTGCAGAAAATTTTGAGTGTCTACATCTAAGTCTAACTTTTCATCAAAGTTACAATCCTTGTGGAGAAAAGGCACCTCATCAGCAAGTATAGGCACATTTAAATTCAGAGTCCTAAAACAAAATAGGCTTTCACTTAATATATGAAACTGTTCAATCATACAAAGTGTTAGCATGTACAGATAAAACAACTGCTAATAATTTGCAGAAAAGTAAGCAATTATTGCTATCTACAGGGCAGAGGAAATTTCTTCCCTTTGTATCCTTGTCGACAAATGCAATGAGTGTTGCTCTAATTGTCAAGGGTAAAATCCTGATGGACGGCAGTGATGAATGGGCTACCATCGTCCTCCTTCTCCCTAATAATGACCATAATATCTTGATAATCATCGTCTGGAGTATATCTATTTGTGTGCTCATCATGGAAAATGATGCTTAGATGAGACAATCTCCTGGTGATGTCTTGTTTACGTCTCATTTCCCTTTCTTCCACTTCGGGATCAGGAATCAAGACATATTTTGCTTTAACCGGTATCGGTTTGGGAAATAACATAGCCATTACATGGGCAGACACCTTTACCGGAGATCGTACAGGCTCAGGATCTGTAGGTTGAGATAATCATTGTGTGGCTGAAGATGAAGGAACCTGTTTGTACTTATAAGGACTCCTGTGGCTGGAGCTAACAGAATAGCCTAATCCAGCTGTCCCTGTTTGACTAGGAAGTTGAATTAGGCATTTGATGCCTTGATGATCTTTGCCCAACCCTTGTCTAGGTTGATAACCCAATGACATCATCTCTTGAGTGGTCGATATTACCTAGACAAAAATCTTGGGTCTGAGAGGTGGCGCCCCAATGGGATGGTAGTGAGTGTTACTCCTCTCCAGGGCATGGAAACTGACTAGCTCAACTTTTGCATTGAAGCTGATGAGTGGTATATCACCTTGTTCAGGACATTCCGGCTCAACATTGACAGTGACTAGACTATTGTTGATAATGTATTTATGTTGCTGATGAAGGGTAGAAGGGACGGCTCTAGCCATATGAATCCATGGTCTTCCCAAAAGAAAGTTGTATCCTGTGGCAATTTTGAGCACATGAAAGGATAGACTGAATGTATGTGGACCAATCTCCACATGTAATTAAATCTCCCAAACAGCATTTCGTCGGGACCCATCAAAAGCTTTGATAATTGTATGGCTGCTTTTGATTCTCTTGAGATTGATATTCATCTTCTCCAAAGTGGCATAAGGGCAGATATTCAAAGATGACTCACCATCTATCAGAACTCCTCCCACCATGTATCTGAAGGATAGAACCGCTATGTGCAACGACTTGCAATAACCAGTCCCTTCGGGAGGAACGTCGTCATAAGTGAAAGATATCACATTGTTGTTAAAATTGTGATCAACCAGATGTTGGAATTTTTCCACATCCATTTATTTCGACAAATGGGCTTCTTCCAAAACCTTTAGCAAGACCTTCTTGTGATCTTCGGAAGAGAAAACCAAGTCTAATATGGAAATTTTTGTGGAGCTTCTCTCAAGCTTAAAACCACCTTGGCTTCATTATGACCCATAGTACGGGGGAATTCTTCAATTTTCTCCATGGGAACTTTCCCCTTTGATTTGATGGTGGGTTTCATCACCCGTTAGGGAAGATACAATGGATTCTCTTTCAACACTGCAACAATTATGTGTGATGTAGATCCTTCAGCCTCTCCATAATTCCATGGCACTTTTTGCAGGCTAACAATAGGATATTGTGGTCTTTATGGCAAGATAATTAGCTTCGGTGCAACCACTTTAAAAGGATTGTCAACCCCTTTGAGTTAAATCATCCTCAGTGGATATGACTGCTACGACGTCCTTCCATTTTGTAGGAATTCTCTCCCCACTCTCAAGTAACACAGTGTCATTGTCTGCCAACTGCAGGACACCACTGTCAATTAAATTCTGAATGAGATGGTGGAGTGCCCAACATTCTTCTATGCTGTGACTGCGAGAATGGGAGTGATACTGGCATACTCCATTAGAATTGAACCGTCTTGAACGGGGATTGATTGGAGGTAGAAGGGATGTAATTCTTCCTTCATTGATCATCGTCTGAAATATCTCCTCCATAGGTTGGCCCAGGTATGTAAATTCCCTTCTATTGGCAAAATTCTGACGGGCTTTGGCACTTGCTCTTTTTGCAACTCTATCCTCTAGTGTTTCACTTTCTGAAGGCGATGATGGAGTATTCATAACAAAAGGAAGGAGACTAGCATGCTCCTGATTGACTAATTGGCTTGTGACTTGGTGCTGATGGATCACCCGTTCTGCTAATTGCTCTACTTGCTTACAAAGAGCTTTCTTCTTTCTTTCCATCACAAACTGTAACTATGCGTAATCCCATTTGTCAGCACCGTCCTTGCTGGTCTGGGAGGATTCTCTACCATAATTGGAACTCTGTTCATTGCTCCAATTAATCATATTGACCTCTTCTTCTTTGTGTTGAGGAAGAGGGTTGTCTTGCACTTGAGGTTTGTAGGGTTTAGTCACCACGATCTCCCCGTTGTTGATTAAATCCTAGATCTTGTGTTTCAATGCCCAGCAATCCTGAGTATCATGTCCTGGAGCTTGATAAGTTGGTTTTATACCTACTTATCTGGCATCTATTACTTGAATTATTTGCTTAATCTCGTGTTTCTTAGTTGTTTTTCATGCATTTTGTTTCCATTTTGTAGATTATATGTTTGGAAGCGGAGTGAGCAACTATTGGTATGAAATTGCAAGGAAAAGCAATTCCGGATATCGTTCAGGCCTTCATGTTCATTTTGTGTGTATTTCATGTTCTTGGCGTGGAACATTGACAATGTTGTGGGACTCTTTCTTGGATTTCTGGAACATCTTGAATCATTCCAATCGGAGTTCGGATGCAAGAGTTATGACATTTGTACCAATGGATGTTGAATTTCGTTGTTTTGGGTGGTTATTTGCATATCAATCACTTCTAGTCAAATTTTGACCTTCATCCGTTTGTTATTTCTCAAACCTCAAAAAATAAAAGTTGTAGAGCTCGTCTATATCTTCGATTTTATAGGTGGAAGACCCCGTAACTCTTTCTGGATCAAAAGTTATGACCGTTTTACCAGAGGACGCTGCAGCAGAAAAATAATTGGCAGCTTACTAGCAAGCCGGGGCTTGCCCTTTTGTGCCTTGATAGCGAGCTGGGGCTTGGGGTCTGGGTGGATTAGCAGCTTGATAGCAAGCTGGGGCTTACTATTACAAAGGGAAATAGCAACTGGGGCTTGGGTACTCAAATTTGAAGTCTCCTAGTTGGTTTCTAATGTTACAAGCATGGAGTTTTAGTGATGGTGATGACTTGGGATTCGTTTTGGAGTGGAATTGTAATCAGAATACACGTTGAAGTATATAATTAAGAACAAACAATGAGATTAAAGACACACAAGGCAAATTACGAAGATTATTCTCAATTTTTCTAAGCAAGCGTTGGAGGAGTATTTGAAGGAGATTTTCGAGACGATTGCGATTCTAGGCTACGTGAAGGGTGTTTTTTCAATATTCTTCGTCTTAGACTATTATTTGTAATTGAAAGAATAATTTCCATGATTTATTCAGTGTTTATTTCGTTTATTATGAACTAATTCACTTTTTAGGCTTATGATGGATCTTTGAGTGAATCTATGATTTTGTAAACTTTGATTTCCAATTTAATAAGCTATTTCCAGTTTATCTATATTGATTTGAGCTTGAATCTATGAATTGCCTGATCAACAATTCTTTGTGGAATTGGATGGAATCGAGAGATGATATTCAAATCTAGACCTAGTTGATATAGCATGTGTTCATGATTTTGTGAATAGCTTAATTATGATGAATGTTAAGGTAGAGATATGCTTGACATCGCATGTAATCGGATAGAGAACTTATTCTTCAACCTTCTTCAATTGTAATTCACATAGAGATATAGTGGGTTAGTTGATTAAGGTGTTTAACGGATTTCTATCTTAATTGTGGATTGATGTTAATAGGGTATTAGTGCATCGAGAGGTGGTTAATACTACGTTCGTGTTCTTGATTAATAAACTGGGATAGTACATTGAATTGGAATAAATGTGTTAAAATCAGAGAGAAGCTTAGGGTGAAATCATAACTCTAATTCTTCGTTAATTGTTAGAAATTTCATATTTTGATATTCGTGGTTGTTTTGTGTTAGTTTAATTATTCTTCATTTTAGTCTCATTAATTTCAATTATTGTGTTGATTTGTTTAATAAAATTAGGGTTAATAGAAAATTGGTAATTATAAGTTAGGATTATTGCTAGTTAGTCTCTGTGGGAACGATACTCTACTTATCACTTTATTACTTGTTGACCACGTATACTTGTGTGTTGGGCGTAACTAGAATTTACCCAACAAGTTTTTGGCGCCGTTGCTGGTATTGTTGCTTCTATTTCAGGTGTGGAAGCAGTTTATGCAAACTCGGTCCAAAAATCCACACTTGCTGCCTTTTGAGGACGACATTGAGAAAAGGTTTCAAAGGTTGAGTAAGTGGATCAAGGAAACGAGGCAAGAATTCGAAACATCTGAAAAGGAAGAGGTAATGATAATGGCGGTATTAAGATTGAAAAGAATTAAGGGATTTCGCAACACCCAAGGTGACTGAACTGAGTCAAGCATCACTAGGCCAGCAATAGCAGCAAATACGTTCAAAATTAAACCTGGGATGATACAAATGATTCAGAATTCAGTTCAGTTTTGGGGATTTGCAAATGACGATCCGAACGAGCATCTGGTCAACTTTTTGGAAATGTGCGACACTTCTATGTTTAATGGTGTTTTGGATGAGGCGGTGAGACTTCGATTGTTCTCATTCTCTTTACGGGACAAGGCGAAGAGTTGGTTGCATTCTCTACCGTCCGGTTCGATAACTACATGGGAGGATTTAGCTTAGAAATTCCTCGCAAAAATCTTTCCACCGGCAAAAACTGCGAAGATGAGGAACGAGATTACGATGTTTGAACAGCAACATGGGGAGTCATTATATGAGGCCTGGGAAAGATACAAAGATCTGCTCAGGAAATGCCCACATCATGGATTGCCCTAGTGGCTACAAATGAACACCTTTTACAATGGACTACATGGGAATCTCAGAACAAGTATTGATGCAGTGTCGGGCGGAGCATTCATGACTAAGAGTTACGAGGAAGCATACGAGTTGATTGAAACCATGGCGGCTAATAACTACTAGTGGCCCACAGCAAGAATGACACAAGCGAAAGCAGCTGGGGTGTTAGAGATAGATAATATGACAGCAATGCAAGCATAGATATATGCACTTTCAAAGAAGTTGGAGTCGGTAACTGTGACGCCCCCAAAATAGGTCCATTCCATCCAACCCATTCTGAGTCGCCAAATACATGGTATAGAAATAACTACAACTTTATTATTACAACATATAAACTGTGAGTTTAAATATAGATATTGCCATCTAGACAATATCCACGCGCAAATAAATCTCCATCATAATTATTGATACATTATTTTACAAAAATGGTGAGGACTACTAAACAACTCTCTCTAGAACCTTCATTCCATACCCCGACTAGTACTCGCTACATTCTCGCCTCCTGAGAAGAAAAATGGAACAACAAGGAAAAGGGTGAGCTCAACTAGCCCCAAGAAGAATATTATGACTAAGATAATATACAACAAATTATCGTTAGTCATCAACAGGAAAAATCTAATAGAATACAATAGACAACAAATTTTAAATCAATATTCGCATAGTGAAATAATAATTCATTAGAAGAGTTAAGTAGAGAATGCAAACTACTATCTTCTATATATGAATTTAAAAGTTCATCGTCGATATTTTATCCTCAGTAACATCAATCAATATATATCTAGAATCAAATATTCATCTTTGCACTACTGTGCCAAAGATATTCATCATTAATGGTCATGTTCATCTAAACACTGCTCATCTTTGCACTACGGCCAAAGATATTAAATCGATCATGTTCATCTCAACACCTGTTCATCTTTGCACTACGGGCCAAAGATATTCATCAAGAAATCATTCATCTTTGCACTACAGGCCAAAGATATTCCATAATATCATCATTTAAGACTGAAGATGATGAAAAATATTTTTAAAGAAACGAATCCAGTGAAACAAAATGACAAGGATTAAGGATTAAGGATTCGTACTTTGTTTTATCCACGTCCAAAAATACCTCAAAAATAATCATAGGGGTGTAAAATTCAAGAATGATCAAAACATGGATACAATCAAAGCTAGTATCCAGAATAGATATTTTAGATGAAAAGAAAAATTTTCATTTTTTGGTGAATAGTGCCGTATTCGTGGATAGTGCCGTATACGTGAATAGTGCCGTATACGTGAATAGTAACTCCGACACCAAAAGATAGAAATTCCACAAAAAACATCTTCACGCTTCATGAATAGTACTCGTGAATAGTAACTCGTGAATAGTAACTCATGAATAGTAACCCCGACATGAAAAAGTTCCAAATTTGATAAAAAGTTCCAACCAATATTTCAGCATAATGATATTGAAGAAATAATATCATTTGAGAAGAAAATAACATCCCTTACCTCGAAAGACAGTACTTCTAGTTGAAACACCGGATATAGGCTATGACTTGAACTTGCACCGTATAGCAATACTCAAAGTATACTCAAAATACTCACAAGAATACGCTCGATAATATAGAGAGAGAAAACTTGATTTTTCGGTGTGATTTTCAATTCTAACCCAAGCACCCTATTTATAGAAATCGCTTAGAACACCAAAGTAAAATTGAATATAATAATATTATTTATAAACAAAATTCCTTAGCCCACACCTTTGAAATCAGATTTCAGCCATAGCACATGTTAAATGAGGTTCACAAACTCACCAAAAACGTTTTTCTCAAAATAATTAATTAAAACTCCCAAAAATCAATTATTTCGGAACTCCAAAACTTCAATAATTCATAATAAATAGTCCTTTTATCAGAAAATTTGAATCTCGCGAGTTTTTATAGGAAATTCAATTCTATACAACTTTACAGAAGAAAGTTTTTCCAAATTCAAAACAGAAATTGACCGAAATCCATAAACGGACGATTTTACAAGCTATAATCAAATTTCGGTCAATAAATGGGGTCCACCGACACACAAAACATGTGTTAATCATTTAATGCCACAAAAATACTCTTCCTCCTCATATACTCATATATCCCACATTCATTATAAAAATATCACCGTTAATATATTATTAAAATAATATATTTAAATGAATTATTTTATCAGAAAATGATAAAATATTAATTTTCAACAATTGTCATTTTAAAAATTTTCTCCATCTATATCCACATAAAATCAATATTTTCCTCATCATATAAATCAATAATTAATTATTCACAAATAATATTACAGAATCACAGTACTGGCAACCAGGCCGTTCCCAGGAAAGAGGGGCTTTCCAATAAGGATCTCTCCTTACTGGCGCGCAATTAGGTGACCAAACCTCTCCTTAGACAGAACTTTCTAGACATTGCCAATAATGTTATCTAATAATATTATTCAGATAATATGAATTATTGCTTCGATAATGAAAAATACTGTGTAATGACAATTTATTGAAACAACAAAGAATATAAAATATTAATGCAAGCAATTATTCAATTAATAAAATAAAATATCGAACAAGAATTATCGTAATAATTATTGAGTAGTGCCTTCACGTAAGAATCAATAATTGGTGCAACATCGTGCTTCTTCGCTCAACAACGCCAGACATTAGTGTGTTTTAACCACCGGGTATTCCAACAAGATAATTCAGAATAACTACGCCTGCTATTTATAAACAACTTATATTTGTCGTTTTCTTCATCCAATCGCTCGTTATGGGACCCACAAAAAGATCGCGTCATCGCATTTAATATTCCCCGACAAAGATTTAATATTCCACGACCAAATGAATATTCCCAAATAATAATGAATATTTTATCACCACTTGCTTATTCAAATATTTATGATTTTACCCATAACTAACCACATTAATCAAATCCACCCTTACTATTTCAAAATATTAAATAAAGGAAATTCCTTTTATTTAAAAAATTTCTGGTCTTACAACCTCCCTCCTTATGAAATTTCGTCCTCGAAATTGACGACGCACTGTGTGTTTCAAAAGATGAGAATACCTCGCTTTCATTTTCGCTTTTCAACTCCCCGGTCATTTCCTCAATAGAATGGTTTCTCCACAAAACTTTAACTTGTGGTATGACCTTCAGACGTAGGACATGCTCCTTCCTATCCAAAATCTTGACAGTACCTCTTCATACGTTAAGTCTTCTGCTATCTCTCGTCCGGTTCTAACTCAATGACGTGGTTCGGTCGTCCACATATTTACGTAACCTCGATACGTGAAAATGTTATGAACACGCCATCATACTTGGCAGTAAAACGAGTCTATAGCCACAGTTCCTATTCGATCGAGAATTTTAAATGGATTAATAAATCAAGGTTTGAGCTTTCCTCACCTCACCGATTCTCTCGCTTTTGAAATAACAACTTCTCGCACCTCCTTCTTCAAATTCATCACCCTGCTGTAGCTTGAAAGCCTTTTAACTTTATCGATTAAAGTCGATTATACTCGATATCATCAATGCATCAGATATCATCACGTGGGTACCTAGAGTTTTCATCTCCATCTCTATTATTTGTAATTTATACGAAATTATTCTTTGACAATATCGTACTTCATTACTTGTATACGATCTTCTACTCAACACGCCGCCTACCACGCTCGCTTTTCCAGGATGGCATGGTCGTAACATGTCTTTGAATGAGTCTCTCTCGAGTTCTTCAAGCTCTTCCCACATTCTTTGCTCCATTTGAATTTTATATCTCTACGAGTCATTTGCGTTAATGGAATAGCGATTCGAGAATATCCTTCAACGAATCTCCGATAATAACCAACTAAGCCTGAAAGCTACGATTTCGATTACCGACTTAGGTTGTTCTCAATTGTGACTCATATCCCAACCTTGGATAAGACGTTACAATGACACCTATCGCTTTACTATCGCACTAATATGGTGTCCCCCACGAGAGAGTCGGCTTTGGTGCATTCCACAAAGGAAGTCACCAAATAAAGGCTCAGTACCAAATTTATAGTTGAATTTTAACTCCTCAAGTTCAATAGAGCCATTCGATATGAGATTTTAGAAATGAGTTTTGTATAGGGTTCAAAGTCAATACAAAATTTAATATCGCTTTAGGAGTAAGCCAAGAAATTCTTCAGAAATACGCCAGAAAAAATCAATAACAACAGTGAATATTATTCAAATCGATGTGTCTTTATTCAAATCCATAACATGGACTAAGAAAACTTGACATCCGTAATAAACGAATGACTTCATGGCTTGATATGAAAATGTTTGACTACAATGGTTTGATTGCTTGAATTGAATAACAAAGTTGCTTAGGAATATGAAAACTAACAACCTTACAAAAGCAATCAATTTGGCATGATGAATAGTTAACCTTAAAATCACATCAAAAGCAATTATCTCTATAGAAATAAGGTTAACGAGGTAATGTGATAGTGCCAACTCTGAATCAAGCAAGATTTCTAAACAACGGATGTAATGAAAGTTTCTCCTAATCTGAGTCTCCATAAATAGGTCAAAGTCTAATTTCTCCGTAGTCAAGTTCAAACGTTGAGCGCAAGCAAGAGAGATAAAAGAATGGGTAGAACCCAGATTCTAGTAAGGTATAAACTTCGCAAGAATTTATAATTAACTAACCCGTGCTAACTTCGTTCGTTCCTCGTGATTTTGACCGGCCACAACAAACGCTTCTTCCGTGAATCGTTGTCTTTGACTTTTTCGGGACATCCTTTTGAGTCACCATTCCTCGCTGGATCGGGTTTCGATATCATACAATCTCGAGCGATATGTCCTTCTTTTCCACAATTATAGCATACCTTAAACCGTCAGAAAGGCGGTTTGGGTTGATATGTCCCTCTTTCCGCAGATTTGTAACATACGACCGGTGGTCTTTCTCCTCCCTTGGAACCAGTTGCTACTGGCGTTGAACTCTTCACATGGTCGTTGTTGAATCTCCTCTTTTTAAAATCTCCTCCCGACTCGCTTCTTCTATTTTTATGGCCACGATTACCACCAGAGTGGTAACCGCCTTTGTCCGTATTCTTCTTTCTCCGCTGGTTATCGTTATTCGATGACTACTATCTTCAGTATGATCCTCGGTTATGGTCCTCGGTTGAACGCATTTCGTTATCTCGCTTCTAACAACCGAGCCCCGCTGACAACATCCGAATAGAGAGAAAAATTATGAGAAATGAGATATCGACGTACTTAGGGTTTCAAACCTCTCAAAAACATCTGCGCCATACACGCTCCTCATTCTCCACCAAATGAGGTGCAAACTCGATAACTCCGCGAACTTCGCCTCATTAAGACACCGCCATGTTATTCTCGCTCCATTCTAATAAACTCCACTTCCTTCATATGACGAATACTTTCGTGGAAGTACTTGTTATTGAACTGCTTCAAAATGTCTCCCACGACATGCCGAGTGCAAACTAGATGGGTACGCTTCACGATTCCCACCAAGAATCCGCCTCATCACGGAACATAAAGGTGGCGAATGGAACCTTCATTTCTCCGCACATCCCAAGACATCGAATATCTTGTAATTTGTTTGACCCATGTTTCCGCCATGATCGGATCCGGTTTTCCTTAAATTTCGTGGTCCCAACTCTTTGAATCGCTTGGCCGTGATAACCCGTGAATTGCTATCATTTCTCCTCAGATTTTGAACACGAAGTCTCCTCGTTCGATTTTGCATGAATCGCAAAAAGCTTCTAAACATCACCTCGCTCATCATCTCGCTTCAAAGTGGTGTTGTTCACAGGAGGTACATTATTAACTGCTGCAGACGCTCTCCTCGTTGTAAAGACAGCATCTCCACTGGCCTCATTTACTCCAATCGTTAATATTCTCACGACATTCTCAAACACCGCCATAAAACAAGGGTTAATTAAGGAAATCAATATATCACATAATATCCCTATATAATCGACCAACTAACAAATAAGCTTAGGTAGGACACACTAGCTAAGGATTTATTCTGCTCTCCCTCCTAGTTCTATTCCCCGATCTCCGCCAGAGATCATATCCCTAAGCTCGATATTAACCGTGATGCCCCCAAAATTGGTCCATTCCATTCAACCCATTCCGAAGTCGCCAAATACATGGTACGTAAATAACTACAACTTTATTATTACAACATATAAACCGTGAGTTTAAAATACGATATTGCCATCTAGACAATATCCACGCGCAAATAAATCCCCATCATAATTATTGATACATTATTTTACAAAATGGTGAGGACTACTAAACAACTCTCTGTAACCTTCATTCCATATCCCGACTAGTACTGCTACATTCTCGCTCTCGAGAAGAAAAATGGAACAACAAGGAAAAGGGTGAGCTCAACTAGCCCAAGAAGAATATTATGACTAAGATAATATACAACAAATTATCGTTAGTCTTCAACAGGAAAAATCTAATAGAATACAATAGACAACAAATTTTAAATCAATATTCGCAGAGGAAATAATAATTCATTAGAAGAGTTAAGTAGAGAATGCAAACTACTATCTTCTATATATGAATTTAAAAGTTCATCATCGATATTTTATCCCTATAACATCAATCAATATATATCTAGAATCAAATATTCATCTTTGCACTACAGGCCAAAGATATTCATCGATTGGTCATGTTCATCTAAACACTGCTCATCTTTGCACCACGGGCCAAAGATATTAATCATCATTCATGTTCATCTCAACACTGCTCATCTGCACTACGGCCAAAGATATTCATCAAGAAATCATTCATCTTTGCACTACTGTGCCAAAGATATTCCATAATATCATCATTTAAGACTAAAGATGATGAAAAATATTTTTAAAGAAACGAATCCAAAGGAAACAAAATGACAAGGATTAAGGATTAAGGATTCGTATTTTGTTTTATCCACGCCCAAAAATACCTCAAAAATAATCATAGGGGTGTAAAATTCAAGAATGATCAAAACATGGATACAATCAAAGCTAGTATCCGTAATAGATATTTTAGACGAAAAAAGAAAAATTTTCATTTTTTGGTGAATAAAGGTCATTATTCGTGGATAGTGTCAGATACGTGAATAAGGCCAGATACGTGAATAGTAACTCCGACACCAAAAGATAGAAATTCCACAAAAAACATCTTCACGCTTCATTTAATAGTACTCGTGAATAAGAACTCGTGAATAAGTAACTCATGAATAGTAACTCGTGAATAAGTAACTCATGAATAGTAAACCCCGACATGAAAAAGTTCCAAATTTGATAAAAAGTTCCAACTAATATTTCAAAGATAATGATATTGAAGAAATAATATCATTTGAGAAAAAAATAACATCCCTTACCTCGAAAAGACAAGACTTTTAGTTGAAACACCTGGATATAGGCTATGACTTGAACTTGCACCAGATAGCAATACTCAAAGTATACTCAAAATACTCACAAGAATACGCCGATAATATAGAGAGAAAACTTCATTCTCGTGTGATTTTCAATTCTAACCTAAGCACCCTATTTATAGGAAATCGCTTAGAACACCAAAGCGTAAAATTGAATATAATAATATTATTTATAAACAAAATTCCTTAGCCCACTTTTGAAATCTGATTTCAGCCATAGCACATGTTAAATGAGGTTCACAAACTCACCAAAAACGTTTTTCTCAAAATAATTAATTAAAACTCCCAAAAATCAATTATTTGAACTCAAAACTTCAATAATTCATAATAAATAGCCCTTTTATCGAAAAATTGAATCTCGCAAGTTTTTATAGGAAATTCAATTCTATACAACTTTGCGTAAGAAAGTTTTTCCAAATTCCAAATGTAAATTGACCAAATCCATAAACCAAGCGATTTTACAAAGTTATAATCAAATTTCATCAATAAATGGGGTCCACCGACACACAAAACATGTGTTAATCATTTAATGCCACAAAATACTCTTCCTCCTCATATACTCATATATCCCACATTCATTATAAAATATCACCGTTAATATATTATTAAAATAATATATTTAAATGAATTATTTTATCGAAAATGATAAAATATTAATTTTCAACAATTGTCATTTTAAAATTTTCTCCATCTATATCCACATAAAATCAATATTTTCCTCATCATATAAATCAATAATTAATTATTCACAAATAATATTATAGAATCACAAGATCTTGGCAACCGATCGCTCCTCAGAAAGAGGGGCTTTCAATAAGGATCTCTCCTTCATCAAGCCGCAATTAGGTGACCAAACCTCTCCTTAGATGTAACTTTCTAGACATTGCCAATAATGTTATCTAATAATATTATTCAGATAATATGAATTATTGCTTCGATAATGAAAAATACCGTGTAATGACAATTTATTGAAACAACAAAGAATATAAAATATTAATGCAAAGAATTATTGAATCAATAAAATAAAATATCGAATAAGAATTATCGTAATAATTATCGAGTAGTGCCTTCTTTACGTAAGAATCAATAATTGGCAATATCGTGCAGCTATCGCTTCAACAACGCATATTAGTGTGTTTTAACCACCGGTATTCCAACAAGATAATCTGTGAATAACTACGCCGTTATTTATAAACAACTTATATTTATCGTTTTCTTCATCCAATCGCTTTCCGTTATGGGACCCACAAAAGATCGCTGCCGTCCGCATTTAATATTCCCCGACAAAGATTTAATATTCCACGACCAAATGAATATTCCCCTAATAATAATGAATATTTTATCACCACTTGCTTATTCAAATATTTATGATTTTACCCATAACTAACCACATTAATCAAATCCACCCTTACTATTTCAAAATATTAAATAAAGGAAATTCCTTTTTATTTAAAAATTTGGGGTCTTACAAAGAATAAAGAAGACAAGCACAACAAACACATCAAGTACATCAAGCGGCAATAATATGAAGTTGTGCATGCGAGAGAGCACCCAACGGATCAATGCGTGATTAATCCAAAGATTGTGTAGTTTCATAAAATACATATCAGAACACATACAACTAAGGAAATAGGAATCATCCGAATTTCTCATGGAGCAACAACCAGAAAAATCAAGCTTCACGACAATCATATCCACCAGGATTTCAGAACCAACAACAACCAGCTCAATATCAAGAAAGGAAACCCGATCTGGAGGAAGTGTTGGCAAAATTCATGACTTTCATCGAGTTGGCTATAAAAAATCACGCCATGGCTATGAAATCACAAGAGATGGCGATTAAGAATCTAGAGAATCAGATTGGTCAAATGGCGTTGGCATTGAATAATAGACCACAAGGGACATTACCAAGTGACACCGAGAGAAATCCTAAGGGTAATCATGAGTAGTGTCAAGCCATTATGTTGAGAAGTGGAAAACAAACTTGAGGGTCAAGAGCCGTAAAATTTGATTTACAAAGGAGGTTGAACCAGAGAAAGAAAATCTGATGGGTGAGGTAAAGCAAGGAACAAAAAAAATGGAAAAGAACAAACCAGTTAACGAGCCAGCTGTTTATCCTCCCCCGCCATTCCAGCAAAGAGTTCAAAAACAAAAATTAGACAAGCAATTTTCAAAATTTTTGGAAGTTTTCAAGAAACATCAAATCAACATACCATTTGCAGAGGCCCTAGAACAAATGCCAAGCTACGCAAAATTTATGAAAGGGATTCTGTCAAGGAAGAAGAAATGGGAAGATTTTGAGACTATGGCACTAACAGAGGAGTGTAGTGCGGTATTACAGTATAAATTACCACCAAAACTCAAGGATCCGGGGAGCGTCACTATTCCATGCACGATCGGGAATATGCATTTCAACAAGTGTTTATGTGATTTGGGGGTGAGTGTAAACCTTATGCCATTGTCAGTATACTTAGAATTGGGTTTGCACGCACTAAGGCCTACGAACATTACATTACAGTTGGCGGATAGGTGGGTCCACATATCAAGAGAGGCATAATAGAGGACATTCTAGTGAAAGTGGATAAGTTTATATTCAACGCGGACTTTATCAATCTGGATTTTGAGGAGGACAAGAACATCTTAATTATCCTAGGGAGACCATTTTTGGCCACGGACAAGACACTCATAGATGTACAAAAGGGAGAACTCACTATGAGGGTCCAAGATCAAGAAGTAAAATTTAATGTGTTTTATGGCCATGAAATTCCCAACGGATGAGGAAGAATGTTTTCGAATGGATTTAACTGAGCAAATCATCAGTGATGATATGAATAAGAGTTTGGTCAACGATCTGTTAAAAACAATGTTATTGGGGGATGAAGAGGTCGACGATCCAGAATTGGTGGATTACTTACAAATGCTAGACTCATTGCCATGAGTTTCCAAATTTAGAACACCATTTGAACCACTGCACATGGAGGAGGTAACCGCAGAAAGACTGAAACCATCATTGGAAGAGCCACCAAAGTTAGAACTCAAGACACTCCCTAAACACCTCAGGTATGTATACTTAGGCAATTCAAATTCTTTACATGTTATTATTTCTGCTGCACTTAACGAATTGCAGGAAGAAAAGTTGCTGAGGATGCTTCGGGAACACAAATCAACGATTAGGTGGACAATTGCAGATATAAAGGGAATCATCCCTTCATTTTGCATGCACAAGATCTTAATGGAAGATGAGGCAAAACCGACGGTGGAGCAACAACGACGACTTAACCCGATTATGAAGGAAGTTGTGAAGAAAGAAATCTTGAAGTGGTTAGATGCCGGCATCATCTACCAGATTTCTGACAGCAAATGGGTGAGTCCAGTGCAATGCGTGCCAAAAAAAGGAGGAATGAAAGTGGTGCAGGATGAGGACAATGAATTAATACCGACTAGAACAGTGACCGGTTGGAGGGTTTGCATGGATTACAAAAAATTAAACAAGGCAACCCAAAAAGACCATTTCCCGCTGCCCTTTATTGATCAAATGTTGGATAGATTGGCGGGACATGAATATTACTGTCTATTGGATGGGTACTAGGGCTATAACCAGATAGTCATCGCTCCGGAGGATCAAAAAAAGACGACATTCACATACCCTTACGGTACATTTGCATTCAGGAGAATGTCATTCGGGTTATGCAATGCACCTGCAACTTTCCAACGGTGTATGATAGCCATTTTCTCAGACATGGTGGAGAAAAATGTTGAGGTTTTCATGGATGACTTTTCTGTCTATGGGGACAACTTTGATACCTGCCTAGGGAATTTGGTAATGGTATTCCAGCGCTGCAAGGATACAAACCTCGTGCTTAACTGGGAAAAATGCCACTTCATGGTTGAGGAGGGCATAATTTTGGGCCACAAGGTATCGACTCAAGGATTGGAGGTCGACAAAGCGAAGCTGTAAACAATCAAAAAATTGCCTCCACTAAGCTTAGTTAAAGGTATTAGAAGTTTTCTAGGACACGCTGGGTTCATAAAGGACTTCTCAAAAATTGCCAAGCCTCTATGCAGTCTATTAGAGAAGGATATTGTTTTCAGTTTTGACGAAAGTTGCAAGACAGCCTTCGAAGCATTGAAAAAGAAGTTGACTACATCCTCCGTAATCGTTGCACCGGATTGGAGTATGCCTTTCGAGCTGATGTGTGATGCAAGCGACTACGTAGTTGGGGCTGTGTTGGGACAACGTCGAGAGAAGGTATTTCACGCTATATATTATGCAAGCAAAACGCTCACAGAGACTCAAATAAATTATACAACTACGGAGAAGGAGTTACTTGCAGTGGTGTATGCGTTTGACAAATTCCGGGCATACTTGATCGGAACTAAGGTGATAGTCTACACGGATCATTCGGCTATTCAGTGCCTAATTGCGAAAAAAGATACTAAGCCATGCCTTATCCGATGGATTCTCCTACTTCAAGAGTTTAATCTGGGAATAAAAGATAAAAAGGGGACGGAGAATTAGGTAGCCGATCACTTGTCTAGGCTAAAAAACCAAGGGAAATTGAAGGAGGACAAATGTGAAATCAATGAATCATTCCCAGATGAACAACTGTTTGGAATAAATGCAGAATTGCCTTGATAAGCAGATTATGTGAATTATCTTGTGAGCAACGTACTTCCACCTGATCTCACAAGATAACAGAAAAAGAAGTTTCTTTATGACGTGAAATGGTACATGTGGGATGAGCCTTACTTGTTCAAACAGTGCGCCGACAAGATGATTAGAAGGTGTGTGCCCTACAGTGAAGTGAAGAACATTCTGCATGAGTGTCACTCATCTGCGTATGGCGGACATTATGGGAGTGAGAGGACAACAGCGAAAGTGTTGCAATCTGGGTTTTATTGGCCTACACTATTCAAGGACGCCCACCAGTTTGTGAAAACATGTGATAGATGTCAAAGGGTGGGCAACATTTCAAAACGGAATGAGATACCTCTACAAACGATTCTTGAAGTTGAAATTTTTGATGTATGGGGCATTAATTTCATGGGGCCATTCCCTTCATCTCTGAACAATCAGTATATTCTACTCGCAGTGGACTACATATCAAAATGGGTTGAAGCTGCAGCATTACTAACAAACGATGCCAAGGTGGTCCTCAAATTCCTACAAAAGAACATTTTCACAAGGTTTGGCACACCAAGGGCAATTATCAGTGACGAAGGTAGTCACTTTTGCAACAAGTCATTCACAGCTCTATTAGCAAAGTATGGGGTCAACCATAAGGTCGCTACAACATATCATCCCCAAACCAGTGGACAAGCTGAGGTCTCGAACAGGGAAGTAAAGAGAATCTTGGAAAAAGTGGTGAACCCTTATCGAAAGGATTGGTCACTCAGGTTGGATGATGCATTATGGGCCTATCGGACTGCTTATAAAACACAGATCGGGATGTCACCATATCAACTATTGTACGGAAAGGCTTGTCACCTATCGGTCGAGTTACATCACAAGGCTTATTGGGCTATTCATAAATTAAACTTCGATCAAGTAGCGGTAGGTGAAAAGAGACTACTTCAGCTAAATGAGCTTGAGGAATTCCGACTGCAAGCCTACGAGAATTCAAAATTGTACAAGGAAAAGGTCAAGCGATGGCACGATGAGAAATTGATATAAAGAACGTTCGAAATGGGAAAATCAGTCCTATTGTTCAACTCAAGATTGCGGTTGTTTCCAGGAAAGCTAAAGTCAAGGTGGTCGGGTCCATTTACCATAAAAAAGGTTTTCCCACATGGCGCCGTTGAACTATACAGTAGGAACCCATTGGAAACGTTCAAGGTCAACGGTCAGAGATTAAAGCACTATTGGGGTGGCGAGGCTAACATAGACGTCATAGCTATCACACTTCTAGACGCACCATAAACAGGGAGTAGTCAGGCTGAACGACTTAAAATCAAGCGCTCACAAGGAGGCAACCCAATTTTTATTTATTTTTATGTTTTTTCTTCATTTTTCTTTTCTTAAGTAATTTTATCCATGCTAGTGAAATGGTTGTTTAGAATAATATTTAATCTAGAATATAGTCATGTAGTATTTAAAGTATACTTGATAGCTAAATAAGCTTACCCTTCATGCTTGAATTTGCTCAATATCCATTTATGAGTATATTTTTTTCATGTGTTCAAGTACTCAAAAAAGAAGCTATGGGATGCACATGAAGCTATGCAAAAGAAACCGTGCATTAGTAAATCAAGAAGCAAGGCAGAAGACCCCCAAGCCGGGGCTTGCCTCTCCAAGTGCAAAGAGCAAGCTGGGGCGCTCCCCTCATGGTGCACTAATAGAATGATACCAAGCCGGGGCTTGCCCCTTGAAGAACAAAAGAGCAAGCTGGGGCTTGCCCCCTTACTGCCTTAGCAGACACACAACAAGTCGGGGCTTGCTTTTCCTATGCAAAGACCCAAGCCGGGGTTTGTCCCCTTACTGCCTTAGCAGACACACAGCAAGCTGGGGCTTGCTTTTTAATGAAGAAGAGGCAAGCCGGGGCTTGGGTGTCCAAATTTCAAATAGAAGTTACGGCAGTTACATAAATGAAGCCATGATATCCCACTTCCATTCTACTTCAACTTCGCACAATCCCACTCCTACACAACATACACCCACGACCTTACACATTACTTCCCATCTCTTCACAACACTCAAACATTTACCCACTCCAACAACCTAGTCACCCACTATTCCATACATAAACTCCACTCTATAAAACCACCTCTTCACCACATAATCCAACAACCTCAATTCACACCAATCTGGAAGTTCAAGGTTAGGGTTTGATTGAATCTCTACAACCAACTTGGAAATATACTAAAAGTAAGAAGTTAGTTTTCTAATTCCTCAACTTCTATCACCATAGTTCAAGCCAAATCACCAAGTTTGTGGGAATTTCAAGTCTCACACACCAAGTGCTCGACAAATTATTGAAGTGAAGTTTAGGGGAAATTTTTGTTAAAGCTCATCAACTCCAAATCAATGGCACCAAAACCGACATCCAAAAGGCAACGAGGAGAGAGTTCAGGGGCCACACCACCAACACGAACCTTTGACAAGTGAAAATTCATAAGTGCCGCCGCCGCCGACCATTACGATTATATGGTAACAAAATCACTCACACCTGAGCAGGGGTTAGAACCTGAGCCTGTGGATGGCGAAATGATGCAACAAATATATCAAAAAGGTTGGAATAAATTCACAGCAGAGCCCGAGGCCGCAGTTGTAAGTGTGGTCAAAGAATTATATGCTAACGCCGAGGATAAGGCCCCCTACAATGCCTTTGTACGGGGTAACTTAGTGCCTTTCAGTACTAACGCCATCAACACGTACTATCAGTTACGAGCACCGAGACATTTCCAGTACCAACACTTACGTGATAATGATCCAGATTATGAGGCTATTATGTAGGAGATGACAAAACCGGGGACCTCTTGGACAAAATCAAATCATGGAGGCATTGTCTTTCGCAGTAAGGATCTCAACCGGTATGGGAAGATATGGTACGCCTTTCTGTGCGCTAAGTTACTTCCATCGACACACACGTCAGATGTACCTAAGGATAAGGCAATGCTCTTGTATGCCATGGTCCAAGATTTCATCATCAACATAGGGGCTATAATTAAATTTTCAATCCGAAGATGCCTTCGAGGACCATACTCTGGCGGATTGCCACACCCATCACTCATTTGTGGGTTGTGTATACAGGCAAGAGTTCGATGGTCAGATGATGAGATAACCCAGATGCCGCTGCAGACACTCGACTCAAGAATGATTGCAAGATATGATGTGTGGCCCGGAGGCGAGTAGCACCCGAGAGGAGTAGGATTTGTATTTCCCTCATCCTCGGAGGATAAGGCTGACGCTGAGGACACCTCGGATGACGATGAGTTTCAGGGGACTGCGATAATGGGGGACCAAGATACAAAGACGTCACCACAGCCTGGAGTAATATCTAGCCCTCAGTTTCTCAACCTTCAACGACAAGTGGATGATCACAACAAGGAAGCACGAAGAGAAATGCGGAGACTAGCAGCGAGGCAGGACCACATGTTTGAGGCCATGAATTTATCTTTCGCCTCATTGAACACTACGCTCTAGAGCTTCAATCCTACTGCCCAATTCCCATACCAGCAACAAGCCCCAATGCCAAGGTTCCCACCCAATGATTCCGATGAAGAACAACGACCACCACCAACCCAGACTTAGGCGGTTCAGGGAAGTCCTCTCTTATTTATTGCTTTATCTATACAATGAGGACATTGTAATTTTCAAGTTTGGGGGATTTAGTTGCATGTTGCATATTTAATTTCATTAGCTAGGTTGCATATGTTAGTTCATTGTTTATGTTTAGGATTATTAAATGTTGCATTCAGGTAATCATGTAGTTGTATAATAGCTTAGGAATGTAAATAGTTTTTATTTATCTTGGCAATCATGTTATGTTTACCACATATATCTAAAAAAATCAAAAATTCAAAAATAATAGTTAGTTACTATGTTCATCTTGCATGAGTCCAGCTATTTGATAGTTACAGTCTATTTTGGCCAATGATGAGAATGGAATTGAGTAGACAAGTATAGTACTGATTATTAGAACTTTAATATAATTTTTTTGTTATGAATTGCATCTTTTCCTGTTTGAAACTAGTATAATCAGGTTAGCACGTTAGAGACAACTTTGTTGACTGATTAAGTTTAAATTGATACATAATTGACTTCTTAAGGACAATATTAGTTTGAATGAATGAAAGACATGAACAGGCGGAGATGGCTAAATTTAGACAGAAACTTAAGTTTGGGGGAAAAATCTAGGATACATAAGCTTTAAAAGAAAAGAAAAAAAAATAGGAAAAAAATAATAAAAAAATGATAAAAAAAAGAATATTGTGGCTAGTCTTGTTTCGGGGCCTTTGTTACTTGAGCAAGTACGCCCGAGGGGATTGTCTTTACACTTAGCGCCCTAAGGTCTTATATGGTCTGGGAGTCGTTGGTCGTAAGCTCGCTAAGGGGTAGCACTGTTAGCCTAATGGAATGAGACATTGCACAGCCATGGTAGAAAAAAAAACAATAAAACGGAAAAAGAGCAAAAAGCCCCCGTAATGCAAAGTAAAGCATAAGTATCCCGGATTGAACTCTTGAATTTGGTGGAAGTTTGACTTTAGTTGGATCTAGCCTGTTCGTGAATTTTATGAGTTTGCATTGTATGATGCCTTTAAAGAGATCTATTATGTGTTGTATTTAGCATTATATTAGTTGGCATTGTTGTTGAGCACACATGCACTATATCAGTAATAACAGTCTAAGATTTGATAAATGATCGGGAAATTACTGTTGAGTTTTGATATGATGTATTATCATGTTTACTTGATTTCTCTGAGGCCGGGTGAAAAGACTTGTTCTTCTCATTATTGCTGGATTCGTAGGCATATAGATTAGTTGCATTCCATTGCATTGCATTTTTGTTTTTTGCTTGAGGACAAGTAAAGGTTTAAGTTTGGGGGTATTTGATAAGTTGGTTTTATACCTACTTATCTGGCATCTATTACTTGAATTATTTGCTTAATCTCGTGTTTCTTAGTTACTTTTCATGCATTTTGTTTCCATTTTGTAGATTATATGTTTGGAAGCGGAGTGAGCAACTATTGGTATGAAATTGCAAGGAAAAACAATTCCGGATATCGTTCGGGCCTTCATGTTCATTTTATGTGTATTTCATGTTCTTGGCGTGGAACATTGACTATGTTGTGGGACTCTTTCTTGGCTTTCTGGAACATCTTGAATCATTCCAATCAGAGTTCGGATGCAAGAGTTATGACATTTGTACCAACGGATGTTGAATTTTGCTGTTTTGGGTGGTTATTTGCATATCAGTCACTTCTAGTCCAATTTCGACCTTCATCTGTTAGTTATTTCTCAAACCTCAAAAAATAAAAGTTGTAGAGATCGTCTATATATTCGATTTGATAGGTGGAAGACCCCGTAACTCTTCCCGGATCAAAAGTTATGATCGTTTTACCAGAGGACGCTACAGCAGAAAAATAATTGGCAGCTTACTAGCAAGCCGGGGCTCGCCCTTTTGTGCCTTGATAGCAAGCTGAGGCTTGGGGTCTGGGCGGATTAGCAGCTTGATAGCAAGCTGGGGCTTGCTATTACAAAGGAAAATAGCAAGCTGGGGCTTGGGTACTCAAATTTGAAGTCTCCTAGTTGGTTTCTAATGTTACAAACACGGAGTTTTAGTGACGGTGATGACTTGGGATTCGTTTTGGAGTGGAATTATAATCAGAATACACGTTGAAGTATATAATTAACAACAAACAATGAGATTAAAGACACACAAGGCAAATTACGAAGATTAATCTCAGTTTTTCTAAGCAAGCGTTGGAGGAGTATTTGAAGGAGATTTTCGAGACGATTGCGATTCTAGGCTACGTGAAGGGTGTTTTTCAATATTCTTCGTCTTAGACTTTTATTTGTAATTGAAAGAATGATTTCCATGATTTATTCAGTGTTTATTTCGTTTATTATTAACTAATTCACTTTTTAGGCTTATGATGGATCTTTGAGTGAATCTATGATTTTGTAAACTTTGATTTCCAATTTAATAAGCTATTTCCAGTTTATCTATATTGATTTGAGCTTGAATCTATGAATTTCTCGATCAACAATTCTTTGTGGAATTGGATGGAATCGAGAGATGATATTCAAATCTAGACCTAGTTGATATAGCATGTGTTCATGATTTTGTGAATAGCTTAATTGTGATGAATGTTAAGGTAGAGATATGCTTGACATCGCAGGTAATCGGATAGAGAACTTATTCTTCAACCTTCTTCAATTGTAATTCACATAGAGATATAGTGGGTTAGTTGATTAAGGTGTTTAACGGATTTCTATCTTAATTGTGGATTGATGTTAATAGGGTATTAGTGCATCGAGAGGTGGTTAATACTACATTCGTGTTCTTGATTAATAAACTGGGATAGTACATTGAATTGGAATAAATGTGTTAAAATCAGAGAGAAGCTTAGGGTGAAATCATAACTCTAATTCTTCGTTAATTGTTTGAAATTTCAGATTTTGATATTCGTGGTTGTTTTGTGTTAGTTTAATTATTCTTAATTTTAGTCTCATTAATTTTAATTATTGTGTTGATTTGTTTAATAAAATTAGGGTTAATAGAAAATTGGTAATTATAAGTTAGGATTATTGCTAGTTAGTCTCTGTGGGAACGATACTCTACTTATCACTTTATTACTTGTTGACCACGTATACTTGCGTGTTGGGCGTAACTAGAATTTACCCAACAGAGCTCCAGCATGATAATCACATTTCCGGTTAGCATTGAAACCCTTCCCATTTGGGTTGGCTGGTGGAGGAAGATGGATAATTTTCTTCTGAGTTGTCAAAAGATTGATAATGGTCTCGAGTGAGTCCCCTAAGGGTGTGAAAACTCGATTGCATCTGACTTCTCCACCTTAGGCAATGGAGGATTTGAAGACTGTGCTTGAAAGGAAGATTAATTTCTCCTCTGGATGGGCAAGTTCTGACTGCCTTTTTGACCTTATAGTATCAAGGAAACATCCTCTTTCTTCTTATGGACCCTCTTGGGGTTGTTTCCATAATTTCCAGACTGGATGTGCTCAACAACAGCTTTTAGAGCGGCAAGGTCTTGGATTTTTCCTGACTTCAATCCCATCTCAGCCATCTCTCCATGTTTGATCATTTCAGAAAATGGCTTGCCAATGCCAGCTAAGACTCTCTCATAGAAAAGATCTTCTTGTATGTCTATGAAGGTCATCACCATTTCTGACTCAGTTATAGAGGGATTAACTTGAGCAGCAAGGCACTTCAACCTTTGAGCATACTCTTAGAAAGACTCATTGGCTTGTTTCTTGACCTTGGTTATTTGGTACCGGTCAGGAGCCATCTGATACTCGAAGATGTACTGACTGAGGAAGGCATGAGCTAGCTCTTTCTAGCTATAAATCTTGGAGTTGTCTAATCTGGTATACCACAATTGGGCTTCTCTAGTCAGACTCTTCTGAAATAGCTACATTCTGAGCTTCTCATCCTCGACATAAGATCCTAGTTCTCCAATGAACACCTTTAAATGTGTGTAAAGATCTCCCAATCCATCATACTTTTTAAATTCAGGAGTCTTGAACTTCTGTGGATAATGAACACCATGAAATACACAAAGGTCGACATATGAGACACTCCTGTGTGCACCAACCCCTTTAATAGACCGAATGGTCTCTTCCATTTGAAGGACTTTCTTCCTGATATCACCGGTGTCTGGATCTTCTTTGAGATGTGTAATTTCAGGGATTTTGTTGGACTTATCCAACTGAAGCTCATGTATTGGAATTGCTTGACCCGCACCTTGTGTTCCTCCATGTGCAGAGGATTATGTATGTATGGGTATTTGTAGACCATGAGTAGACTGGTGTAGTTCTTTAAACAGAACATCCAAATCTGTAATTTGTTTGTTTAATCTGTCAAACTCTTCACGAGAGACAAGAGCAGGATTAGACTGGTCAGATGAAGATATAATTAGCTATAGGCTCGTGGCCTTCTTGGACTTTGAACGGGTAATAGGTCCAATTGTTTCCCTAAAAAAACTTATGTAGTTTAGTCTTAGGGAATGTATAAATGTTTTACATGCTATCATAATGTGTCCTTTTTAGGAATATTATCCTGCAAAACAGATGTCAGTTATTTGTAATACAAGATAGCATGCCAGGCTTTAATATGCATGTACACATATTCTTCTTATTTTCCATTACATAAAGATTGACATGGAATGAATTTACAAGTAATTTGGATTTACAAGTAATTGAAATGGGAAAGTTTGAAGAGACTTCCTTCCACATTTGGTTTTTCAGAGGCTGACCTATCTTAGGTTACTCTCACGGCTTTTGGGCATGAAGGTTCCCAAATCATCGTAATTTACTTGACGGGAAGTTAATCCGGACTTTCAACTATAGCGAATCTGGGTGGTGCCTTTCCTGAGCCTCGTTCGAATTAGTCTCCCTACTAGTCCAGTAATCAAACACCGACAGGATAACCTCCTAGAGGAGGGACCACGCAACATACATTCACATGCAACGTGTCTCACTGTTATGGGAATGATGACATGTGCGAAGCACTAATATCGTATGCAAATATAGTGTAAAGCATTAAGTGCAGTAAGTAAATGCATTCGTACACATTCATCAAAATGTAAATGCAACATCCACAAGCATATAACAGTTTTGAAAAGTTTGTAATAGCTGCTTAAGTCCTCTTACTGGAGTCCCCAGTAGAGTCACCACCTGTCGACGTCAGGATTTTTATTGTCCCTTTTCTGTTCTTGTCTTTTGGTGTTCTCATGTTAGGTGATATTTGTTTGAAAAAAAAGTTGTGAAAAGGTGCGACATGTATATGTCCACGATTGGACTGTAAGAGTTGCCAGTTGGTATTTTTAAATGGTTACACCAACTCAACCGAGAAAAGGTTTGCACATTGACCACGTGATGTAACACTGCTAAACTGGTCTGTTAAACCGTGATTCGTTAGGGTCCGGGGACTTGCTTATGCAGAGGGAATGTGTTAGGCACCCCCCGACATCCGAGTTACCATGGTGACCGCCACTTTTCAATTAAACTGTTATATGAATGTGTTTGTGTGTGTGGGTCAATGTGAAGTTATTTGGAAGTAGTGTTATGCCTCGTTCGCACCTATGTACAAATGGTTTGAATTTATGTAAAAATTCAGTTTTAAATAAGATATAGCAATGATGTTTTATAAAAGAGGTTTTTCAAACCCTTATGCTCAATAGTAATTGAGGTCTTTGATACTTCCATTTTATTAAGTGTTCGACTTAATTGCTTTTATTTTTGAGATGCGAGGCATCTTCGAGAAAATAATATACAAAGCAGTGCCGAACTCCTTATGAGCATGAGAGCCATCTAAGAAAATTCGAACAAGCTGTTTATAGCCTAAAATGTCCATCATGGGAACCGAATCTAGATTCATAAGACTGAATCTGTGATCACATGATTCCTAGGCTCACATGATGTAGCAGTTTATATAGAAGCTGTAAGCATTTATATATATAAAAGTTGTAAATATATATACAGACTGTCAACCACCACGAAGAAAACTTCATGGGAGACTGGAAATGTAAATATATAAATGCGATATATATATATATATATATATATATATATATATATATATATATATATGGACATGATCAACCACCACGAAGCACTTCCATGGGGGATCAGAAATGTAAATAAAGTAGTATATATACACACCAGATATTATATCCAGGCTTAATCAAACAGAGTTTGATGGTAATAATATATATATATATATATATATATATATATATAAGGATTTATATATATAAAAGCAGTAAACGCTCCGGATATATAATCTAGGATCATCGAACATAGTTCGACAACAGTTTATATATATGTATATTTATATAAAACCAATAAACGCTTCGGATGTAAATCTAGGCTCATCGAACAGAGTCTGACAACCGTTTATATATAAGTATATATATATATAAGCAATAAACGCTTCGGACGTGAGTTTTGGATCAATCGAGGAATAACTCGAAAATGTTATACCGTATATATAAATATATACAAAACGAAATAAAAAGCCACAGACCGAAGTCCGGGCATACACACGCAACACGACTCTCAACGTGAAGAATGGTGTGTGCAAAATGTGGGGAAAAGGCTTAAAGAACGGTATTGTGACGCCCCCAAAATAGGTATACATCACTTATTCTGAGTCGCCAAATACATGGTACATAATACAAATACAATCTTTAATATACAACAAGAGAGTTGTGAGTTTTAATACAAATATTATCTTCTAGACAATATCCACTCTCAAAATAAGCCCTCATTATATTTATTGTCACACTATTTAACAGAATAGTGAGGACTACTAATGTTATCATCTGGATCGTCACTCCATTTCTCGACTAGTCCCGGCTACGTTCTCATTTCCTGAAGAGAACAGTGAAAGAAAGGGTGAGCTCAACTAGCCCAATAAGAAATATTATGACTAAGATAATGCAGAATAAATTATCATTAGTCTTCAACAATGTTAAACTGATAAAATACAATAGACATCAAGTTTAACTGCAACGGAACATGCAATCCATTAAAAGAGTCAAGTAGAGAATAAAATCTACTATCTTTTATGATTTAAAAGGTTTTTTATCACTTTTATCGCTGGGACTCAGCTTAATAAATAATCCACATCATCCCTGCACTACGGCTAAGGATATTCATTAGTATCACAACCACAAATTATCCATGCACTACGGGCCAAGGATATTTGTGTATTCATCAATGGTCATGATCATGCCATAAAATAATTCATCTTTTCACCCTTGGCCGAAGAGAATCCATAGCCATAATCATACCAAAAACTGTCCATTAATGCACTACGGGCCAATGAGGACTTTTTCCACATCATTTGTAACATTAAGGTCATGATTATACCGAATAATCCCTGGTCATAATTATACCAAGTCCATCTATGCACTACTGGCCACAGATGACTTTCAACATAATATAAACATGAGGATGATGATAATGATATAAGAATTCAATAAAACAAGTTTAAGAATTAATTTAACCAGGAACTAATAACGTCCAAATTGTCAACATGATACTTCTTTGTAGAGTAAAAGTCAAGAATGCTCAGAAGAATATTTCCATAAAAAGATATTGGATGAAGTGCAAATATCAAGGATATTCCACTAATTTCATGGAGTACAGAAGTCAAAACTTTAACCAACTGAGTATAATAAAGAATGGAATAATAAAAGAAATCACCATGCATGTGATAGACCAATCGCAGACAAGTTATTCCAATGTAATAATAAATAATGAGAACCAGGTCATGCGTAAGAACGCACGATAGGATATTCAACAGAATAATAAATAACGAGAACTGTGTCAAAGTAAATTACGCGCACCGCCAAGATGTTCCAACAGAATAATAAATAACGAAACCAGGTCATGCATAAATGCACAGACAGGATGTTCTAACAAAATAATAAAGAATGGAATAACAAAAGAATTTCACCATGTATGCGGTACTTCGCATAGACAGGTTATTCCAACATAATAATAAAGAATGGAATAACAGAAGAATTTCACCATTATTGCGGTACTTCGCATAGACAGGTTATTCCAACAAAATAATAAATAATGGAATAACAAAAGTTCTCTTCATGAATATGAAAAAAATAATATCCCTTACCTTATAAAGAAGAAAGCTGGATATAGAAGTAGTGAAGTAGAGAATACTTTTCTTCTTCTCTCTCTATAGTTTTTTCTCTCTAGAGTTTTCGGTGAATTCGTAAGAAATAATGAAGGAATGAGCTTCTATTTATGAAGAATGGATGAATAGTAACCAATCCATGAACGGTCAGATTGATTTACTTTAAGCAGACGGTCAGTTGGTTTAAAATAAAATAAAATATATTATTTTTATAATCTAATAAAACGAATAACTTTATAAAAGTATTCTCGCTTTATATAAAAAGATTTTACTATGTAAAAACTACTACGCAGCACTATGCAAATACTATGCATAATAAAATATAATATATTCTAATTATTGTCTAATAAAAATGATAACTTTATAAAAGTATTCATTTTTATATAAAAAGATTTTACTATTAGCCTAATAAAACGAATAACTTTATAAAAGTATTCATTTTATATAAAAAGCTTTTCGCTTTTATTACATTAATAATACTAATAAAACAAAACTTCATCATCATTATTATTATTCACACTATTAATCGACCGTGTCATTCCCGTGAAAAGGGGCTTTCAAAAGGATTTCTCCTATCGCGCATAATTAGGTGACCAAACCTCTCCTTGGAAGAACTTCCAGACATCGTTAATATTGCAAATAATAATATTAATAACTTCGTCATCTTAATTATAAAATATCAACAATAATTGAATCAATTAATGTGAGATACTATGCAACAATTATTGAAGCAATAATTGAACAAAACTGAGTGACTTCTCATGTAAGCATCAATAATCAATACAGTGTGCTACTATGCAACCACACATATTCTTGTACTTTTAACACCGGGTGTTTCAACAGTTAAGGGTAAAACTTCCGCCGTTATTTTCATAAAATATATTTTTGTCGTTTTCTCAATCTGACAATAATTCCGTTTTGTGGTCCACCAATGATTGTGCCGTCGTACGAATATTCCCTGTTAAAACGAATATTCCCCGACCAATCAAATATTATATAACAACTTGCGTACTTTGCAAAATTTATAAATATTACCCACAACTATAACATTATATCAAATTTATTCCATAATATTCAAAAATGATATTTATAGAAAATTCATTTTTATTCATAAAAGTTGGGGTCTTACAATCTCCCCTTTTTATGAAATTTCACCCTCGAAATTAGGGTACGTACCTGGTATATCGAAGAGGTAAGGATACCTTGATTTCATTTCAGATTCTAACTCCCAGGTCATTTCCTCAACATCGTGGTTCTTCCACAAAACTTTGACTTGAGGTATAACCTTGGAGTGTAGAATATGTTCCTTCTTATCCAAGATTTGAACAGGAACCTCTTCGTACGTTAAATCTTCCGCCATTTCGTCCAGTTCTAACTCAATAATGTGGTTCGGGTCTTTCACATATTTACATAACATGGATATATGAAAAACGTTATGAACACGAGACATACTTGGCAGTAAAGCAAGTCTATAGGCTATAGTCCCTACTCGATCGAGGATTAAAAATGGGCCAATGAATCGAGGATTGAGCTTTTCTCTCTTTCCAAATCTCGTAACTCCTTTCCATGGAGCAACACGTAACAACACATGATCCCCAATATCGAATTCCACGTCCTTTCGATGAAGATCAGCATAACTCTTTCGTCGGTCTTGTGAGGTTTTTATACGTTGCCGGATCATTTGTATCTTTTTCGTAGTCATACATACTAACTCCAGTCCCAACAACATTGCTTCACCCACCTCATCCCAGCATACTGGAGAACGACACTTTCTTCCATACAACGCTTCGAATGGAGCCATACCAATACTTGCTTGATAACTGTTATTGTAGGAAAACTCCACCAATGGTAAAAACTTATCCCAACTTCCCTTGAAGTCAAGGACAAAGAGTCTTAATAAATCTTCAAGAGTTTGAATAGTCCTCTCGATTATCCGTCAAATTCGAGGATGATATCTTGAACTAAATCGTAAATCCGTGCCCATAGCTTTTGCATACTAACTCAAAATCGTGAAGTGAATCTTGGGTCTCGATCGTAAACTATGGATCTTGGCATACCATGCAATCTTACAACCTCGTTTATGTACATACGAGTAAGACGTTCAAGTGTATAAGATTTTCGTATAGGTAAGAAATGAGCAGACTTGGTCAATCTATCAACAATGACCCAAATTTCATCTATGCCTTGAGAAACCTTGGGAAGACCAGTAACGAAATCCATGGTAATGTCCTCCCACTTCCATTCTGGAATTTCAAGTGGTTACAATGGATCTTTTGGTACTTGATGCTCCGCCTTGACTCGTTGACAAGTTAAACACCTTGAGATAAACAACGCTATCTCCCTCTTCATATTTCCCCACCAAAATGTATGTCGAAGATCATGATACATTTTGGTACTCCCATAATGGATTGCAAACGGTGTGTTGTGCGCCTCCATCAAGATTTTATACTTTAAATCAGGGTCGTTAGGAACACAAAGTCTGGAGTTGACTCGAAGTATTCCTTCTTCATCGATTCTTACTTCCGGCATAGCACCTTCTTGAACTTTCTTCCTCATACGCATCAGCTCCAGGTCTGTAATTTGAGCAGCCTTAACTTTATCGATTAAAGTCGGTTCTACTCGTATATTCGCCATCATCACGTGGGTCCCTAGAGTCTTTATCTCTATCTTCATCCTTTGCAAGTCATACAAAATGGGCCTTCGTTGACAATATCGCACTTGTGCGCGTGATATGATCTCTACTCTCAATAAATCACTACCACGTTAGCTTTTTTCATGATGGTATTGGATGGTATGATCATAATCTTTTAATGATTCAAGCCAACGTCATTGTCGCATGTTGAGTTCCTTTTGAGTGAAGAAATATTTGAGGCTTTTATGATCCGTAAAGATCTCCACTTTCTCCCCATACAAGTAATGCCTCCAAATTTTAAGTGCGTAAGACAATAGTACATGCCAATGAGATCATGAGTAGGATAATTCCTCTTATATTCTTTGAGTTGTCGAGAGGCATAGGCTATGACTTTCCCATGTTGCATGAGAACACATCCTAACCCTTTGCTCGAAGCATCACTGTAGATGACAAATCCCTCCGAGCCAGATGGTATTGTCAGAACAGGTGCTAAAATGAGTCTCCTCTTGAGTTCTTGAAAACTCTTCTCCCATTCCTCACTCCAACCAAATTTTGTATCTTTTCGAGTCAGCTGAGTTAAGGGAGTAGCGATTCGAGAAAACCCTTCCATGAATCTTCGATAATAACCAATTAAGCCGAGAAAGCTACGTACTTCGGTCACTGATTTAAGTTGCTCCCAGCTTTGAATAGCTTCAATCTTTGTTGGGTCAATAGATATTCCATGACTTGATACCACGTGCCAAAGGAATGCTACTTCCTCAAGTGTTGCTTTTGGAGTATCAGCCTCAAGTGTTGCTCATGATCTTCACGGCTTTTGGAATAAATAAGGATGTCATCAATAAAGACAACCACAAAGTGATCCAAATATTCTTTGAATACTCAGTTCATCATATCCATGAAGGCAGCAGGAGCATTAGTCAATCTAAAAGACATGACTAGGAATTCGTAATGCCCGTACCGAGTTCTGAAAGCCATCTTTGGAATGTCATCGGTTCTAATCTTCAATTGGTGATATCCTAATGAAGATTAATCTTTGAAAAGAATTTGGCACCTTGTAACCGGGTCAAACAGGTCATCAATACGTAGCACTGGGTACCTATTTTTGATGGTGACATGATTCAACTCCTGATAATCAATACAAAGTCGCATACTCCCATCTTTCTTCTTCACGAATAGAACAGGAGCACCCCAAGGAGAAGTACTAGGATGAATAAAGCCAGTGTCTAACAATTTCTGCAGTTGGGTCTTTAACTCCTGAAGTTTAATAGAAGCCATTCGATATGGGGCTTTGGAAATGGGTTTTGTACCGGGTTTAAGGTCGATACAAAATTCAATTTCACGTTCTGGGGTAGGCCAGGAAGTTCTTCAGGGAATACGTCAGGAAATTCATTAACAATAGAAATATCATTTAAAACTGACGTATTTTTGTTTAGATCCGTGACATGAGCTAAGAAAGCTTGACATCCGTTTTTCAACAAACGAATAGCTTTATGGCTTAAGACGACAGTGATTGATTTTAATGGTTTGGTTTCTTGAATTCACATAATAGGTTGGTTAGGAATATAAAAGCTAACAACCTTACGAAAACAATAAATTTTTGTATGATGAGTGGTTAACCAAACATTTAACGCTACGCGTAAGTTATCCCCTAATAATAATAGGATTGTTCATCTCAGTATTTAGAGTACAAGTCCGCACCAAAGAAGGTTTGTTTTGGATAAGTTATCAAGGGTAATTTAAAGTTCAACGAAAATCAACTAGTGGACTAGTTGAATCAATAGTGTTTGATAATACAACAGTTGATCAATAATAACATAATATGAAACAATGAATATGTGTAAGCGAACTGACTATACTTGATCTCATGCTTAGAAACAACTACAAAGCATAAGTATTGAATGACAATAATAAAACTTGCTTGAATAAAATTAAGCTAGGACTATAAATGTGACAACTCAGAAAATCGGATTGTCCAGAATTTAAGTTTAAAGAATTAGTTATTAATAAAATAAATTTTTATTAATACTATTCTGTGCTATGTGTTTATTAATCGTTCTATAACCTAGAATGATTATTAATCAGGAGGATCCTGGCTACGAGCTAGACTGATCGAGTAAGAATTTTCAAGACGAAAATGAAAATTTTCTAGGAACAAAAATATTTTCAGGGAAAAGGATGAAATAGGCACTATTCACTCAACGAAACCTAAGGGTTAGGGTTTGAATAACCTAAGCCACTTCGAGAGTTCGGTATGTCAGAATGACATTACGTCGAAAGATTTGACAATAATATGTCGTGAAAAGTTAAGTAAGCTGATAAAAGTTTTTCTCGAAAAACGTACAGAAATCGGACGAAATAAAAACGACGAAAAGTACTATTATGTACTTTTCACTCGTTTAGCTACATTAGGGGAAAATGTAAAGGAAAACACTTGTCACCAAAAAGTGTTTTTCAGTTTTTCAGAAATCCGAAGAATGCATAAAAGTTAATCGGTAAAGGAAAGACGAAATATCCAAAAATATTTGGATTCCGAGAATCATAGCTTTTTAAAGCGCTTGACGAAAACCGAAAGACGGAAGCACGACTTCCAAGGGAAGCTACGTAAGGAGGTGGGGCGGCCACTTGGCCACCAAGTAAACTTGGTGGCTAAATTTTGAATAGTAAGGAGGGTAGGGGGGTGAAATAACCAAAATACCCCTAGCCTTGGTTTTCTATATATAGAAAGCTTAAGTTCATTATTTTGAGCTTTTGAAAATCCTACAACTTTGAGAGAGAGAGAGAGAGGGTTCGGATGGGAGAAGAGAGGAAAAGGAAGAGGAAAAGCTTGCCCGATTGCATGCTTTGTCCGACGGAAGGAGATTAAAGAAGAACGGTAATCCGAACCCTAGTTTCTTCTATTTTTCTTAAGTTTAATATGTTCAATAACATAACTTAATGAAGATAAGAAGTAGATGAAGTTATGAATGAATTCATATGGTTGAAATCATAAGAAAACGAAGAAATAAGAATTAGAAATTTAGTTTATAAATTTCTTAAGGAAATGTAAGATTCGTAAGGATTTTGAGCGATCCTAATGAATCTTATGAATGAGTAGGTTAAATAAGTAAGGAATGATGTTCTATAACATCAAATTCCAAGAAAAAGTAAAATTATAATCCAAAATATGGATTAAAAACGAAGAACACGCGAAGAACACACGAATAACGTTGTTGATGGACAAATTTAAAACCATCGTAGGATAATTGTTATTGATGGACAAGTTTAAAACCATCGCGTATAAGTTAATTGCTTATTTCTTGGTTAGAAACGTTAGAAACGTTCATGTAGAATGGATTAAAACTGAGTTATAACGAAGTTATGGCGAAATTTTTGTAAAAGAAGAACGAGAATTAGAAAGTTAGTAAATGAACCCGAACATGTAGGGTTTCATAATAATGTAAGAGAATGTATAAAACGTGAGTCGTGGACTCAAGAACGAATAAGTTCCGAGTTTAGATGACCGAATTACGGACGAACGAACGAAGAACGTTAATAACGTAAAATGAACGAAGAGCGTAGATTAAGCCAATTGAATGGCATGTTAACGGATTCAGAATGATGTTCTGTCCATGGGCAATCAAAGTACATAAGATAAGGAAGAAAATTGTTTTGGAATGACCTCATTCTGAGTTATAACGAAGAAGTTATGAGATCGGAAAGTAAGCGTCTCAAAATGAAGTTAACACTTAGAATTTTTTTTTAAGATTAGGGCTTGGCGCCGCGGCGCTAGCCATGCCTTGTAAGGTGGCACTGCAGAACTGCATCAGGAGAGCAGACATCGCTAACTCGCGCCACAAACACGTAGTCTTAGTGAAGAGAGGAAGGCCGCAGTCATTGGTGCGATCAATGCCCGTAAATGAGATTTTTCCGCTAAATTATCGGGGATGCAAGAAAGAAATATGAACATATAGTTCAACTAATGTAGCACTTAATTAAGTGTATTAAACCTTTGATGAAAGTTGAACGAAAAGATTAACGAGATTAAAGGATACAGAATGTAGATGTGGGTTACGGAACCTATATCCGGGGACCGTAATCGCGATAAACGAACGTGAGGGATTGCTATGATGGTGATTCCTTAGACATTGATTGTCGAGGGAATGAATAGCATTTCGATGTTATGTCATGGTCATGAGAGATGAATGTAAAGCGTTTAGACGCTGTGAACGAAATGTTGTTGCGATCGGTCTTAGTATACAATGAACCGTTTGGCTTTGACATTAGGAAAAAATAATGAACATGGGGTTCAGGTGACGAGTAATGAATGAAAATGATTAAAACCTTAAATAAAGGTTGAATGCGAGATTAAGGGAGGAACAACGTAAGCATTGAATCCGTAAACGATCTTCGTGAATCGTATTCACGTTGAGCGAACGTTCTAAGTTTATATTGGTTGTATGATTTAGACGTTATCGAAGGTAGTAAGTAAGATACATTTGGTATCTAGAAAGCCGTAGAGAACGGTAAGAAGATTAATGAAAGTCGAATGTGAGTCGGATGAGAATGTTAGAATGAAATGTAAGCGTTGAACACTTTAACCGACATGAGGGTTGAGTGTACGCAAATATTAAACGAGTAAAACCTACACTCCGTGTATGGTTCAACCGTAGGATAATCAAGACCAATGATTAAACACGTGAGCGGTGGAGAAATTGAATTAAGGACAAGTACGTTTAATGTAAAAGAAGCCGAGTTAATGTTTATAACTTGGATGACGTTCCGAGTCGAATGAATCGGACGTTGTAAGATAAGAATAAGGTAACGTAAAATGCTTAACGCTATAAATGCGTAGAATGAATATTGAATGATCGTCCTGAGTATACAAAAGATTGTATGCCTTAGACGATAAAGAATGAATCTTGAGGTATGGCATTTAGTTTCCAGAAAGCCATAAGGAATAAGAAATTGACTTAGCGAACATTATAGTTTAATAGTTCGAGTAAGTTAAGATGAATTTAGGTTGTAGTACAATCGTAACCTTTGATGGTTGACATATGGGAGATGGGCTAAACAACTCCTTCAGAGAGCAAAGGTATATACAAAACTGGCAACCGATCTAACTCACTGTTATGGGCAGTGTAGATGAGACGGTAACTTGTTTGTTGGTTGTTTGTGGGAAACCACTCAGAGTATCATATGGACTACTAGCAGAGACACGATCTGTGCTGAGTCCAAGGAGAGTTATAAGAAGAAGATAAGAATGTAAATCATTAAAGATGATGAACGCATTAAGTAAGACATCTCCGTATGTCATGAAACCGTTAACCGATAAAAGAAGTTGGTCGCGTAAACTTAATTTATAAGAACGTGAACCTTAAGAAGTGAAGTTAAGTAAACCAATGCGTAAGTCAAGTATATGACTAATTGGTATATGTGTTATTTCCTTATGTGCTACATAGGAATTGGAATGAGCAGTTCAGCGTAAACTATAAGTTGTAGCTGTGCGTAAGGCAAGTTTCCTAACTTCATTCATATTTTAAATGAATGCTAGTTTCTAAAACTTCTCAGATGTTGAACTTGAGAAGTTCTGTCTATGTGCAAATGTGTGATATTTGTACAAGGTGTTAGAATTTATGAGGCCTTGTGAAACAATGTGAACACTTCAGTGTTTCTATGATATGAATTGTTCTATGATTGAACTGTTCAATATGAGCATGTTCTGTTTATACATGAACCGTTATTGTTAAGTCTGTGCTATTGATTCTAGCCAGACAGAATGTGTATGAAAGAGAGTAGAGAATGAAAGTATTTCAAAAAGAATGTAACTAATGTTTTAAAATGATAGGAATCGAGATTATTCCTATTATTCAAGTTGCTTCATAATCTTTGTTCGGTTATTGAAGTCTTAAAAGAATGTTTAAATTCTTGAAGATGTTTGTTCAACTATTATGACTTGCTGGGCAATTGAATGCTCACACTTGCTTTAAATAAAAAATATTTTCAGCGAACGATGTTAAAAGAACTTAAGAATTCCGTAAGAATCGAGCTGACGGTATCCAGATGAAGTGCCATTCAGAATGTGAATGAGCAAAAAGATCAAGTCAAGACTTGTAATGTAGAATGATGAAAATTAAACTATAGACTAGTTTAATGAATTGTTATGTATCCTTGGTGGGGGATAAAAGTCACTCTTGTAAGATGAAAGGAATAATGTAATTATCATTATTTGTAATGAGAAAGGTTATAAGGTTTTAGAACCTTGGAATTTAGAATGTATGTTATTATATTTCAGTATATAATGATGTATGTTTGGATGAATGATGTACTCGTTACGTAAGGAATCCGGGTGTGAAGATAGACCGGATTTCGGGGCGTTACAATGAATTATTGAATAAACATTAAGTACTAGCAAGCTGAAAATAAAGCTTACTTATTATGAAAATGACTTGTGTCAAGTAAATGAACTATAATGATTCAACATTTGAAATTAGAATTCAAGAAAGTTGCATTCATAATATCCGAATAACAATAATGAAACTTGTCTAACAATAAACAAGTTAGAATGCATCAATAAGTATTGGACTTCAAACTTGTTTGAATAAAATAATGTCATACCTAGATTGTTCAAATCATGATTAAAAATACAATAGTTCGTTTAACAAAACTTTAAAGTAAGAACTAGTTCAACATGAATGTAAGGATAAAAGGCTTGCTCAATGTAAAAAGAGTTAGAAAACTTGCCTTGAGCGTAGGCTATAAAATTAAACTCACGATCACCTACATATAATTTTAGAACCACAATACCTATTAGATATGCCAACATATCATAACATGATCATTACCATTTACATTTCAGAAAGTCTAAGTGTTCTACTTCGCAACACTTAACCAACGTTCATTGTCCAACTAACCCCAATTCACTATGTTATGTTATCCTTAATATTACTCATTTAACATGTTAACATAATTTCAGGCCACAACATGATGTTATCCCAAGACTACAGTAACAACAGAACACCAAAATCTCAAACTAGTGTATGGCGCAGCTACGCCATACAAAGGCTTGGGACCTGCCAGCAGAGTGCGCCATTTTTTTTGCTTTGGCACCTACAAGGCAATTTGTGAAAGTGTTCGATTGCACGACGCAGAGATGCTAATGAACAGTAGCCGACTTTAGCCCAACAAACACAAATTTCACCCCCCAAACAGAGAAAATAACATGTAAGAAAAATATACAACTATCATAAACATGATTGCTCAAATTTACAACCAATTAGAACAATTTAACACCAACTAAAACTATTTTAATTTCTCAAAATTCATGTTTTTCATATAAAACTCCATTTTTGATATTCATTCTAGAAATCATCACTGTGAATTCATTAGTTGACCAAATTACTCCATTCAAACTACGTTACGTTCGTATCTCAATGAACTACCATATACAAACTTCAATTTACAGTTTTACATAAGAATTGACCATCCAAATTGGTACTTAACTAAGCCATACAAAGAATACATATACTGATAAATTTTCTTCCTACTGTCAAACGAAATTAGCATCCAATCCTCTTGTTTAATCATAAACTCTATCATTATAGCTTGTATAATCACCATAACTAAATTACATAACAAAATTCGAAAGATATATAATTCACAGAGCATAGCAAAACTTTATCGTAGTTCACATATGTAGACATATACATATATATAATAGGGTTATATAAGAAATACCTTCAAATTAGCTTGCACAATCTTGCAATTGCAGACAATTTCTCAGGTTTCACTCTCAAACTCTCTCGATTCTCTCTGCTTTAGCACTTAGAATGCGTAGAAGAAAATCAACTGGTATGCGTAATGATATAATACACAACCCGACATAAAGCTTAATACCCATAATAAGTAACATCGATTATTAGGATAAACGATATAACATAAATACATTATATTTATTATTTATTTTATTTTATTTATATTATTTATTTTAAATTTCAAAAAGTAGAAATATCAAAAGCCATAAGGCTTGTTTGGCAAACCATTTAAAATTTTAAAGAATTAAAATACTTAAGTTTGTTTGACAAAAACTAATTTAAATCCTTTTTAATTTATTTTAATAAACACTTTAGTTTATAATTATAGTCACATACTATATTTTAATTAATTATAGCATTTTAGCAAATATCACCAAATTATAATTTTTATTATAACTTTATTTAATAATTTAACATACCATCTAAATTATTAAATCAACACAACAACATAACACCTCATGTTATAATACAAACCTCTAAATTATAAATTAATTTAATTTAGAAAATTCTCTAATAAATTTAGATTCATTAACCATCACATCAATAAAATATTTATTTAACAATAAACACCTCAAATAATATTTATATAACTCAATAGATATTTAAATTACACTTTGAAATTTCGGATCGTTACATCCTTCCCTCCTTACAAGGATTCTGTCCCCAGGATCACAATTCAAACAATCAAATCGTCACATTCTCCCCTACTTACAAAGATTCTGTCCCCTGAATCGAAGACACAGACTAAACAAATAACTCAGGGTAATTCTTCATCATATAAGCTTCGAGTTCCCACGTAGCCTCTTCAATGTTGTGGTTCCTCCATATCACCTTCACAGAAGGTATCACTTTATTCCTGAGCACTTGTTCTTTCCTGTCGACTATCTGGATAGGAATCTCTTCGTAAGACAAATCTTTACTGAACTGCAACGGTTCATATTCGATCACATGCTTGTAATCGGGTTTATACGGTCGCAACACCAAAACATGAAAAACATTGTGCACATGCTCTAATTCTGGAGGTAAAGCTACCTCATAAGCCACCTCTCCCACTCTGCGTAGAATTTTGAAAGGTCCAATAAACCTCTGGCTGAGCTTGCCTTTCTTGCCGAAACGAATCTTCCCCTTCCAAGGAGAGACTTTCAGGAACACGAAACTTCCTGCTTCAAATTCACGACTTTGTCTGTGTTGATCAACATACTTTTTCTGTCGATCTTGAGCAGCTACTAATCTTGGTCTGATGAGTTTGACTACTTCACGGATCTCATCGAACCGATTTTGGGCCTAACAGTTGACGTTCTCCAACTTCATCCCAGATAGTGGGGTTACGGACTTTCGTCAGTATAACGCCTCGTATGGCGGCATACCAATGCTTACGTGGTAACTGTTGTTGTATGCAAATTCCACCAACGATAGATGATCATCCCAATTTCCTTTGAAATCCATGATGCACGCTCTAAGAATATCTTCAAGCGTCTGGATCGTTCTTTCGCTTTGCCCATCGGTTTGTGGATGATATGCTGTGCTCATCTTCAATTGCGTTCCCATGCTTTCTTGTAGTCTCCTCCAAAAATTTGATGTGAACCTCAGATCTCTATCTGATACAATTGATACTTGAACTCCATATATTGAAACGATATCCTTAACGTATAATTTCGCCAGCTGAGCAAGATTAAATCTAATCTTTATTGGCAAAAAGTGTGCAGATTTTTTTAATCTATCCACTATCACCCATATCACGTCGTATCCTTTCTGAGTCGTTGGAAGACCTACCACAAAATCCATTGTGATATGCTCCCACTTCCATTCTGGTATTTCTAATGGTTGAAGTAATCCGCTTGGTCGTTGATGCTCGGCCTTCACTTTCTGACATGTTAAGCACTTTGCAACGCATTCTGCAGCATCTCTTTTCATGTTCGACCACCAAAAATGATGCCTCAAATCTTGATACATTTTCGTACTTCCCGGATGAACTGAATATCTTGAGCTATGTGCTTCTGTCAAGATGTCTTCTTTAATATCCTGCACTGCTGGAACCCAAATTCGTCCCTCAAATCTTAGCATTCCCTCAGTATCGACTTTATACTTTGCTTCTTTACCCTCGACCACATTTTCTTTTATTTTCTTGCATTCCTCATCCTGTAGCTGAGCATTTATCACTTTGTCCACCAAAGTTGGACTAGCTTCTATTTGGAACAATTTTCATCGAATTCTTCTGGAAATTTGATTTCCAACTCCAGTCTTGCCATTGCTGAAATAAGCTCCTCTTTATCAGTTAACATCATCAACTTTTCTCTGCCCTTCCTACTCAATGCGTTTGCAACCACATTAGCTTTACCCTAATGATGAAAGATCTCGCAATCATAATCTTTTATCAGTTCCATCCATCTCCTTTACCACATGTTCAGGTCTTTCTATGTGAAAATATACTTCAGACTTTTATGGTCTGTGTAGATCTCACATTTCTCTCCATAGAGATAGTGTCTCCATATCTTCAATGCGAACACAACCGCCGCCAACTCTAAATCATGAGTCGGATACCCTTTTTCGTAGTCTTTCAGTTGCCTTGATGCATACACAATAACCTTGCCATTTTGCATAAGGACACAATCCAATCCTTTGTGTGAAGCATCACTATACACCACAAAGTTTCCCGTATTATCCGGTAACGACAACACAGGAGCCACACTTAACTTTTTCTTCAGTTCTTGAAAACTTTCCTCACACTTTTCCGTCCAAACAAATTTTACAGATTTTCTTGTCAAATTTGTCAATGGAGTAGCAGTCTTAGAAAAATCTTGAATAAACCATCTATAGTATCCTGCCAACCCCAATAAACTCCTTACCTCCGAAGGTGTTCTTAGTTGTTCCCAATTTATCACAGCTTCAACTTTTGATGGATCTACGGAAATCCCATCCTTATCGATTACGTGTCCAAGAAATTGTACACGTTCCAGCCAAAATTCACATTTAGAGAATTTCGCGTACAACTTTTCTTTTCTTAACATCTCCAACGTCATACGTAAGTGTTCCATGTGTTCTTCTTGAGTTTTAGAGTACACCAGAATATCATCGATAAACACCACCACAAACTTGTCCAAAAATGGTTTAAACACCCTGTTCATCAAATCCATTAACGCTGCAGGGGCGTTTGTCAAACCAAATGACACTACTAAAAATATGTAATGTCCATACCTAGTTCGGAATGCCATCTTCGGTACATCCTCCTTCCTCACTTTCAATTGATGATACCCACTTCTCAAATCTATTTTCGAGAAATATCTAGCACCCTTCAATTGATCAAACAAGTCATCTATTCTCGGCAACGGATATTTGTTCTTAATAGTGACTTTGTTCAATTCCCTATAGTCAATGCAAAGACGCATCGACCCATCCTTCTTCTTCACAAATAACACCGGTGCTCCCCACGGTGACACACTCGGTTGAATATACTTCTTGTCTAACAGTTCTTGTAGCTGCACCATTAATTCCTTCATCTCTACCGGAGCCATTCTGTACGGGGCCTTCGATATAGGAGCGGTTCCTGGCGCTAAGTCGATCACGAACTCGATTTCTCTGTCAGGTGGAAGTCCTGGCAAATCTTTCGGAAACACGTCCATGAACTCCCTAACCACTGATATTTCCTCCAATTTCATACCCTTCTCTTTTTGAGTATCAACTATGTAGGCTAAGTACCCTACACAGCCTTTACTTAACAACTTCCTGGTCTGCATCATCATCAGACATTTCATTTGTCTAAGCGATTTGCTACCATAAAAAACTACTTTTGATAGAGTCAAAAGGTTTACACACTTCTTTTGGCAGTCAATTATCGCTCCATAATTGAATAGCCAATCCATTCCCAATATCACATCGAACTCTCCGAGTTTTATTGGGATTAAGTCTACTTTCATAACATTCCCTTTTATATTCACCCTACAGTTCTTGTATACGAACCTAACAGGAATCACTTCCCTATTATCAATTTCTATGTTTAAAGGGAATTTCAACTCTTCACAAGGTATTTCTAACTTCTTAGCAAAATCATCAGATATAAACGAGCAAGTAGCACCCGAATCAAATAATACATATGCATCTATATCATTGATTGGGATTATACCTGAAAAAACATCCTTTGATTGTACTGCATCCTGCACCGTCATGTTGAAGGTTTTGGCTATGGGTTTATTTGTTGATGTTGGTCCTGTAATAGCCAGCGCACCTCCACTAGCATTTCCCTTGCTCCCATTTATCTCACCAGATCTCTTCTTAGGGCATTCACAAGCAAAGTGATCCTTGGACCCACACGTGAAACACATATTCTTCTTAGCTTGAGTGCAATTTGGGGCGATGTGACCCTACTGGCCACAATTAAAGCATACTCGTTTCCCCAGCAAATACACTCCCTTGTGAAACTTTCCGCACGTAGCACATGCTTCGAACTTCTTATTTTGCTGGTTTCTCTGCTGATTTCCAGCTCATCCATTCGCATTCCACTTCCTCTTCAGGTTGTTATTGCCATTTCCACCGTTACCACCACCACCATTTTTAGCCTCACCTTCACTTTTCTTCTTCTTATGTTCTTGGTTATGTTTTGTTACTGCCTCGCCTCCACTTTTCGGTGAGAATCGCCATTCATCATCATCGCCGCAAACATCTTCACGGAATAGGAAACCCTCATTGTACAACGTGGTTTCAATCCACCGCCGAACCTCTTCTTCGCCAAGGCTCGTCTATGCTAACTTGATATGGCGCAAACCTCGCTAACTCATTGAACCTTGCGGCATACTCAAACACCGAGATTTTTCCCTGCTTCAATTCCAAAAATTGAACCTCTAGTTGACTCTTCGAACTCTCTGGGAAATAAGTCTCAAAAAATAGCTCCTTAAACCTATCCTAGGTCATCATTCCTGGCCCTTCCCAAGTTTTGTTAGCATGCCACCAATAGCTAGCCTCCGCTTTCAACATGAATTTTGCAAAAGTAGTCTTCTGATTATCCTCAACCCTAGCAACATAAAAAACCTTCTCGATTTCCATGATCCAGGTCTGTGCTTCAACTGGATTCATGGACCCATATAATTCAGGTGGTTCGACCGCCTTTAAGTCCTTAAACGTAGTACCTTGGTTCTGAGGTTGATTCTACAAAGCACCCGCCAATAATGTAACTAGCTGCTGAACCGGGTTTCCTTCCACATTGTTGTTGTTTTCCTCAGTGGCTCTCCGTTGTGGTGGTTGACGTCTTGAAGCCATTTTCTGTTAAAATACACCCATTAGCTTTTATTCAACCTTTTTAAGTATTATATAATTAGGTTGCACATCATAAAAGTTTATCATGTAACACATAACACTTTGAATAAAATAATAACTTTTATTCATCCATCATCTTTAAAAAAACATCAAAACAATAACATCACTGCTATTTAAATTACTTTCCTGAACTATAACAGTTGCAAGACAACATCATCATCATCTATCCCATTGGTTATATCATACCCGGGATTTACATTTCGTTTATTATCAAACCACCTATCAATTACATTTTCTACAATGTTCTAATAAGATACTGCGTAGCCTTTCGACGCTCTTCTTCCATGATTCGGAACATTGTTCGGTGATCCAATATGTTTGATGGTAGCATCTCAAACTGAATCGGATAACCCATGACTCGGTCTTGAGCTCGATTAACCACGGTGTTGAATACGTTGCTCATTTCTTCCATCTTCCTCCTCTTGGCTTGTGCATCACTCTCTGCTATTTTGGCTCGTTGATAAGATTCAGTGTATGTGTCTTCGGCTCTTGCCCTTTTTGTAGATTATTCTTTCAGCTTATTCTCCAGTTCTGCAATCTTCTCCATCATTCGCTCATTCTCTCCTTCAGTGTGGACCAGCTTCTCTTCAACGTTGTTCAGTCGTTCTTCTCTATCCTAGATCTCATCATCTTTCTGCGCCATTAAGGTCTATTGTTCAGCTACTATCTCTTGTAACTCCTCGACAGTATCTTGAAGTTCCATGTTGCGATCATACACCTCGTCGTATATACGGGCATCTATCGAGTTAAGTGGAAGCTCTTCCTCCTCGACCTCCTCATCCGACTGTGGCAGCTCCACGGGATCCTCCTCGTCCGTCTCTATCTCATCATCCTCATCAGGAACTCTCTCCTGCTCAACTACTGTGATCGAAGGAACTGTTTCCTGTGGCAGTAGTTGTTCCCAAATCACTTGAATATCTCGAGGCTTCTCCTCTCTAGCTGACTTAATCCTCCTACATTAGCCATCCTGTCAACCAAAGTTTAAGTTTTAATTACTAGCTATTACTACTCGACACTCACGAGCACATAAGATTACTATCACATAAGCACATAAGTGTTTTATTACTTTGTTTTTCCTAAAACTCGATAAGAGTTTATCATCGCTATCTTTTCAAAGGTTACTTCCTAAGGCTTTTCCCCCACCTAAGGTTCATAACCTAAGGCTTTGATACCAACTTGTGACACCCCCAAATCTAGGTACTTCATTCCCACAAGATTTGGTGGTCACTATTCAAACATTCATACTATCTACCCAAATAAAACAATATTTGAATCATAAAACCTTCCCTTAAACAGGGTTACATCATTAAGTTCAAACATCCCAGGTTATCTAACCTTTAAACGTCATTCAAATGCGGAATTAAAATTATAACATTACCTCATTTAAAATAAAATCTAAGATCATCATAATAAAAGTCTAATATCATAATCATAATCAAAATTACAAGTCTTCGTCACTTGTACATTTTTCCCTTTCCTTTGCTAGTCGAAGGTTCATCTACCTTCTCCTCTTTAGCTGCAATGAGTTTATAAATATGCAAGAGTGAGCAAAACAATTGCTTACTGGATATAACAATGAATCAACATGAGAATAACAATAATAACTGCCAACGAAGGCTCATCAAAACTGAATAGTACTCTAATAATGATAATCAGAAACTGAAATCCAAAATATGGAATAAACATAACTGAGGATCATAAGACCATGAACCATGTCCACAGTTGTGAGTAATCTTTCAACCCCAACTTTAATAGTCATAAGACTATAAGGACTCCTCGTACTTAGGGGGATCAACCCTTCGTACCATGTATTGTGCACAAACATTTAACGCTACGCGTAAGTTATCCCCTAATAATAATAGGGTTGTTCATCTCAGTATTTAGAGTACAAGTCCGCACCAAAGAAGGTTAGGTTTGGATAAGCTATCAAGGGTAATTTGAAGTTCAACGAAAATCAACTAGTGGACTAGTTGAATCAATAGTGTTTGATAATACAACAGTTGATCAATAATAACATAATATGAAACAATGAATAAGTGTAAGCGAACTGACTATACTTGATCTCATGCTTAGAAACAACTACAAAGCATAAGTATTGAATGACAATAATAAACCTTGCTTGAATAAAATTAAGCTAGGACTATAAATGTGACAACTCGAAAAATCGGATTGTCCAGAATTTAAGTTTAAAGAATTAGTTATTAATAAAATAAATTTTTATTAATACTATTCTGTGTTATGTGTTTATTAATCGTTCTATAACCTAGAATGATTATTAATCAGGAGGATCCTGGCTACGAGCTAGACTGATCAAGTAAGAATTTTCAGGATGAAAATGAAAATTTTCTGGGAACAAAAATATTTTCAGGGAAAAGGACGAAATAGGCACTATTCACTCGACGAAACCTAAGGGTTAGGGTTTGAATAACCTAAGCCACTTCGAGAGTTCGGTATGTCAGAATGACATTACGTCGAAAGATTTGACAATAATATGTCGTGAAAAGTTAAGTAAGCTGATAAAAGTTTTTCTCGAAAAACGTGCAGAAATCGGACGAAATAAAAATGACGAAAAGTACTATTATGTACTTTTCACTCGTTTAGCTACATTAGGGGAAAACGTAAAGGAAAATGCTTGTCACCAAAAAGTGTTTTTCAGTTTTTCAGAAATCCGAAGAATGCATAAAAGTTAATCGGTAAAGGAAAGACGAAATATCCAAAAATATTTGGATTCCGAGAATCGCAGTTTTTAAAACTGTCGGACGAAATCCGAAAGATGGAAGCAAGAAGCTTCCAAGGGAAGCTACGTAAGGAGGTGGGGCGGCCACTTGGCCACCAAGTAAACTTGGTGGCTAAATTTTGAATAGTAAGGAGGGTAGGGGGTGAAATGACCAAAATACCCCTAGCCTTAGTTTTCTATATATAGAAAGCTTAAGTTCATTATTTTGAGCTTTTGAAAACCCTACAACTTTGAGAGAGAGAGAGAGAGAGAGAGGGTTCGGATGGGAGAAGAGAGGAAAAGGAAGAGGAAAAGCTTGCCCGATTGCACGCTTTGTCCGACGGAAGGAGATTAAAGAAGAACGGTAATCCGAACCCTAATTTCTTCTATTTTTCTTTAAGTTTAATATGTTCAAAAACATAACTTAATGAAGATAAGAAGTAGATGAAGTTAAGAATGAATTCATATGGTTAAAATCATGAGAAAACGAAGAAATAAGAATTAGAAATTTAGTTTATAAATTTCTTAAGGAAATGTAAGATTCGTAAGGATTTTGAGCGATCCTAATGAATCTTATGAATGAGTAGGTTAAATAAGTAAGGAATGATGTTCTATAACATCAAATTCCAAGAAAACGTAAAATTATAATCCACAATATAGATTAAAAACGAAGAACACACGAAGAACGCGAAGAACACACGAAGAACGTTGTTGATAGACAAATTTAAAACCATCGTAGAATAATTGTTGTTGATGGACAAGTTTAAAACCATCGCGTATAAGTTAATTGCTTATTTCTTGGTTAGGAACGTTAGAAACGTTCATGAAGAATGGATTAAAACTGAGTTATAACGAAGTTATGGCAAAATTTTTATAAAAGAAGAATGAGAATTAGAAAGTTAGTAAGTGAACTCGAACGTGTAGAGTTTCATAATAATGTAAGAGAATGTATAAAATGTGAGTCGTGGACTCAAAAACGAATAAGTTCTGAGTTCGGATGACCGAATTACGGACGAACGAACGAAGAACGTTAATAACGTAAAATGAACGAAGATCGTAGATTAAGCCAATTGAATGGCATGTTAACGGATTCAGAATGAAGTTCTATCCATGGGCAATCGAAGTACATAAGATAAGGAAGAAAATTGTTTTGTAATGACCTCATTCCGAGTTATAACGAAGAAGTTATGAGATCGGAAAGTAAGCGTCTCAAAATGAAGTTAACACTTAGAATTTTTTTTTAAGATTAGGGCTTGGCGCCGCGGCGCTAGCCATGCCTTGTAAGGTGGCACTGCAGCACTAGACCGGAGAGGCAGACGCTGCTAACTCACGCTACAGCACGAGTCTTAGTGAAGAGAGTGGCGCCGTAGTGCCGCTGCAGTGCAATGCCCAGAAATGAGATTTTTACTGCTAAATTACTGGGGGATGTGCAAGAAAGAAATATGAACATATAGTTCAACTAATGTAGTACTTAATTAAGTGTAATAAACCTTTGATGAAGGTTGAACGAAAATATTAACGAGATTAAAAGATACAGAATGTAGACGTGGGTTACGGAACCTATATCCGGGGGCCGTAATCGCGATAAACGAACGTGAGGGATTGCTATGATGGTGATTCCTTAGATGTTGATTGTCGAGGGCAATGAATAGCATTTCGATGTTATGTCATGGTCATGAGAGATGAATGTAAAGTGTTTAGACGCTGTGAACGCAATGTTGTTGCGATCGATCTTAGTATACAACGAACCGTATGGCTTTGACATTAGGAAAGAATAATGAACATGGGGTTCAGGTGACGAGTAATGAATGAAAATGATTAAAACCTTAAATAAAGGTTGAATGCGAGATTAAGGGAGGAACAACGTAAGCATTGAATTCGTAAACGATCCTCGTGAATCGTATTCACGTTGAGCGAACGTTCTAAGTTTATATTGGTTGTATGATTTAGACGTTGTCGAAGGTAGTAAGTAAGATACATTTGGTATCTAGAAAGCCGTAGAGAATGGTAAGAAGATTAATGAAAGTCGAATGTGAGTCGGATGAGAATGTTAAAATGAAATGTAAGCGTTGAACACTTTAACCGACATGAGGGTTAAGTGTACGCAAATATTAAACGAGTAAAACCTATACTCCGTGTATGGTTTGACCGTAGGATAATCAAGACCAATGATTAAACCTGTGAACGGTGGAGAAGCTGAATTAAGGACAAGTACGTTTAATGTAAAAGAAGCCGAGTTAATGTTTATAACTTGGATGACGTTCCGAGTCGAATGAATCGGACGTTGTAAGATAAGAATAAGGTAACGTAAAATGCTTAACGCTATAAATGCGTAGAATGAATATTGAATGATCGTCCTGAGTATACAAAAGATTGTATGCCTTAGACGATAAAGAATGAATCCCGAGGTATGGCATTTAGTTTCCAGAAAGCTATAAGGAATAAGAAATTGACTTAGCGAACATTATAGTTTAATAGTTCGAGTAAGTTAAGATGAATTTAGGTTGTAGTACAATCATAACCTTTGATGGTTGACATATGGGAGTTGGGCTAAACAATTCCTTCAGAGAGCGAAGGTATATACAAAACTAGCAACCGATCTAACTCACTGTTATGGGCGGTGTAGATGAGACGGTAACTTGTTTGTTGGTTGTTTGTGGGAAACCAATCAAAGTACCATATGGACTACTAGCAGAGACACGATCTGTGCTGAGTCCAAGGAGAGTTATAAAAAGAAGATAAGAATGTAAATCATTAAAGATGATGAACGTATTAAGTAAGACATCTCCGTATATCATGAAACCATTAACCGATAAAGGAAGTTGGTCGCGTAAACTTAGTTTATAAGAACGTGAACCTTAAGAAGTGAAGTTAAGTAAACCAATGCGTAAGTCAAGTATATGACTAATTGGTATTTGTGTTATTTCCTTATGTGCTACATAGGAATTGGAATGAGCAGTTCAGCGTAAACTATAAGCTGTAGCTGTGCGTAAGGCAAGTTTCTTAACTTCATTAATATTTTAAATGAATGCTAGTTTCTAAAACTTCTCAGATGTTGAACTTGAGAAGTTCTGTCTATGTGCAAATGTGTGATATTTGTACAAGGTGTTAGAATATATGAGGCCTTGTGAAACAATGTGAACACTTCGGTGTTTCTATGATATGAATTGTTCTGTGATTGAACTGTTCAATATGGGCATGTTTTGTTTATACATGAACCATTATTGTTAAGTCTGTGCTATTGATTCTAGCCAGACAGAATGTGTATGAAAGAGAGTAGAGAATGAAAGTATTTCAAAAGGAATGTAACTAATGTTTTAAAATGATAGGAATCGAGATTATTCCTATTATTCAAGCTGCTTCATAACCTTTGTTCGGTTATTGAAGTCTTAAAAGAATGTTTAAATTCTTGAAGATGTTTGTTCAACTGTTATGACTTGCTGGGCAATTGAATGCTCACACTTGCTTTAAATAAAAAATATTTTTAGCGAACGATGTTAGAAGAACTTAAGGATTCCGTAAGAATCGAGCTGACGGTATCCAGATGAAGTGCCATTCAGAATGTGAATGAGCGAAAAGATCAAGTCAAGACCTGTAATGTAGAATGATGAAAATTAAACTATAGACTAGTTTAATGAATTGTTATGTATCCTTGGTGGGGGATAAAAATCACTCTTGTAAGATGAAAGGAATAATGTAATTATCATTATTTGTAATGAGAAAGGTTATAAGGTTTTAGAACCTGGGAATTTAGAATGTATGTTATTATATTTCAGTATATAATGATGTATGTTTGGATGAATGATGTACTGCATGCATTTAAATAAAGGGTGTGAAGATCATTTGGATTTGAGGCGTTATAAATGAATTATTGAATAAACATTAAGTACTAGCAAGTGAAAATAAAGCTTACTTATTATGAAAATGACTTGTGTCAAGTAAATGAACTATAATGATTCAACATTTGAAATTAGAATTCAAGAAAGTTGCATTCATAATATCCGAATAACAATAATGAAACTTGTCTAACAATAAACAAGTTAGAATGCATCAATAAGTATTGGACTTCAAACTTGTTTGAATAAAATAATGTCATACCTAGATTGTTCAAATCATGATTAAAAATACAATAGTTCGTTTAACAAAACTTTAAAGTAAGAACTAGTTCAACATGAATGTAAGGATAAAAGGCTTGCTCAATGTAAAAAGAGTTAGAAAACTTGCCTTGAGCGTAGGCTATAAAATTAAACTCACGATCACCTACATATAATTTTAGAACCACAATACCTATTAGATATGCCAACATATCATAACATGATCATTACCATTTACATTTCAGAAACTCTAAGTGTTCTACTTCGCAACACTTAACTAACGTTCATTGTCCAACTAACTTGCAACATAACACGTTTTCGACTTACTAAACATTTTTGAAACTTTGAACTTACTAACCCCAATTCACTATGTTATGTTATCCTTAATATTACTCATTTAACATGCTAACATAATTTCAGGCCACACCATGATGCTATCCCAAGACTGCAGTAACAACAGAACATCAAAATCTCAAACCAGTGTATGGCGCAGCTACGCCATACAAAGGCTTGGGACCGACGCAACTTCGCCATTTTTTGCCTTGGCACCGACGCAGCTGCGCCGGTGTTCAGACAGACGCAGAGAGGCTAATAAACAGTAGCCGACTTTAGCCCAACAAACACAAATTTCACCCCACAAACAGAGAAAATAACATGTAAGATAAATATACAACTATCATAAACATGATTGCTCACATTTACAACCAATTAGAACAATTTAACACCAACTAAAACTAATTTAATTTCTCAAAATTCATGTTTTTTATATAAAACTCCATTTTTGATATTCATTCTAGAAATCATCACTATGAATTCATTAGTTGACCAAATTACTCCATTCAAACTACGTTACATTCGTATCTCAATGAACTACCATATACAAACTTCAATTTACAGTTTTACATAAGAATTAACCATCCAAATTGGTACTTAACTAAGCCATACAAAGAATACATATACTGACAAATTTTCTTCCTACTGTCAAACAAAATTAGCATCCAATCCTCTTGTTTAATCATAAACTTTATCATTATAGCTTGTATAATCACCATAACTAAATTATATAACAAAATTCAAAAGAAATATAATTCACAGAGCATAGCAAAACTTTACCGTAGTTCACATATGTAGACATATACATATATATAATAGGGTTATATAAGAAATACCTTCAAATTAGCTTGCACAATCTTGCAATTGCAGACAATTTCTCAGGTTTCACTCTCAAACTCTCTCGATTCTCTCTGCTTTAGCATTTAGAATGCGTAGAAGAAAATCAACTGGTATGCGTAATGATATAATACACAACTGACATAGGCTTAATACCCATAATAAGTAACATCAGTTACGAGGATAAATGTATATAACATAAATACATTATATTTATTATTTATTTTATTTTATTTATATTATTTATTTTAAATTTCAAAAGTAGAAATATCAAAAGCCATAAGGCTTGTTTGAAAACCATTTAAAATTTTAAAGAATTAAAATATTTAAGCCTTGTTTGACAAAAACTAATTTAAATCCTTTTTAATTTATTTTAATAAACACTTTAGTTTATAATTTTAGTCACATACTATATTTTAATTAATTATAGCATTTTAGCAAATATCACCAAATTATAATTTTTATTATAACTTTATTTAATAATTTAACATACCATCTAAATTATTAAATCAACACAACAACATAACACCTCATGTTACAATACAAACCTCTAAATTATAAATTAATTTAATATAGAAAATTCTCTAATAAATTTGGATTCATCAACCATCACATCAATAAAATATTTATTTAACAATAAACACCTCAAATAATATTTAAATAACTCAATAAATATTTAAATTACACTTTGAAATTTCAGATCGTTACATCCATCCTAGCTAAACTTGTCTTCGGTGAACGACAAAATCAGGCTAGGTGACCTTCTCTTCCACATTTATAACATGCTTTGACTGAGATCGCATACGATTTGGATCGATGTGTCATTCCCCTCCGCATTTGAAGCATATGATAGGTGGTCGTTCTCCTTCCTTAACCACGGGTGATGGTGCTGACGTCTTTCCATCATTGTTGAAACTCCTCTTCTTGAAATGTCCATTCTTATTATTTTGGCCATGATTACCACCAAAGTGGTTACCATTTCTGGCATGTTGATTCCCTCCACTCTTATTGTCACCGCTTCGATGGTTGTTATCACTGGTATTATCATTTTGCCAGCTGCTCTCTTTTGGTTGGGTTGACTCATTATCGCGCTCCAATAACTGAGCCCTATTAACAACATCTGAATACAAACACAGTTTATGAGAGATAAGATATTGACGTATCTCGGGTTTCAAACCTCTTAGAAATATTCGCGTCATTCTCTCTTCATTATCAACCAAATGGGACGCAAACCGGGACAACTCGGCAAATTTGGCTTCGTACTGCGACACGATCATGTTGTTTTGCTCCAGCTTAATGAACTCTACCATTTTCATGCGACGAATACTTTCGGGAAAGTACTTGTCATTGAAAAATTCTTGGAACTTCTCCCAAGTCATCTTCAGTGCGACAGGTTGAGTACGTTTTACAGATTCCCACCAGTAATCTGCCTCTACACGCAATATGAAGGTTGCAAAGGGAACCTTTTGCTCCTCAGAGCATCCCAAGACATCAAATTTCTTGCAGATCTGCTTTATCCACATCTCCGCCTTAAGTGGTTTTGGCTCTCCAAAAAACACCGGTGGTCCTAGTTCCTTGAACTGCTTAGCGGTGACCGTCCAAGAGTTGCCAGTGTTTCCACCTGCATTTTGGATAGGAGCCACTCTTGCCTGATGTTGCATGAATTACATAAAGCCTCTGAACATTCCATCGTTCATCATCTAGTCAGTGTTGTTGTTTGCCTGAGGATTGTCGCCTTCCTGATGCACACTATCCTGATTATTGATCTGTGGTGACTCAACGGTCTTCTGTGCTCCATTGATGTTCTCAACATTCTCGGATGCCATTTTCAAACACTACCACAAAACAAGGGTTAATTAACATATCACATACTATCCCTATACCCTTACCGACCAATTAAATATCAAATAAACTTAGGTAGGTCATACTAGCGAAGGAATTCCTCGTCTCTCCCCTCCTAGTACTTGACTCACATCTCAGCCAGGGATCATATCCCGAAGCTTTGATACCAACTGTGAAGCCCCCAAAATAGGTATACATCACCTATTCTGAGTCACCAAATACATGGTACAGAATACAAATACAATCTTTAATATACAACAAGAGAGCTGTGAGTTTAAATACAAATATTGTCTTCTAAACAATATCCACTCTCAAAATAAGTCCTCATTATATTTATTGTCAAACTATTTAATAAAATAGTGAGGACTACTAATGCTATCATCTGAACCGTCACTCAATTCCCCAACTAGTCCCAGCTACGTTCTCATTTCCTGAAGAGAACAGTGAAAGAAAGGGTGAGCTCAACTAGCCCAATAAGAAATATTATGACTAAGATAATGCAGAATAAATTATCATTAGTCTTCAACAGTGTTAAACTGATAAAATACAATAGACATCAAGTTTAATTGCAGCGAAACATACAATCCATTAAAAGAGTCAAGTGGAGAATGAAATCTACTATCTTTTATGATTTAAAAGGTTTTTTCATCACTTTTATCGCTGGGACTCAGCTTAATAAATAATCCACATCATCCCTGCACTACGGCCAAGGATATTCATTAGTATCACAACCACAAATTATCCATACACTACGGGCCATGGATATTTGTGTATTCATCAATGGTCATGATCATGCCATAAAATAATTTATCTTTGCACTACGGGCCATTGAGGACTTTTTCCACATCATTTGTAACATTACGGTCATGATTATACCGAATAATCCCTGATCATAATCATACAAAGTCCATCTATGCACTACATGCCACAGATGACTTTCAACATAATATAAACATGAGGATGATGAAAATGATATAAGAATTCAATAAAACAAGTTCAAGAATTAATTTATCCAGGAACTAATAACGTCCAAATTGTCAACATGATACTTCTTTGTAGAGTAAAATTCAAGAATGCTCAGAAGAATATTTCCATGAAAAGATATTGGATAAAGCACAAATATCAAGGATATTCCACTAATTTCATGGAGTATAGAAGTCAAAACTTTAACCAACTGAGTATAATAAAGAATGGAATAACAAAAGAAATCACCAGGCATGCGATAGACCGTACAGACAGATTATTCCAACAGAATAATAAATAACGGAACGGATCACATATAAACGCACGTATGTGATATTCCAATGGAATAATAAATAACGGAACCAGGTCAAGCGAAATTCGCACCGCCAGGATGTTCAAACAGAATAATAAATAACGGAACCAGGTCATGCGTAAAGGCACAGACAGGATGTTCTAACAGAATAATAAAGAATGGAATAATAGAAAAATTTCACCATGTATGCGGTACTTCGCATAGACAGGTTATTCCAACATAATAATAAAGAATGGAATAACAAAAGAATTTCACCATGTATGCGGTACTTTGCATAGACAGGTTATTCCAACAGAATAATAAATAATGGAATAACAGAAGTTCTCTTCATGAATATGAAAAAAAATAATACCCCTTACCTTATAAAGAAGAAACTGGATATAGAAATAGTGAAGTAGCATAATACTTTTCTTCTTTCTCTCTATAGTTTTCTCTCTCTAGAGTTTCAGTGAATTTGTAAGAAATAATGAAGGAATGAGCTTCTATTTATAGAAGAATGGACTGAATAGTAACCAATCCATGAACGGTCCAGATTGATTTACTTTAAACGGACGATCCAGATTGGTTTAAAATAAAATATAATATATTCTATTTATAATCTAATAAAACGAATAACTTTATAAAAGTATTCTATTTTATATAAAAAGATTTTACTATGCAAACACTATGCAGGCACTATGAAAACACTTTACATAATAAAATATAATATATTCTAATTATTGTCTAATAAAACAGATAACTTTATAAAAGTATTTTGTTTTATATAAAAAAATTTACTATTAGCCTAATAAAACGAATAACTTTATAAAAGTATTATATTTTATATAAAAAACTTTTCTGTTTTATTACATTAATAATACTAATAAAACAAAACTTCATAATCATAATTATTATTCACACTATTAATCGATCAGGTCATTCCCAGGAAAGAGGGGGCTTTCCAATAAGGATTTCTCCCTATTGGCTCGTAATTAGGTGACCAAACCTCTCCTTGGCAGAACTTCTAGACATCGTTAATATTGCAAATAATAATATTAATAACTTCGCCATCTCAATTATAAAATATCAACAATAATTGAATCAATTAACGTGAGATACTATGCAACAATTACTGAAGCAATAATTGAACAAAACTAAGTGACTTCTCACATAAGCATCGAAGAATCAATACGATTGTGCTACTATGCACTCACGGCGTATTCTGTACTTTTTAACAGGGTGTTTCAACAGATTAACGATAAAACTTTCGTCGTTATTTTCATAAAAATATTTTTGTCATTTTCTCAAATGATAATAATTTCATTGGGGGTCCACTAATGATTGTCTTGCCGCATACGAATATTCCTTGTTAAAACGAATATTCCAGACCAATCGAATATTATATAACAACTTGCGTACTTTACAAAATTTATAAATATTACCCACAACTATAACATTATATCAAATTTATTCCATAATATTCAAAAATGATATTTATAGAAAATTCATTTTTATTAGAAAGCACTCGGTTCCCACCGGTATGAAGATTTACAGTGGACTACTAAAGAAGACTTCAATAGCTTTAAATGGATGAACACTCGGTTCCCACTGGTAAAAAGTAGCAATATAGGAGCTCACAAGTGTTTAAAATTAGAAAGCACTCAGTCTATAGTGTGTACAGAGTAAATTGGAAAGGGCTTCCTCATCGTTTTCTCTTACAAAATGGCCACCCCAAGCCCTCTATTTATAGAGGGGAGCCATGAGTGCACTGCTGGTCGCCTGTGGTGCCCTGCTCTGGGTCCTATCGTCTCAAAGTATGTGCACGCATGCAACATGATGTCCGCTCAAACTTTCAGAACTTCAATCTGGGCACCCGATTGAGGTGTATAAGACCTTTTTCGGAGTGCTATTGTCGAGAGCTACACAAATGACATGGGATTAGAGGTTGTAAGAAGTTAGGAAGATGGGACTATGCCCATGGTCTTTAAGCTTCAAAATCCATCTGGTGTGCTGTCCTGTGTAGTAATCACTCAGGATTGCAGCTATTTGGTTCTTGTGGAACACTGTTGTGAGGAATGTATGTTGAAATGTGTTGAGATGGCGCGCATGTGGGATCGAGGTGGAAAAATGATGAATTTGGCCCTCACCGGGGTTATCTCCGGTTTGGGCTGATATAGCAGTCGGTGCTCAGGGTTATCTCTAAGATTGGGCTGCTGCAAGTGTTGAATGTCCTCAGGGTTGTCTCTGAGGTGTGCCTGACCCCCCAGGTTTATCTCTGGGTTTGGGAATGAGTGCCTCAGGGTTATCTCCGAGGTTGAAGCTAACTACACGGGTTGAAATGAGCATCTCTGGGGTTATCTCCGGAACTGCAACTGCACTCCTCGGGGTTATCTCCAAGTTTGAGACTGAAACCCCCGGTGTTGTTTCCGTGAATTAAATATCTCGGGGTTATCTCCGAGATTGAAAAGGATTCTCCGGTGGAATTTCCAGAACTGCACCTGCTTTGTCCTCCAGGATTATCTCTGAAAGACGATTCTGCCCTCCTGTAATGTTAGTAACAAGAATGCAAAATTTGGAGTGTCTACACAGCCTGAAGTAGAGTACATTGGAAAAGCCGAAGGACAAGGAAAACAACTATAACAAAGGGGATACCAATAATAAAAAGTCGAATGGACAACGGAAAAGGTACAACAACAATGGTGGTTCGGGAGGAGGATGCCTGCCGTTTTCGAACCATTGGGCCAACAAAATTTACATTCCCCTTAACACAGATCTGGGCACTATTCTGGAGCAGATAAAAGACTAGCTTTATTTTGAGCCAACTAAGGACAATACAAAGTCGAATATGGGAAATTAGAATATTTATTGTGATTCTCATCAGTCGGTTGGACATTCAATTAAGTCATGCTTGGGTTTGAAAGATATGGTTGAGAAAAACGTCCAAAATGGAGCGTTAGTCAAATATTTCGCGAGACAGAATGCTTCAAGGGCACAACAGGTGAATGGCACCCCAGTACAAAACCCAACGGCCCTACCCCAACAACAAGATTAGACCTAGGAAACACATCGAGTGGTGGATGTGATCACAGGCGGGTTAGTTTGGAAGGTTACGAGAAAGAAGAGGAAAGGATTACGGGACGTCGTGTTGTCTATGTCTGATTAGCCTATTAGGCATGAAAGAAAATATTCGATAGTCATATCATTCACGGATGAGGATTATCCTTTGGAGCCAATCGAGCCATACGAGGGAGCGTTGGTTATAACTGTACAGGTCAGATCGATTGGCATGAAAAGGATGATGATCGATAATGGCTCTTCAGTAGATTTTTTATATGCTCGCGCCTACTAGAGAATGGAATTGGAGGGAAGAAAGATGGAGATTATGTAGGAGCCTTCTTTGTACGGCTTCAGCAATGATCGAGTCAAGGTTGAAGGGACTATTGAGTTATCGGTAGTCTTCGGGATGGCTCCTAGACAAGTGGAGATAACCTACAAGTTTTTTGTGGTACACGTAGACTCATACAATGTTATCCTCAGAAGGCTGACCTTAACAGTGTTGCAAACGATGATATAGATTCTGCATTTTAAAATCAAGTTTCGCACACCCAATGGAGTAGGAGATGTAAGACCCCAACTTTTATGAATAAAGATGAATTTTCTATAAATATCATTTTTGAATATTAAGGAGTCAATTTGATATAATGTTATAGTTGTAGGTAATATTTATAAGTTTTGCAAAGTACGCAAGTTGTTATATTATATTCGATTGGTCAGGAAATATTCATTTTAACAGGGGATATTCGTACGACGGTACAATTATTGGTGGACCCAACAATTGAATTATTGTCGGATTGAGAAAATGACAAAAATATCTTTTTATGAAAATAACGAAGAAAGTTTTAACGTTAAATGTTGAAATACCCGGTGGTAAAAGTACAGTAATACGCGTGGTTGCATAGTAGCACACGGTATTGATTATTAATGCTTACGTGAGAAGTCACTTAGTTATACTCAATAATTACTACAGTAATTGCTGCATAGTATCTCACGTTATTTGATTCAATTATTGTCGATATTTTATATATTATTAAATCAATAATTGAGATGATACAGTTATTCATATAATTATTTGAAATATTGACGATGTCTAGAAAGTTCTGTCGAGGAGAGGTTTGGTCACCTAATTGCGAGCCAATAAGAAGAAATCCTTATTGGAAAGCCCCTCTTCTCTTAGAACGATCCGGTTATTAAATATTGCGAATATATATATATATATATATATATATATATATATATATATATATATATATAATGGTGGGGCCCACATTTGGATGACATGATTTTGGTAGATGAATGGAAATGGTGGGGGAGGAAAAAAAAATGGGGGGGAGGAATGTTACGTGGGATGAAGGAAGTATAATGATTAATATATATATATATATATATATATATATATATATATATATATATATATATATATATATATATATAAGAAATGAATGTGTGTGGGAATTGAAAAATAATTTGGTGGGGAAATTAAATGGTAAGCCTTTGCATAGTAAGGAAAAGGTTATATATATATATATATATATATATATATATATATATATATATATATATATATATATATTATAAGTCTTTTTATTAGATTATAAATAGAATATATTATATTTTATTTAAAAATTTTATTTTATTAAAATATTTTATTGCACAGTAATGAATAGTAAAATCAAATTTTCAACGAATTTAGCCGATCGAAGTTGCGCCCGTGATTCCACTATTCACCCGTGATTTTTATTTTTCTAAATAGTATCCTTCCATTCTCCTATAAATAAGATGCTTAGTTAGAATTGAAAATCACACCAGAATCAGAGAATTCTTCTTCTATAATATTGAGCGTATTTCTTTCGAGTTTTAGAAAGCTTTGAGCGTAGAAAATAGTAAAAGTTTTCTTCAAGAATATCGTCGTCCTACCAGTCGGAATACTCTTCTTTTCAAGGTAAGGGATGTTATTTTTGTTCAGTATTCATATGAAATAATATTTTCTTCCATACTCTGTAGTATGTCAGTAATATTATTTCGTTTCATATTTCAAATTCTACACTCATTTTGTTAAAGTTTTGGATTCTATACTTCATGAAATTAGTAGAATATCCTTGATATTTGCGCTTCATCCAGTATCTTTTCATGAAAATATTATTCTAAGCATTCTTGATAAGTTTTAACTTTTTCATATCAGAGTACTATTCACGGGGTACTATTCCTGAAGTACTATTAATGGGATACTATTCACTCAGTTACTATTCACCTGGGATACTATTCACGATAAAAATTGATTTCTTTTCGGTCCAAATCATTTTTGATACAATATTATTCTTGAATTTTACTCTACAAAGAAGTATTATGTTGACAATTTTGACATTATTGAATTCTGGATAAATTAATTATTAAAGTCTTTAAAATTTATCATTTGCTTTCTTTTAATTGAATTCTTATATCAATGTCATCATCCTCATGCTTATATTGTTGTGAAAGTCATCTTTGGCCCGTAGTGCATAGATGGACTTGATATGATTATGACCAAGGATTATTCGGTATAATCATGACCGTAATATTACAAATGATGTGGTAAAAGTCCTCATTGGCCCGTAGTGCATTGATGAACAGTTGTTGGTATAATCATGACCATCGGTGAAAACACGAATATCCTTGGCCTATAGTGCATGGATAATTTGTGGTCGTAATACTAATGAATATCCTTAGCCGTAGTGTAGGGGTGATTCGATGATGTGGATTATTTATTAAGCTGAGTCTCAGCTATAAAACTGATGATAAATTCTTTTAAATCATAGAAGATAGTAGATATCATGCTCTACTTGACTCTTCTAATGGATTGCTTGTTCCACTGCAGTTAAACTTGATGTCTATTGTATTTTATCAGGTTAACACTGTTGAAGGCTAACGATAATTTATTCTGCATTATCTTAGTCATAATATTTCTTACTGGGCTAGTTGAGCTCACCCTTTGCTTTCATTGTTCTCTGAGTGAAATGAGAATATATGGAGTCAAGAGGGGAAGCGAGTGATGGTCCCGAGATGTTTGCATTAGTAGTCCTCACTATTCTGTGAAATAGTGTGATAATAAATGTATTGAGGACTTATTTTGAGTTTGATTACTGTCTAGAAGACATTATTTGTATTAAAGCAGATCACCAAGATATATAATGTCTTGGGATGCTCCGAGGAGCAAAAGGTTCCCTTTTCCACCTTCATGTTGCTAGGAGTGGCAGATTACTGGTGGGAATCTGTAAAGCGTACCCAACCTGCCGCACTCAAAATGTCTTGGGAGAAGTTCCAAGAACTGTTCAACGACAAGTACTTTCCCGAAAGTATTCATCACATGAAAGAGGTAGAGTTCATCAAGCTGGAGCAAAACAATATGACTGTGTCACAGTACAAAGCCAAGTTTGCCGAGTTGTCCCGATTTATGTCCCAGTTAGTTGATAACGAGGAGAGAATGACACAGATGTTTTTAAGAGGTTTAAAACCAGATATACGTCAATACCTTATCTCTCACAAACTATGTTTGTATTTAGATGTTGTAAATAGGGCTCAGTTATTGGAGTGCGATAATAAGTCAACCCAACCAAGAGACAGCAGCCAACAAGTCGATAATACCAGTGGTAGCAGTCATCGAAGCGGTGACAACATACGTGGAGGAAATCAACATGCCAGAAATGGTAACCACTTCGGTGGTAATCATGGCTAAGACAATAAAAGTGGACATTTCAAGAAGAGAAGATTCAACAATGATGGAAAGACATCATCATCAGCACCCGTTGTTAAGGAAGGAGAACGACCACCTATCATTTGTTTCAAATGCGGAGGGGAGGGACATATCAGTCCAAACTGTGCGCAACAGTCCAAAACGTGTTACAATTATGGAAGAGAAGGTCACCTAGCTTGATTTTGTCATTTAGGGAAGCCAAGTCCAACTGGGATGGAGGCACCAAAAGCCGTTCCAGAAAAGTCAAAACTAGTAGATCAAGGGAGAGCGTTTGTCGTGACCTACCAGAAAGCAAGGAACCCGAACGAGGTTATCATGGGTAAGCTAATCATAAAATCTAGCGAAGTATATACCTTATTTGATACCGGTTCTACCCATTCTTTTATTTCTCCTACTTGCACTCAACGTTTAAAATTGACTCCGGAGAAATATGACTTTGACTTATCTGTTGAAACTTCGTTAGGAGAAACCTTCATTACATCCACTGTTTATAAGTCTTATTTGGTTCAAATCGGTACCCTCACATTACCTGTCGATCTTATTTCATTGAAAATATTTGCATTTGATGTAATTCTAAGGATTGATTGGTTAACTACTCATTATGCAAAAATTAATTATTTTCGTAAGGTTGTTAGCTTTCATATTCCTAACCAACCTATTATGTGAATTTAAGCAACCAAACAATTAAAATCAATCACTGTCATCTCAAGCCATAAAGTTATTCGTTTATTTAAAAATGGATGTCAAGCTTTCTTAGCTCATGTCACGGATTTAAACAAAAATACGTCAATTTTGAATGATATTTCTATTGTTAATAAATTTCCTAACGTATTCCATGAAGAACTTCCCGGCTACCCCCAGAGTGTGAAATTGAATTTTGTATCGACCTTGAACCCGATACAAAACCCATTTCCAAATCCCCATATCGAATGGCTCCTATTGAACTTCAGGAGTTAAAAACCCAACTGCAGGAATTGTTAGATATCGATTTCATTCGTCCTAGTACATCTCCTTGGGGTGCTCCTGTTCTATTCGTAAAGAAGAAAGATGGGAGTATACGACTTTGTATTGATTATCGGGAGTTGAACCATGTCACTGTCAAAAATAGGTACCCGTTGCCTCGTATTGATGACTTGTTTGACTAGTTACAAGGCGCCAAATTCTTTTTAAATATTAATATTCGTTCTGGATATCACCAATTGAAGATTAAAACTGATTCCAAAGACGACTTTCGGAACTCGGTACATGCATTATGAATTCCTAGTCATGTATTTTGGATTGACTAATGCTCCTGCTGCCTTCATAGATATGATGAACCAAGTATTCAAGGAATATTTGGATCACTTTGTAGTCGTCTTTATTGATGACATTCTCATATATTCCAAAAGCCGTGAAGATCATGAGCAACACTTGAGGTCGTCATCGCAAAAGCTTCGTGAAAACAAGCTTTATGCCAAGTTGAAGAAATGTGAGTTCGGCGAGGAAGTAGCATTCCTTGGGCACGTAGTATTAAGTCATGAAATATCTATTGACCCCAAGAAAGATTGAAGCAATTCAATCTTTGGGAGCAACCTATATCGATGGATCAAATCGTAGCTTTCTCGGCTTAGCTGGTTATTATCGGAGATTCGTATAAGGGTTTTCTCGAATCGCTACAACATTAACTCAGCTGACTCGAAAAGATACAAAATTATATTGGAGCGAGGAATGTGAAAAGAGTTTTCAAGAACTCAAGAGAAGAATCATTTCATCACCTGTTCTGACAATACCATCTGGCTCGGAGGGATTTGTTATCTACGGTGATGCTTCGGGCAAAGGGTTAGGATGTGTTCTCATGCAACATGGGAAATTCATAGCCTATGCCTCTCGACAACTCAAAGAATATGAGAGGGATTATCCTACACATGATATAGAGTTTACAGCTGTTGTCTTCGCACTTAAAATTTAGAGGCATTACTTGTATGGGGAGAAAGTGGAGATCTATACGGATCATAAAAGCCTCAAATATTTCTTCACCCAAAAGGAACTCAACATGCGGCAACGATGTTGGCTCAAACTTTTGAAAGATTATGATCATACCATTCAATACCACCCTGGAAAAGCGAACGTGGTAGTTGACGCATTGAGTAGAGGATCATATGCAGGTACGAGTGTGTTATTGGCAATGCAAAGGCCCATTTTGTATAACTTTCAAATGATGGAGATAGAGTTAAAGACTCTAGGGACCCACGTGATGATGGAAAATATACGAGTAGAACCAACTTTAATCGATAAAGTTAAAGTTGCTCAAGCTACAGACCTGGAGCTGATGCGTATGAGGAAGAAAGTAGAAGAAGGTGCTATTCCAGAAGTAAGAATCGATGAAGAAGGAATACTTCGAGTCAACTCCAGACTTTATGTTCCTAACGATTCTGACTTGAAGTATAAAATCATGATGGAGGCGCACAACACACCGTTTGCAATCCATTCTGGGAGTACCAAAATGTATCGTGATCTTCAATATACATTTTGGTGGAGCAATATAAAGATAAAGATAGTGCGGTTTATCTCAAGGTGTCTAACTTGTCAACGAGTCAAGGCGGAGCATCAAGTGTCAAATTGTCCATTGCAACCAATTAAAATTCTAGAATGGAAGTGGGAGCACATTACCATGGATTTTGTTACTGGTCTTCCCAAGGTTTCTCAAGGCTTAGATGTGATGCCCCCAAAATAGGTATACATCCCTTATTCTGAGTCGCCAAAAACATGGTACAGAATACAAATACAATCTTAAATATACAATATGAGCTGTGAGTTTTAATACAAATATTATCTTCTAGATAGTATTCAAACATCAAGTTTAACACTGTTGAAGGCTAACGATTATTTATTCTGCATTATCTTAGTCATAATATTTCTTACTGGGCTAGTTGAGCTCACCCTTTTACGTTCATTGTTCTCTTCAGGAAATGAGAACGTGGCAGGGACTAGTCGGGGAACAGAGTGATGGTCCAGATGATAACATTAGTAGTCCTCACTATTCTATGAAATAGTGTGATAATAAATGTATTGAGGACTTATTTTGAGTTTGAATACTGTATAGAAGATAATATTTATATTAAAACTCACAGCTCATGTTGTATATTTAAGATTATATTTGTATTCTGTACCATGTTTTTAGCGACTCAGAATAGGTAATGTATACCTATTTTGGGGGCATCACAGCTGGTATCAGAGCTTAGGGATATGATCATTGGCTGAGATGTGAGATAAGAACTAGAAGGGGAGAGACGGGGAATTCCTTCGCTAGTATGACCTACCTAAGTTTATTTGGTATTTAATTGGTCGGTCAGAGTATAGGGATAATATGTGATATGTTAATTAACCCTTGTTTTGTGGCAGTATTTGAAAATGGCATCTGAAAATGTTGAGAATAGAAATGTATCACAGGAGACCGTTGAGTCTCCACAGATCAATAATCTGGACAATGTGCATCAGGAAGGTGACAATCCTCATGCAAACAACAACACTAACCAAATAATGAAGATGGAATGTTTAGAGGCTTTCTACAATTCATGCAGCATCAGGCAAGAGAGACTCCTGTCCGAAATGCAGGTGGAAACACTAGTAACTCTCGGACGGTCACTGCTAAGCAGTTCAAGGAGCTGGGACCATCGGAGTTTTTTGGAGAGCCAAAATAACTTTAGGCGGAGACGTGGATAAAGCATATCAACAAGATATTTGATGTCTTAGGATGCTCCGAGGAGCAAAATGTTCCCTTTGCCACCTTCATGTTGCGGGCAGAGGCAGATTACTGGTGGGAATTTGTAAAGTGTACCCAACCTGCCGCACTGAAGATGTCTTGGGAGAAGTTCCAAGAACTATCTAATGACAAGTACTTTCCCGAAAGTATTCGTCACATGAAAGAGGTAGATTTTATTAAACTGGAACAAAACAACATGACCGTGTTGCAGTACGAAGCCAAGTTTGCCTAGCTGTCCCTATTTGCGTCCCATTTGGTTGATAATGAGGAGAGAATGACACGGATGTTTCTAAGAGGTTTAAAACCCGAGATACATCAATACCTCATTTCTCATAAACTTTGCTTGTAGTCAGGTGTTGTTAATATGGCTTAATTATTGGAGCGCGATAATGAGTCAACCCAACCAAAAGAGAGCAGCCGGAAAAATGATAATACCAGTGATAGCAGTCATCGAAGCGGTGACAACAAGCGTGGAAGGAATCAACATGCCATAAATGGTAACCACTTCGGTGGTAATCATGGTCAAAACAATAAGAGTGGACATTTCAAGAAGAGGAGATTCAACAATGATGGAAAGACGTCAGCATCAGCACCCATCGTTAAGGAAAGAGAACGACCACCTATCATATGCTTCAAATGTGGAGGGGAGGGACACATCAGTCCAAACTACGCGATGCCATCCAAAGCATGCTACAATTATGGAAGAGAATGTCACTTGGCCCGATTTTGTCGTGCACCGAAGACAGGTCCAGCTGGGATGGAGGCATCAAAGGCCGTCCCAGACAAGACAAAACCTGTAGTTCAAGGGAGAGCGTTTGTCGTGACCTCTCAGAAAGCTAGGAACCCGAACGAGGTTATCACGGGTAAGCTTATCATAAACTCTAGCAAAGTATATAACTTATTTGATACCGGTTCTACCCATTCTTTTATTTCTCCTACTTATGCTCAACGTTTAAATTTGACTCTGGAGAAATTAGACTTTGACTTATCTGTTGAAGCTTCATTGGGAGAAACTTTCATTACATCCACTGTTTATAAGTCTTGTTTGGTTCAAATCAGTACCCTCACATTACCTGTTTATCTTATTTCATTGAAAATACTTGCATTTAATGTAATTATAGGGATTAATTGGTTAACTACTCATCATGAAAAAATTGATTGTTTTCGTAAGGTTGTTAGCTTTCATATTCCTAACCAACCTATTATGCGAATTCAGGCAACCAAACCATTAAAATCAATCACTATCATCTCAAGCCCTAAAGCTATTCGTTTATTGAAAAATGGATGTCAAGATTTCTTAGCTCATGTCACGGATCTAAACAAAAATACGTTAGTTTTGAATGATATTTCTATTATTAATAAATTTCCTGACGTATTCCCTGAAGAACTTCCTGGCTTAGCCCCAGAGCGTGAAATTGAATTTTGTATCGACCTTAAACCTGGTACAAAACCTATTTCCAAAGCCCCACATCGAATGGCTCCTATTAAACTTCAGGAGTTAAAAACCCAACTGCAGGAATTGTTATACATCGATTTCATTCGTCCTAGTACTTCTCCTTGGGGTGCTCCTGTTCTATTCGTGAAGAAGAAAAGTGGGAGTATGCAACTTTATATTGATTATCGGGAGTTGAATCATGTCTCCATCAAAAATAGGTACCCATTGCCACGTATTGATGACATGTTTGACCAGTTGCAAGGCGCCAAATTCTTTTCAAAGATTGATCTTCGTTCCAGATATCACCAATTGAAGATTAAAACCGATGACATTCCGAAGACGTCTTTCAGAACTCGGTATGGGCATTATGAATTCCTAGTCATGTCTTTTGGATTGACTAATGCTCCTGCTGCCTTCATGGATATGATGAACCGAGTATATAAGGAATATTTGGATCACTTTATGGTCGTCTTTATTGATGACATCCTCATATATTCCAAAAGCCGTTAAGATCATGAGCAACACTTGAGGCTGATACTCTAAAAGCTTCGTGAAAACAAGTTTTATTCCAAGTTGAAGAAATGCGAGTTTTGGCTTGAGGAAGTAGCATTCCTTGGGAGCGTGGTATCAAGTCATGGAATATCTGTTTACCCGGCAAAGATTGAAGCTATTCAAAGCTAGGAACAACCTAAATCGATGGCCAGAAATCGTAGCTTTCTCGGCCATTTGGTTATTATCGGAGATTCGTAGAAAGGTTTTCTCGAATCGCTACTCCATTAACTCAGCTAACTCGAAAAGATATAAAATTCGGTTGGAGTGAGGAATGCGAGAAGAGTTTTCAAGAACTCAAGAGAAGACTCATTTCAAAGACTGTTAAATGATAACATACATCCGGTTAGGAGGATTTGTCATCTCTAGTGATGCTTCAGGCAAAGGGTTAGGATGTGTTCTCATGCAACATGGGAAAGTCGTAGCCTATGCCTCTCGACAACTCAAAAAATATGAGAGAAATTATCCTACTCATGATCTAGAGTTGGAAGCAGTCATTTTTGCACTAAAGATTTGGAGGCATTACTTGTATGGGGAGAAAGTGGAGATCTTTACGGATCATAAAAGCCTCAAATATTTATTCACTCAAAAGGAACTCAACATGCGACAGCGACGTTGGCTTGAACTATTGAAAGATTATGATCATACCATCCAATACCATCCTGGAAAAGCGAACGTGGTAGTTGACCCATTAAGTAAAAGATCATATGTGAGTACGAGTACGATATTGTCAACACAAAGGCCAATTTTGTATGACTTGCAAAGGATGGAGATAGAGTTAAAGACTCCAGGGACCTACGTGATGATGGCGAATATACGAGTAGAACCGACTTTAATCAATAAAGTTAAAGCTGCTCAAGCTACGGACTGGAGGCGATGCGTATGAGGAAGAAAGTACAAGAAGGTGCTATGCTATGGGAAGAGAATCGATGAAGAAGGAATACTTGAGTCAACTCGGACTTTGTGTTCTTAACGACCACGATTTAAAGTTTAAAATCATGATGGAGGCGCTATAACAATACCGTTTCCAATCCATCTTGGGAGTACCAAAATGTATCGTGATCTTCGTCATATACATTTTGGTGGAGCAATATGAAGAGGAGATAGCGTTGTTTATCTCAAGGTGTCTAACTTGTCAACGAGTCGGTAGAGCATAAAGTACCAAAAGGTCCATTCTTTGTAAGACCGAAATTTTTAAATAAAAGGAATTTCCTTTATTTATTATTTTGAAATAGTAAGGGTTGATTTGATTAATGTGGTTAGTTATGGGTAAAATCATAAATATTTTAAATAAGCAAGTGTTGATAAAATATTCATTATCGTCGGGGAATATTCGTTTGGTCGTGGAATATTAAATCTGTGTCGGGAATATTAAATGCAATGGCCTTGATCTTTTATGGGCCCCATAATGGAAGCGATTGGATGAAGAAAAGCGACAAATATAAGTTGTTTATAAATAACTGGCGTAGTTATTCACAGATTAATCTTGTTGGTATATCCGATGGTTAAAACACACTAATCTGGCGTTGTTGAGCGGTAGCTGCAGTATTGCACCAATTATTGATTCTTACGTAAGAAGGCACTACTCGATAATTGTTACGATAATTCTTATTCGATATTTAATTTTATTGATTGATAATTCTTTGCATTGATATTTTATATTCTTTGTTGTTTGATAAATTGTCATTACACGGTATTTTCCATTATCGAGACAATAATTCATATTATCTGAATAATATTATTAGAAAATATTATTGGCAATGTCTAAAAGTTACATCTCTAAGGAGGTTTGGTCACCTAATTGCTTGCTGAGAAGGAGAGATCCTTATTGGAAAGCCCACTCTTTTCACAGGAGCGGCACTGGTTGCCGATAGTGTGATTCTGTAATATTATTTGTGAATAATTAATTATTGATTTATATGATGAGGAAAATATTGATTTTTTGTGGATATAGATGGAGAAAATTTTTAAAATGACAATTGTTGAAAATTAATATTTTATCATTTTACGATAAAATAATTCATTTAAATATATTATTTTAATAATATATTAACGGTGATATTTTTATAATGAATGTGGGATATATGAGTATATGAGGAGGAAGAGTATTTTTGTGGCATTAAATGATTAACACATGTTTTGTGTGTCGGTGGACCCCATTTCTTGACCGAAAATTGATTATAGACTATAAAAATCGACCTTTTGTGGATTTTGGTCAATTTATGTTTGGAATTTGGAAAAACTTTCTTCTGCAAAGTTGTAGAGAATTTAATTTCCTATAAAAACTCGTGAGATTCGAATTTTCTGATAAAAGGGCTATTTATTATGAATTATTAAAGTTTCGGAGTTCCGAAATAATTGATTTTTGGGAGTTTTAATTAATTATTTTGAGAAAAACGTTTTTGGTGAGTTTGTAAACCTCATTTAACATGTGCTATGGCTGAAATTAGATTTCAAAGGTGGGCTAAGGAATTTTGTTTATAAATAATATTATTATATTCAATTTTACACGCTTTGGTGTTAAGCAATTTCTATAAATAGGGAGCTTAGGTTAGAATTGAAAATCACGAAGCTGAAGTTTCTCTCTCTATATTATCGAAGCGTATTCTTGTGAGTATTTTGAGTATACTTTGAGTGTTGATATACGGTGCAAGTTCAAGTCATAGCTTTATCAGGTGTTTCAACTAGAAGTATTGTCTTTCGAGGTAAGGATGTTATTTTCTTCTCAAATGATATTATTTCTTCAATATCATTATCTTTGAAATATTGGTTGGAACTTTTTATCAAATTTGGAACTTTTTCATGTGGGGTTACTATTCATGAGTTCTTATTCACGAGTTACTATTCATGAGTTCTTATTCACGAGTTCTTATTCACGAGTACTATTCATGAAGCGTGAAGATGTTTTTTGTGGAATTTCTATCTTTTGGTGTTGAGTTACTATTCACGTATCTATTTGACTATTCACGAATATGGCACTATTCATAGAAAAATGAAAATTTTTCTTTTAAATCAAAATATCTATTACGGATACTAGCTTTGATTGTATCCATGTTTTGATCATTCTTGAATTTTACACCCTATGATTATTTTTGAGGTATTTTTAGGCGTGGATAAAAACAAAGTACGAATCCTTAATCCTTAATCCTTGTCATTTTGTTTCTTTGGATTCGTTTCTTTAAAAATATTTTTCATCATCTTGATCTTAAATGATGATATTATGGAATATCTTTGGCCTGTGTAGTGCAAAAGATGAATGATTTCTTGATGAATATCTTTGGCCCGTAGTGCAAAGATGAGCAGTGTTGAGATGAACACGACGTAGATTGATTAATATCTTTGGCCCGTAGTGCAAAGATGAACATAATGATCGATGAATATCTTTGGCCCGTAGTGCAAAGATGAGCAGTGTTGAGATGAACACGACCGGTGATGAATATCTTTGGCACCGTAGTGCAAAGATGAATATTTGATTCGAGATATATATTGATTGATGTTACGAGGATAAAATATCGACGATGAACTTTTAAATTCATATATAGAAGATAGTAGTTTGCATTCTCTACTTAACTCTTCTAATGAATTGTTTTTTCACTGCGATTGTTGATTTAAAACTGGTTGTCTATTGTATTCTATTAGATTTTCCCCTGTTGGAGACTAACGATAATTTGTTGTATATTATCTTAGTCATAATATTCTTCTTTGGGCTAGTTGAGCTCACCCTTTTCCTTGTTGTTCCATTTTTCTTCTCGGGAGGCGAGAATGTGGCGAGTCTTAGTCGGGGTATGGAATGAAGGTTCTAGAGAGAGTTGTTTAGTAGTCCTCACCATTTTTGTAAAATAATGTATCAATAATTATGATGGGGATTTATTTGCGTGTGGATATTGTCTAGATGGCAATATCTGTATTTAAACTCACAGTTTATATGTTGTAATAATAAAGTTGTAGTTATTTCTGTTCCATGTATTTGGCGACTCAGAATGGGTTGGATGGAATGGACCTATTTTGGGGGCGTCACAATTGCAACCACTTGAAATTCCAGAATGGAAGTGGGAGCACATTACCATGGATTTTGTTAATGGTCTTCCCAAGGTTTCTCAAGGCGTAGATGCAATTTGGGTCATTGTTGATAGATTAACCATGTCTGCTCATTTCTTACCAATACGAGAAACTTATACACTTGAACATCTTGCTCGTATGTACATAAAAGAAATTGTAAGATTGCATGGTATGCCAGTATCCATAGTTTCTGATCGAGACCCAAGATTCAATTCACGATTTTGGGTTAGTTTGCAAAAAGCTATGGGCACGGATTTACGATTTAGTTTGGCATATCATCCTCAGACGGACGGACAATCAGAGAGGACTATTCAAACTCTTGAAGATTTATTAAGACTCTGTGTCCTTAACTTCAAGGGAAGTTGGGACAAGTTCTTACCATTGGTGAAGTTTTCCTACAACAACAGTTATCAAGCAAGTATTGGCATGGCTCCATTCGAAGTGTTGTATGGAAGAAAGTGTCGTTCTCCAGTATGTTGGGATGAGGTGGGTGAAGCAACGTTGTTCGGACCGGAGTTAGTACATATGACTACGGAAAAGATTCAAATTATTCGGCAACGTATAAAAACCTCACAAGATCGACAAAAAAGTTGTGTTGATCTTCATCGAAAGGACGTAGAATTCTATATTGGAGATTATGTGTTGTTACGTGTTGCTCCATGGAAAGGATTTACGAGATTTGGAAAGAGAGGAAAGCTCAATCCTCGATTCCTTGGCCCATTTTTAATCCTCAATTGAGTAGGAACTGTGGCGTATAGACTCGCTTTACCGCCAAGTATGTCTCGTGTTCATAACATTTTTCATATATCCATGTTACGTAAATATGTGGAAGACCCGAACCACATTATTGAGTTAGAACCGGACAAAATAGCGGAAGATTTAACTTATGAAGAGGTTCTGTTCAAATCTTGGATAAGAAGGAACATATTCTACGCTCCAAGGTTATGCCTCAAGTCAAAGTTTTATGGAGAAACCATGATGTTAAGGAAATGACCTAGGAGTTAGAATCTGAAATGAAATCAAGGTATCCTTACCTCTTCGACATACCAGGTATGTACCCTAATTTCGTGGGTGAAATTTCATAAGAAGGGGAGGTTGTAAGACCCCAACTTTTTTTAATAAAGATGATTTTTCTATAAATATCATTTTTATATTATGGAATGAATTTGATATAATGTTATAGTTGTGGGTAATATTTATAAATTTTGCAAAAGTCATGTGAGTTTTTATATAATATTCGATTGATTGGTGGGGAATATTAAATGACAACGGCACAATCATTAGAGGACCCCACAACGGAATTATTGTCGGATTGAGAAAACGACAAAAATATTTTATGAAAATAATGGCGGAAGTTTTACCGTTAACTGTTGAAACACCCGGTGTTAAAAGTATAGGAATACACGTGGTTGCATATTAACACACGGTATTGATTATTGATGCTTACGTGAGAAGTCAATCAGTTTTCACTACTACAAATTACCTAATAGACAACACTTAAACCACAAAATTTTTTATAAAAACATTGTGGTATTTTTTTTTACAACGTTTTTTTAAAAATTATTGTAGATATATATGCAAAAACGTTCTCTATTTAAAAAGGTATTTTTTTAATTTTAAATATATAACATTTTTTTAAAAAAACGTTGTGTATGTGAAAAACACGGATCCTTAAAATTACAAATCCTAAATAGTTCTCTCTCTCTTCGTATTTCATCTCAAACTTCTCTCTTTCTCTACTCCTAAACAGTCACAAAATCTAGGGTTCAAATAGCCAAAACCAGAGGGGATTCAATATCTCGAGATACGCCTGGATTCTCTCTTCACGCCACGACCTCCTTTAAAGCCCTCACTGGCCGTCGAATCACGCTTCCGATTTCAAGGTTTGGCTGAAGGACATCTTACATTGCAAACATCTACTCCAACTTATCGGAGAAATCGTTGATGGCTTCCCAAATTGTGAAAGCGCGTCCTTGAGCCGTGCGGAGAAATCTTCTCAACTGCATTCCTAATCCTAATTCAAACTAGGGTTTTCCCTCTAATCCACCAAACCTTTCTCGTCCTCATCCGGTCTCATAATGACCACACTCTTTCCGATGAGGACATGACATGCGTGGATTCAAACAAGACTAAAGGGCGTGGGGATCAAGCAAGGCTAGAACAAAGAGGTTCAAACAAAGTCTCAATGGATTGATCCAAGATGTTTGAAATTTGAAGCTAACGTAAGAAAATCAAAAGAGGAGGCAAAAGAACATGAGACATTAATTTGGGTCAATTTAATACAAGCCCAATTTTAATCTTCTTAACAAAGTCAACATATTTACTTACAAAGGAGTATTATGGAAATCCCACGCGGTGAAGGATTTTATTTGGATTCTTAATTTTAAATTCTATTGTAATTAGGGTTTCTTTTTAATTAGAATTCCTTTTCCAAATTGACTTCTATTTTCTTATAGAATTAGGGTTATAGTTTATAAATTTCTATTAGGATTTGGATTGTTTTGAGTAGTATAAATAGAGGTGCAAGTTGATGTAATATGACACATTATCATTATTTATTATTCAATATATTTGTGAGGTTATTCTCTACTTTTGGTTCTTTGAAGAATTCCTAAGTATTTTCTTAGTTATTTCTTTGAGATTCAATTTGACTTATCATACAACAATTCATAGTTGTGTGTGGCGTCTTCTACCGCATCGATAAATCGATTGTACCGAGATTACCGCTTCAATATAAGCGAGGGGTGAGGTGTCGTTGGTGTCCATTCAGCCTTGAGAATTCGAGCATGAGCAATTGTACAAAAATTATCGTCTCACATATAGGCGAGGGGTTAAGGTGTTGCAAGCAATTCACCCAACATTTGTCTTAGAAAGCGATCGAGGCGACGACCACCTCACATAAGCGTCTTAGTGGAGTCTATCATTTGGTATCAAAGCTAAGCCTTTCTAGCAAGTTACTTATCTTTAATTTTTTTGTCGAAATATATATTAAAAAAAAAAAAAAAAAAAAAAAAAAAAAAAAATTCATATTCTATTACATTGTCTTAACCCAATTTTAGCACACCATCAAATCATCAAATTCTAACCAAGAGTTCATACCAGTTCCATCATCATCAATTTACGAAGCAGACTACAATTTATGAGTCTGAAGCCTCTGAGAAGTACAAGACAATCGATCGGTGATTTTGTGGTATACGATAACTACACCATTTATATTTTTGTTTCGTGACAAGTAATTTTGAATTGATTAGTAAAACCAAAATTTTGCTAGGGAATTCAATAAGAACCTATTAGAGAGAATATTTGAGGTAAAAGGCTTAGTGGTGAGATTAATCGAGGGTAAAAGCCAATTATTGAGAGTATACAGTGGACCATTGATTTGAAAGCGAAACACGTAAAGGAGTGGTGAGAAGCTGTTTTCTACTAACCCTTATTTTGCGGGAAATATGTCTAGCTCAAAGGATAAAGGAACTCATGAGGAACAACCTTGACGGTGAATTGAAATTCGGATGGAAGCAATGCATAAAGAATGGGATCGGAGATTGAGAAAGACTATAAAGCAAATGCAAGAACAATTAGAAGAGATGAGGGTGTACATGGGTGAGCTATCCCAAAACACTCTTGGGATGCAAAACAAGGCGAGACACAACAAAGCGGCGAAGAAAGGAAGACCACTACGGTGAGGGCGGTAGTGCGTGCGGAAGATCGTGAATCTAATTTTCGACATCAAAGACACGGAGGTGCTAGGGAAAGAAGAGGTCAGGACAGAGAAGATGGCAATTTGGATAGCATAAAAATGAAGATTCCAGCTTTCCAAGGCACGGGTGATCCTGAGGCTTATTTAGATTGGGTAACCAAGATGGAAGCGAATCTTGATTATCACAACTATTCGGACCTCAAGAAAGTCAAACCGGCCATTACGGAATTTTACGGATATGCATTGATATGGTGGGATCAGTTAATGACTAATCGGAGAAAGGTGTGACGAAGCGTGGAATTACAACTTGGCGGAGATGAAAGCGATAAATGAAAAAGAGGTTTGTACCAACATACTATCAAGCGGAGATCATTCGTAATTTACAAACTCTTAAGCAGGAAGTTGGGTGTGGATGAATATTACGAGGAGATGGAGATGTTGAAGGATCGGGCTAACTTGATTGAGGACAATGAAACATCGATGGCTAGGTTCTCGGCGAGGATTGAGCGGGAGATTGCAGACTTGGTTGAGCGACAACATTATTTAGAGTTGGAGGCTGGTCCATATGGCTACTAAGATAGAGAAATAACTCAAGAGGCGAGTAGGACAACGAGGACAATCTAATGCTAGTTCATCATGGAGACCCAATTTGGCAAAGCGAGAGAAAAAGACAATTTGCGTTCAAGCCAAAGGTGGAACCCAAGCAAGGATCAACTAGCCGAGAAACTCGAGGTAAAATGAACAACCTTCTTTTTGGTCGTAATCGAGATATTGTATGTTTTAAGTGTCGGCGGGGGGACATATTTCTGTGATGTCCAAATCGGAGGAAAATGTTGTTACTTGACAATGGAGATGTGGAGACCGAGGGGAAGATAAGCGACACAGATTCTATGCCACCATTAGAGGAGATAGGTGAGGATGCAATACATGGTGAAATTGCAGTTACAAGAAGAGCACTTAGTACACAAGTTAAGGAGGAGAGAAGCGAGTGAGCAATGGAAAATCTATTTCATACTCGATGTCTTGTGAATGGGAAAATTTGTTGCGTAGTTATAGATGGAGGAAATTGTGTACAAATGTGGCAAGCACTACGATGGTGGAGAAATTGGGGTTACCTACTACCAAACATCCATGGTAGTATCGTTTGCGGTGGCTCAATGATAATCTGAGACATTAAAGTAACCAAACAGTGTTAGTTCCATTTGCTATTGGTCGGTATATTGATGAGGTATTGTGTGATGTGGTGCCCGTGCGAAGCGGGACATATATTGTTGGGTAGACCATGGCGGTTTGATAGGAGGGTTCAACATGGCGGGTTTACCAACGTATATTCATTCGTTCACGACAAGAAGAAGATCTCTTTCGTCCTTTGTCACCACAACAAGTACATGAAGATCAAATTCATTTTGAGAAAAATTATGTACAAAGAAAAGAGAGTGAAGAAAAGAAAAATCAAGAAGAAAAAAAGAAAAAAAAAAGAGAAAAGAAAGAAGAAAAAAAAATATCTTGGCAAAAAAGTGATGTGAGAAGAGCTTTGATTTCTAAGCGACCTATAATTTTACTTGGTATAAAGAGGCGCGCTTTTGACTACTAGCAGTAATGATTCTTTACTAGTGTTGTTTCATCTCTCTTCTGAGAATTCAAAGATGTATTTCCCGAGGAGCTTCCTCATGGACTACCACTGACCGGGGAATTGAGCATCAAATTGATTTTGTTCGGTGCGACGATTCCAAACCGTCCAAACTTATCGGAGTAATCCAGGAAGCGAAGGAGTTACAAAGGCAAGTTGACGGTGATGGAGAAAGGATTCGTGAGGAAAGTATGAGCCCATATGCGATTCCGGTGATCTAGTCTTAGAAAAAGGATGGAAAATGGAGGATGTGCATCGATTATCGAGCGGTAAATAACATTACGGTAAAATATCGACATCCCATTCCTCGTTTAGATGACATGTTAGATGAATTACATGGGTCTTGCATATTTTCAAAATTGATTTAAAAAGTGGTTATCATCAAATTAGAATGCAAGAGGGTGATGAATGGAAAAGCAGCGTTTAAAACTAAATACGGTCTTTATGAATGGTTAGTATTACCTTTTGGTTTAACTAATGCAAGAGCACTTTCATGAGATTAATGAACCATGTTTTCGTCCATTCATTGGAAAATTTGTCGTAGTTTATTTTGATGATATCTTGATTTATAGCAAAAACTTGAAGATCATGCATTGCATTTAAAATACATTTTAGATGTACTTAGGAAAGAAAAGTTATTTGCTAACATGGAGAAAAATGCGTTTTGTTTGGATAGAATTGTTTTTCTTGGCTTTGTTGTGAGTTCACGGGAGTCAAGTTGATGAGGAGAAAATACGATGCGATGCGGGATTGGCCAAGTCCAACCAATGTGAGTCAATCTGAAGCTTTCATGGACTATGAAGTTTCTCTAAGCGCTTTGTTGAATTTTAGTGAAATTCTGACACCATTGGTGAGAGGTCATCAAGAAAAGTGTGGGCTTCAAGTGGGGTGATGAGCAGGAAAAAGCATTTAATTTGATTAAGGATAAATTGACAAATGCTCCTTTACTTATTTTGCCTAACTTTGCTAAAACTTTTGAGATTGAGTGTGATGCTTGAGGTTTAGGGATTGGGCTGTGTTGATGCAAGAAGGAAACCCGGTGGCGTATTTTAGCGAAAAGTTGAGTGGGGCGACTTTGAACTATCCTACATATGATGAAGAGATGTACGCTTTGGTTAGAGCCTTGGAGACATGGCAACATTACTTGTGGCCTAAGGAGTTTGTGATCCCACCCGATCATGAATCATTGAAATATTTGAAGAATTGACCACAAGTTGAACAAAAGACACATACGATGGATGGAATTTATCGAGACATTTCCATATGTTATTCGATATAAGCAAAAGGTAAGGAGAGCGTCGTTCCGGATGCTTTGTCTCGCATGGTATGTTTTGTTAAATACTCTTGATCTGAAATTGCTTGGGTTTGAGCGAATTAAAGAGTTATATGATAATGACCTTGATTTGGTGAAGAGTTTAAAACTTGTGAAAAGAATGTTGTGGGTAAATACTTTAGAGTTGATGGATTCTTGTTTTGAGAAAATAAACTATGTATTCTGCATGTTCTTTGCGTGAGTTGTTGGTTAGGGAATCACATGGGGGCGGTTTAATGGGACATTTTGGTGTTGATAAAACTTTTGCTATTTTAAAAGAACATTTTATTGGCCTCATATGAAAAGGGATGTAGAAAGAATATGTGATAGATGTATTACTTGTCGCCAAGCTAAATCTAAGTGTTCAACCCCATGGATTGTATCGCCATTGCCTATTCTAATGAACCTTGGATTGATCTTTCTATGGACTTTGTGTTGGGTTTACCTAGGTTACAAGCATGGTTATGATTCGATATTTGTGGTCGTGGATAGATTTTCAAAAATGGCACATTTTATTCCATGTCATAAAAGCGATGATCATCTCGTATTCTTTGATTTGTTCTTTAGGGAGATTGTGCGTTTGCATGGTATGCCTAAAACAATTGTTTCGATAGAGATACAAAGTTCTTAAGTTATTTTGGAAGACCTTGTGGGGTAAATTGGGTACTAAATTGTTATTTTCTACTACTTGTCATCCTGTTGTCGATTGTTGAAGTAGTAAATAGGACTTTTGTCGGCATTATTACGGGCTATCATTAAAAAGAATATCAAGCGATGGGAAGAATGTTTACCACATGTTGAGTTTGCATATAACAGATTACATTCATTCGCTACTAATTTTTCTCCATTTGAAATTGTATATGGTTTTAATTCTTTGACATAGATTGGATTTATCATCAATTACATTTACGAATATACTAACATGGATGGAGCGAAAAAATTTGATCTTGTTAAGCGATTCATGAAAGAGCCAAAGCTAAACATTGAAGCGGAGAGCGGAACAATACATTAAGCACGCGAACGAGGGGCGACATCAAGTGATCTTTGAGCAGGAGATTGGGTGTGGTTACATATGCGGAAAGAAAGATTCCCGATTCAAAGACGTTCGAAATTGCTTAGGGGAGATGGTCCATTTCAAGTTCTCGAAGCGTATCAATGATGATGCCTATAAATTGGATTTGCGGTGAGTATAATGTTAGTGCTACATTTAACGTTCTTGATCTAAGTCCGTTTGATGTAGGTGACGATTTGAGGACAAATCCTTTTCAAGAGGAGAGGAATGATGAGGACATGACATGCGTGGATTCAAACAAGACTAAAAAGGGGCGTGGGGATCAAGCAAGGCTAGAACAAAGAGGTTCAAACAAAGTCTCGATGGATTGATCCAAGATGTTTGAAATTTGAAGCTAGCGTAAGAAAATCAAAGAGGAGGCAAAAGAACATGAGACATTAATTTGGGTCAATTTAATACAAGCCCAATTTTAATCTTCTTAACAAAGTCAACATATTTACTTCTGAAGGAGTATTATGGAAATCCACGCGGTGAAGGATTTTATTTGGATTCTTAATTTTAAATTCTATTGTAATTAGGATTTCTTTTTAATTAGAATTCCTTTTCCAAATTGACTTCTATTTTCTTATAGAATTAGGGTTATAGTTTATAAATTTCTATTAGGATTTGGATTGTTTTGAGTAGTATAAATAGAGGTGCGAGTTGATGTAATATGACACATTATCATTATTTATTATTGATATATTTGTGAGGTTATTCTACTTTTGGTTCTTTGAAGAATTCCTAAGTATTTTTCTTAGTTATTTCTTTGAGATTGATTTGACTTATCATACAACAATTCATAGTTGTGTGTGGCGTCTTCTACCGCATCAATCGTCGATTGTGCAAGAGATTACCGCTTCAATATAAGCGAGGGGTCAAGGTGTCGTTGGTGTCCATTCAACCTTGTGAATTCAACGCAAGCAATTGTACCAAAATTACAAATCTACATATAGGCGAGGGTTAAGGTGTTCAAACAATTCACCCAACAATTTGTCTTAGAAAGCGATCGGGTGACGACCACCTCACGCAAGCGTGCCGTGGAGTCTATCACTTTCCCGGCGACGGAATTGGCCCTGAGATCGCCGATTCTGTCAACAGGTCTGTCAAACGTTGCAAGAATTTACCTGTTTGTGATATACTTTGTTGAGCCATTCTTTTGTACACCGAAGTATCACAGCTCTTCTATCAATTTGAGGCAAACTCTATTTGGGACCTTTCAGTTTATGTTATTGACCACCTATATTCTGTGTAATTTTACAGGAATGTTGTGGAAAATCTTTATTTGGTATGGAATTATATAATTACTTTTCCATTATGTTGTTTATGCTTCTGTCATCAAAGTCAATGAGTGACCATTTATGAATCTAACACCAATACAAGCACCAGACATGTACGTATTGAATAGATTTCAACTAATTGTGAATGTGTCATCTCCTGCATAGGGAAAAGAACAAAATTTGGGTACCAGTCACTCTTCCCACTATACAAATAATTTTAGTACCTCTAAATTTCAAAGACAGGCATCCTCCTACTGTGGAGAAAAATACAAAAGGCTTTACCTCATATAACTTTTGGAAGTTATATTAGAATATTGGTAGATTGCAATCGATAATAACTATGTTTTGTTGATATAATGTTTCAGGAGTGGATTTAATAAGTGGTGTTTCCTGCAAGGCCCCATACGAATGGGTTGATAAGACGGATACAGAGTGGGATTTTAATTCCAGTGGTAGAGATGGAGAGACTTTCCATGTTCGTATTAGATTGAATTTGTACTGAATTACAAAAAACATATTTGCTATTCTAATATATACTCATTTTTTTACCCTTGGTGTATCCCAGGAGCTTGGCTTTAGTATTAATTGCATTAGTCACAGTTTCTTGCAACCATTCTATCAGTTGCTTATTTTATTTTACTATCACAATTATCATGAATTCTGCTGCATACTTGATGTAATTTTAAACTTTGTTCTGTGCATCCGCAGGTATACCCCAGTTCGCTCTGATTCTCTTGTGGGAGAACTCAGATTATCTGAGCCAACTGATTTTATTCTCCCTGGTACTCATCATAACAGGCGCTGCAGTTACTAGAAATGTCACTATTAAACTTATTGGTGCTTTACATAAGTTTATTGGTTCAGGTAACTTGTTAGCTCTGTAAAATTTACAGATTTATTGAAGTGATTGTAGGGCCTGAGAAGTACCTGTTTTGCAGATATTAAAGGGTTGCATATTTTTTGAAGTGATTGTATGGCTGATTTACTTGTTTTAAGAATGAGAAACCGCACAGCCAGCACAAATCCTTTCAAGATTGAGTAGGTTTATGGTGGACAGAACCGAATGGTGCCGCTCCGAAACATGTTCCCAAATCTTACAAGTCCATTTAACTGACCTTCATATATACTTCTGTTAATTTTAGAGTGTCGAGTTGTTGGCTTATTGCTATATGTATCATGTCATTATAAATGTCTTGCTGGAACATAAAGTGTTGATGTGTCGCTCTGCAGTGCTGGTGCAGGTGCAGGAGCTCCAACATCTTATGCTGCGATTATTCCAAAACTGGCAATGACAGTAAGAACCAGTTTGTTGAAGCCAATGTTGGCTTTGATACTATCTGTAAGGTGTGCCATCATGAAGTTTTTGGGTGCTAATTTTTGCTTTGAAGTTTTCATTTTCATCGAGCTTTAAATTTTTTCAATAGACTGCATTTGACGACTGAGAATTTGCCTAGTTGTTGAGTGGTAAGGATATTGTCAACTGAAATACTCGATGACAATGATTTTTGAACCAGTTTTCCCCCATTTTTGGTGACAATCAATCAAAAGGCCCCCGAGCACCTTTTTTTCCTAATAAATTTGACTTTATCATATAATTAGTGACTTGGTCTATTTTTGTGCATGAGTTGTTGTTTTGGTCTATTGGGTACTCCATTTCCCCGAGCACCTTATCAAAAGGCCCATTTTTCTACTTTGGCCCTGGTATTGATATATTCACCACCTTTTCGTGAGAGTTTTCTGCTTAAATATTAGATCAATATGATAACTCGAACTTATGTGCAGGGACCAAGACCAGGATTTTTCCCGGAAGATAAATCTCCAAAGAGAATTGCAGGTATGTAATAGATTTACCTTTTGAAAAGTAGATCAATCATTGGAAACTAATTTTTATGCACTAATATTTTATTGATTCCTATTATTTGCCTCTAGATGGAACACGTGATAATGACTGGACATGTCCCAAATGTGGAAATGTCAATTTCTCATTTAGAACAGTTTGTAACATGAGGAAGTGCAACACGCCAAAGCCTGGACCTCAGGTTTGAACTTTTTTCTTCTCTAAGGCTCTGTACACTAAGTTTTCATTTGATAACCATTATTTCAATGGTCTATGATGTTGTTTATTTAGTTGTATTTTGTATTTCATCGCTTTATAATGTGGTTGCAGAAATTTAATATCGATGGATTACTTTGGGGCTTGGGCTACTTTAACATTTGATTGATAATATAGTACTGATTATGTTTCAATATTTGTTGACTTTGTATTATTCACTTGTGTATGCAGGGTGTTAAGTCAGGGAAGAATTCTAGTAACTCTTATAACCTACCAACAATGTTGTCTGCTATTGTTGTGTTTATCTTCACTTTCAATTGTATGGTTATTCTACATTTTCATTTATTAATTTGAAGTTGTCTACTATTCCAGTGAGTACTAGGTATGTTTTAGGGTTGAGAAGGTCCAGAGTTTTCGGTTCAACATTTCTCAGTATGGGTTTCTGAAAGTCAGTCATGTTGTCTTCCTATTACAGCGATTGTCATGTTAGTGTACCTTCATATGATCCGTGTCGAGTTGTTGAATTAACTGATATGTTGTCTATAACTAAATATGTAGCTATTAAGTTAATATAGCAGACAAATACTCTTATCAACTACAACTAATTAAGTTTTTAACTGTATGCAGGCATATGATGGCATGATTGTTGGCGAACATTCACGATTCATGCACAGTTGAAGGAGAACCTAGGTTTTTCTGCACATGCTTAGGTAGTAGCTTAATTTTATGGATAATTTAATTTATTTTGTGGATGTAATCAAATTCACAATTCAATATAGTAGTAATTTATATTGAAAAGTGAATTTGAGATGTATATATGGATAGTTTGGTATATATTTTGTGGATATAGTAATTTGAAACTGTAAACGAATGGTATTATTGAGATGTATTTTGAATGGTTGATACATTTTGGCTTTAAATTTAAATGAGAATTTAGACCTTTTAATTTATATATCAGATGGTATTAGCGTATGCGAGGTGCGTTAGTAATGTGGTGAATTACAACCTTTCTTTTTTTTTTTTTTTTTAATCTATAACATTTTAAAAATGTTGTGTAAATGTGCCTAAAATGTTGTCGATATATTAAACTAAAAGCGTTTTTTATCGAAAAAGCGTCGTGGAATCATACATTTTATAACGTTTTAAGCATACATTAATTTATGAAAAACAAATCTACAAGCGCTTTTTTTTCTAAAAAGCGTTGTGTAATGTCTTAACTTAACGCGTTTTAAAAGCGTTGTGTAAGGTGTCAAATAGATAACATTAACCACTTACGGCGTTTTTTGACTAAAATCATAACGTTTTTTCCGCGTTGTCTATTTACTGTTTTGTAGTAGTGTTTGTTCAATTATTGCTTTAGTAATTGGTGCATAATATCTCACGTTATTTGATCAATTATTGTCGATATTTTATATATTATTAAATCAATAATTGAGATGACAAAGTTATTAATATTATTATTTGCAATATTAATGATGTCTAGAAGTTCTGCCAAGGAGAAGTTTGGTCACCTAATTGCGCGCTATTAGGGAGAAATCTTTATTGGAAAGCCCCCTTTTTTCTGGGAATGACCTGGTCGATTAATATTGTGAATTATAATAATAATGATAAATGTTGTTAAATATATTGAGGTGTATGCATTTATGAAGTCAAGAAAGTTTATATATATATATATATATATATATATATATATATTATATAAATTTTGTTTTATTAGTATTACTAATGTAATAAAAGCAGAAAAATATTTTATATAAAGCAGAATACTTTTATAAAGTTATTTGTTTTATTAGACTATAAATAGAATATATTATATTTCTATTATGCATAGCATTTTGCATAGTAATTTTTTTTTATATAAAATGAATACTTTTATAAAGTTATTTGTTTTATTAGACTATAAATAGAATATATTATATTTTATTATGCGTAGTGTTGCATAGTGTTACATAGTTTTGATAGTAAATTTTTTTATATAAAATAGAATACTTTTATAAAGTTATTTATTTTATTAGATTTAAAATAAAATATATAATATATATATATATATATATATATATATATATATATATATATTTAGAATATATTATATTTTATTGCATAGTATCCTTTACATTTTCCTATAAATAGGATGCTTAGTTAGAATTGAAATCACACCGGAAATTGAGAGAATTCTCTTCTATAATCTTGGCGTATTTCTTTAGAGTTTTAAAAAGCTTTTGGCGTAGTCTGAGTTTTAAATAAGAATATCCTCGCCTACCAAATTGAATATTCTTCTTTTTACGGTAATGGGTATTATTTCTTTTCGTATTCATGAAGAGAACTTACATTATTCCATTCTTTATTATTACATTGGAATACTTTTGTATATATCGCGGACTACCCTATACTTGGTGAAATTCTTTTGTTATTCCATTCTTTATTATTATGTTGGAATAACATGTCTATTCGAAGTATCACATACATGGTGAAATTCTTCTGTTATTCCATTCTTTATTATTCTATTGGAACATCCTGTCTGTGCGTTTACGCATAACTTGGTTCCGTTATTTATTATTCTGTTGGAACATCATGCCGGTGTGAACTTACGACGACTTTGGTTCCGTTATTTATTATTACATTGGAATATTCATGCATGCGTTTCGCATGACACAGTTCCATTATTTATTATTATGTTGGAACATCCGCTTGGCATTAATTTCACTTGACTTTGGTTCCGTTATTTATTATTACATTGGAATAACACATGCATGCGATCTATCGCATTCTTGGTGATTTCTTTTGTTATTCCATTCTTTATTATACTCAGTTGGTTAGAGTTTGGCTTTTATACTCCATGAAATTAGTGGAATATCCTTGATATGTGTGCTTCATCCAGTATCTTTTCATGAAAATATTCTTCTGAGCATTCTTGAGTTTCACCCCACAAAGCAGTATCATGTTGACAATTTGGACGTTATTGGTTCCTGAATAAATTAATTCTTGAACTTGTTTTATTGAATTCTTATATCATTGTCATCATCCTCATGTTTATATTATGTTGAAAGTCATATGTGATCTGTAGTGCATAGATGGACTTGGTATGATTATGACCAGGAATTATTCGGTATAATCATGATCGTAATATTACAAATGATGTGATAAAAGTCCTCATTGGCCTGTAGTGCATTGATGGACAGTTGTTGGCATAATCATGACCAATGATGAATACATGAATATCCTTGGCCTGTAGTACATGGATAATTTATGGTTGTGATACTAATGAATATCCTTGGCCGTAGTGCAGGGATGATGTGAATTATTTATTAAGCTGAGTCTCAGCGATAAAAGCGATGAAAAACCTTTTTAAATCATAAAAGATAGTAGATTTTATTCACTACTTGACTCTTTTAATGGATTGCTTGTTCCGCTGAAGTTAACTTGATGTTTGTTATATTTTATCAGTTTAACACTGTTGAAGGCTAACGATAATTTATTCTGCATTATCTTAGTCATAAAATTTCTTACTGGGCTAGTTGAGCTCACCCTTTTACTTTCATTGTTCTCTTCAGGAAATGAGAACATAGCAGGGACTAGTCGGGGAACGGAGTGACGGTCCAGATGATAGCATTAGTAGTCCTCACTATTCTATGAAATAGTGTGATAATAAATGTATTGAAGACTTATTTTGAGTTTGAATACTGTCTAGAAGACAATATTTGTATTAAAACTCACAGCTCATATTGTATATTTAAGATTGTATTTGTATTCTGTACCATGTTTTTGGTGACTCAGAAAAGGTGATGCATACCTATTTTGGGGGCGTCACATTAGATGCGATTTGGGTCATTGTTGATAGATTGACCAAGTTTGCTCATTTGTTACCTATGCAAGAAACTTATACACTTGAACATCTTGCTCGTATATATATAAATGAGATTGTAAGACTGCATGGTATGCCAGTATCCATAGTTTTTGATCGAGACCTATGATTTACTTCACGATTTTGGGTTAGTTTGCAAAAGCTATGGGCACGGATTTACGATTTAGTTTGGAGTATCATCCTTAAACGGACGGACAGTCAGAGAGGACTATTCAAACTCTTGGGGATCTATTAAGACTTTATGTCCTTAACTTCAAAGGAAGTTGGGACAAGTTCTTACAATTGGTGGAATTTTCCTACAATAACATTTATCAAGTAAGTATCGGCATGGCTCCATTTGAGGCGTTGTATGGAAGAAATTGTCGTTCTCCAGTATGCTGGGATGAGGTGGGTGAAGCAACGTTGTTGGGACTGGAGTTGGTACGTATAACTACGGAAAAGATTCAAACGATCCGACAATGTATAAAAACCTCACAAGATCGTCAAAAGAGTTATGCTGATCTTCATCGAAAGGACGTGGAATTCAATGTTGGAGAACATGTGTTGTTACATATTGCTCCATGAAAGGGAGTTACAAGATTTGGAAAGAGAGGAAAGCTCAATCTTCGATTCATTGGCCCATTTGAAATCCTTGACCGAGTAGGAACTATGGCCTATAGACTCGCTTTGCCGCAAAGTATGTCTCGTGTTCATAACGTTTTTCACATATCCATGTTATGTAAATATGTGGAAGACCCGAATCACATTATTGAGTTAGAACCGGATGAAATAGCGGAAGATTTAACGTATGAAGATGTTCCTATTAAAATCTTGGATAAGAAGGAATATATTCTACGCTCCAAGGTTATACCTCAAGTCAAAGTTTTGTGGAGAAACCACGATATTGAGAAAATGACCTGAGAGTTAGAATCGGAAATGAGATCAAGGTATCCTCACCTCTTCGACATACCAGGTATGTACCCTAATTTCGAGGGAAAAATTTCATAAGAAGTGGAGGTTGTAAGACCCCAACTTTTATGAATAAAGATAAATTTTCTATAAATATCATTTTTGAATATTAAGGAGTGAATTTGATATAATGTTATAGTTGTGAGTAATATTTATAAATTTTGAAAAGTACGCAAATTGTTATATTATATTCGATTGGTCGGGGAATATTAGTTTTAACAGAAAATATTCGTACGACGTCACAATCATTGGTGGACCCCACAACAGAATTATTATCGGATTGAGAAAATGACAAAAATATCTTTTTATGAAAATAATGACAAAAGTTTTACTGTTAACTGTTGAAATACCCGATGGTAAAAGTACAGTAATACGTGTGGTTGCATAGTAGCACACGGTATTAATTATTGATGCTTACGTGAGAAGTCACTCAATTATACTCAATTATTGCTACAGTAATTACTGCATAGTATCTCACGTTATTTGATTCAATTATTGTCGATATTTTATATATATTATTAAATCAATAATTGAGACGATACAGTTATTCATATTATTATTTACAATATTGACGATGTCTAGAAAGTTCTGTCAAGGAGAGGTTTGGTCACCTAATTCTTGGCATGATAGGGAGAAATCCTTATTGGAAAGCCCCTCTTTCACAGGAGCGATCTGGTTGTTAAATATTGCAAATTATAATAATGATGATTAATGTTGTTAAAAATATTGAGGGGATTTTTATGAAGTATTTGATGTGAATTTTGCTTATTTTATGGACCCCCCATTTACCCATTTTTTAAAATAATCAGTAGAAAGTTATTTAGTATATATATATATATATTTATATATATATATATATATATATATATATAATGGTGGGGCCCACATTTGGATGACATAATTTTGGTGGATGAATGGAAATGGTCGAGGAGGAAAAAAAAGAGGGGGGGTGGAGGAAAGTTACGTGGGAGGAAGGGAGTATAATGATTAATTTATATATATATATATATATATATATATATATATATATATATATATATATATATATATATATATAAGAAATGAATGTGTGTGTTGAAAAATAATTTGGTGGGGAAATTAAATGGTAAGCCTTTCTTAGTATGGCAAAGGTTATAAATATATATATATTTTATAAGTTTTGTTTTATTAGACTATAAATAAAATATATTGTATTTTATTTAAAGTATTTATTTTATTAGAATATTTTATTGCATAGTAATGAATTTTAAAATCAAATTTTCAACGAATTCAGCTGATCGAAGTTGCACCCGTGATTCCACTGTTCACCCGTGATTTTTATTTTTTTAAATAGTATCATTCCATTCTCCTATAAATAGGATGCTTAGTTAGAATTGAAAATCACTCCAGAATCAGAAAATTCTTCTTTTATAATATCAAGCGTATTTCTTTCGAGTTTTAGAAACTTTGAGCGTAGAAAATAATATAAGTTTTCTTCAAGAATATCTCCGCCCTACCAGTCGGAATACTCTTGTTTTCAAGGTAAGGGATGTTATTTTTGTTCAGTATTCATATGAAATAATATTTTTTTTCCATACTCTGTAGTATGTAAGTAATATTATTTCGTTTCAGATTTCGAATTTTACACTCATTTTGTTAAAGTTTTGGATTCTATACTTCATGAAATTAGTAGAATATCCTTGATATTTGCGCTTCATCTAGTATCTTTTCATGAAAATATTATTCTGAGCATTCTTGATAAGTTATAACTTTTTCATGCCGGAGTAATATTCACAGGGTACAATTCACTCAATTACTATTCACCCCGGATACTATTCATGATAAAAATTAATTTCTTTTCGATCCAAACCATTTTTCATACAATATTATTCTTGAATTTTACTCCACAAAGCAGTATCATGTTGACAATTTGGACATTATTGAATTCTGGATAAATTAAATATTAAAGTCTTTAAAATTTATCATTTTCTTTCTTTTAATTGAATTCTTATTTCATTGTCATCATCCTCATGCTTATATTGTTATGAAAGTCATCTTTGGCCCGTAATGTATAGATGGACTTGGTATGATTATGACCAGGGATTATTTGGTATAACCACGATTGTAATGTTATAAATGATGTGGTAAAAGTCCTCATTGGCCCATAATAGTGCATTGATGGACAGTTGTTGGCATGATCATGACCATCGGTGAAAACACGAATATCCTTGGCCTATAGTGCATGGATAATTTGTGGTAGTGATAGTAATGAATATCCTTTGCCGTAGTGCATGGGTGATTCGATGATGTGGATTATTTACTAAGCTGAGTCTCAGTGATAAAACTGATGATAAATTCTTTTAAATCATAGAAGATAGTAGATATCATGTTCTACTTGACTCTTCTAATGGATTGCTTGTTCCGCTGCAGTTAAACTTGATGTCTATTGTATTTTATCAGTTTAACATTGTTGAATACTAACAATAATTTATTCTGCATTATCTTAGTCATAATATTTCTTACTGGGCCAGTTGAGCTCACCCTTTGCTTTCATTATTTCTCTCTAGGAAATGAGAATATAGCTGGGACTAGTCAGGGAATGTAGTGACTGTCCAGATGTTTGCATTAGTAGTCCTCACTATTCTGTGAAATAGAGTGATAATAAATGTATTGAGGACTTATTTTGAGTTTGAATACTGTCTAAAAGACATTATTTGTATTAAAACTCACAGCTCATGTTATATATTTAAGTTTGTATTTGTATTTTGTACCATGTATTTAGCGACTCAGAATGGGTGATGTATACCTATTTTGGGGGCGTCAGATGAGAAGTTGTAGGGGACCTCAATTTAGCAAGAAGACGTTATAGAAACATTGTGTGTTATTTCTCAAAGGCTCCAAAAGGGGGGTTGAATAAATCTTTAAAATTTCTTTTATAATTACTTATTTGAGAAATACCAAATAATTAATTAATCAAGATTATCTATACATGGAGGAATATTAGTTTAAAAACTCATCTCAGTTCCTAAACAATTCATATTCATAATCAAACACATGGCAGATACAAACAATTATATATATTATAGAAGGTAAAGTACAAAATGTAAAAGACACGAGAGGTTTTAAGTGGTTTAGAGACTAAACAGCTCCTAATCCAATCTTCTGCTCAACGAGCAGGGAATCCAATAACTGATTCGGTCACCTAGAATAGGACATATTTCCCTCATCAAGCTCCACAGACTTGACTATTTTAGTCTCAAAAGATAAAGATACAAAGACCTCTTCAAGCCAAGCAGACTCGGCTATTTTAGTCTCAACAGACAAAGACACTCAGACCTCTTTAAGCCCAACATACTTGGATATTTTTTCCCTAGGATAAGGATCCCTGACCTTAATTCGGTCACAAAGACCGGGATCTACTGACCCCAATTCGTTCACTTAGACCATGATCCTTTGACCCTTCTTCTTCTATGGAGAAGTTTTGTAGAGGTGCTGTTAAGATGGCTTGAACGCTCTTTATCTTGTTGAACTTATCAGCTTTATTGAACATCCTATTGATGCTTGATGAACTCTATTGTTGAAGCTTGAACTCTTCTGATTTTTAGCAGCTACTCATGATCAATGTTTATGTGCTTCTAAGGTATTCACTTATGCTCTTCTAATCTTTTATGCTTAGTAGCTTTTGAACAATCTTAGAATTGTAGACTTGTGTTCATCATATTCAGTTGATTGATTCTGAGTGTTCCCGATGAAGTTGATAGTGGTTCTTGAAGTTTGCTTTTTGATTGGCCACTCTAACTTCATCAGTGTCAACTGAATGGCTTCTTCAGATTTGGATATTCAGATCTGCCATGTCCTCCACTTTCTAGGCTCTACGCCTTTAGCTCATCTTCTCTTGAGCTTCTCTAGCTCTTCTGGTATTTGGCTCTATGGCTCTAACCTTGATATATTTATTGGTCAAAATCTAATTACGCTCATACATAAGTGCACGTGGTTAACAAGTAATACAATGATAAGTTAAGTATCGTTCCCACAGAGATTAAATATAAAATTAATCCTCACAATTACCAGCTTTCTATTAATCCAAATTTTATTAAACTATCTAATTTAAGAATTATAACTATTAAAACTAAAAATATTAAAAATACTAAAAATACCAAGCGATCAACAAACTTAAAAACTGTAATTTCAAGTAAATATTGGAGAATTAGGCTTACAACTTCACTTTTAGTATCACTCAGATTATTACACCCTATTTCAGTTCAATTCACTATCCCAATTTATTAATCAAGAACACTCAAGTAGAACTAGCCACCTCTCGATGCACTAATACCATATTAACTTAAATCCACAAATTAGATAGAATTAAGCTAAATACCTTAATTAACTAATTCACTATATCTCTATGTGAATTACAATAAAAGAAGGATTAAGTTCAAGTTCTCTATCGGATTACATGCGATGCTAGGCATATCTCTACCCTAACATTCATCAAGATTCCATTCAATCACATAATTCAAGAACACATGCTATAATGACTAAGTCTAGATTCATATTTCCTCCCTCAAATCCATACAAATCCACATAGAATTGGTGATCAATCAATTCATAAATTCAAGCACAAATCACTATAGATAAATAGAAAGATGGATTAATAAATTGAAAATCAAGGCTACATAATCATCGTTCAACCCAAAGATTTGTCATAAGCCTAACAAGTAAATTAGTTCATCACAAATGAAATAAAAACTGAATTCATCAAAGTAAACATCATCCCAATTATAATTATTGAATTGAAGAAAAATAATGAATATAAAACCACCTTCTTCTATGCTTTAATCTATAATTATCATGAATTCCACTTTCAATCCTTCCTCCAATGCTTTTGCTCAAATTCGATCTTCAAATTTCTATTTGATTGTTAGTTGTCATCTCTGTTGTTGTTTTTTGTTAATATCCAGCCTAAGACACGTATATTGCTCATAATTCGACGATCAATGTAGTTCCAACCATGCCAACCTCTATCCTTCACGCCTCTGCAACAGTATAGTTCAAACAAAAGTCTTACTTTTCCGTTGCCCAAATGTGAAAGTTTCCTTTATTAAACGCTTCCCGTGAAGCAATCTATTCATCTTTTGATCGGTACCCCTTTGGTTTGGTTTTGCCTCTATAAAGTCTACCACAGGTCATGGGTTAATTTGCTACTTTCCAGCTTTTGCCCATTTTCTTGCCCACTTTAGCCACAAAACCATCTTTTAAAGCCCAAATGCTATGCCACCACACCTAAATATACAACAACACTAAACAAGAAAAACAAATACAAAAAATAACGAATTAACATAATTAAAGGCCGATTCGTAGGTATAAAACCCACTCATCAAACTCCCCAAAACTTAAACCTGTGCTAGTCTTCGAGCACTAAAAAAATAGAAGTGGTATGCAATGCAATACAATGAAATGTAATGAAACTAGTCTATAATCCAACGAATCCAGTAGTAGTGATAAAAACAAGTCTGTTCAACCGGCCTCAGAAAAATTAAGCAAACACGACAATACTTCATATCAAAACCAATCAATAATTTCCCTCAATCATCAAATCTTAAACTGTTATTACTGGTATAGTGCGTGTGAGCTCAACATCCATTCTAACTGATATAATGCTAAATACAACACATAATAGATCTCTTTAAAGGCATCATACAGTGTAAACTCACAAAATTCACGAACAAGCTAGATCCAACTAAAGTCAAACATCCACCAAGTTCAAGAGTCCAATCTAGGATACTTATGCTTTACTTATCATTACGGGGGCTTATTGCTTTTTTCCCATTTTTTTAATTTTTTTATTTTAAACCATGACTATGCACTATCTCATTCCATTAGGCTAACAGTGCTACCCCTTAGCGAGCTTTCGGTCAACGACTCCCAGACCATAAAGACCTTAAGGTGATAGGTGTAGAGACAATCTCCTTGGGCGTACTTGCTTAAGTAACAAAGTCCTCGAAACAAGACTAGCCATGTTAATTATTCATTTTCTCTCCCTCTCTCTCTCTCTCTCTCTCTCTCTCTTTCTTAAAGCTTATATATCCCAAAGTTTCCCCCCAAACTTAAGTTTTTATCTAAATTTAGCCATCTCCGCCTATTCATGTCTTTCATTCAAACTAGTATTATCCTTAACAAGTCAATTATGTGCCAATTTAAACTTAATCAGTCAACATAGTTGTCTCTAACGTGCTAACCTTGATTATACCAGTTTCAAACAGGAAAAGATTCAATTCATAATAGAAAATCACATCAAAGTTCTAATAGTCGGTACTGTACTTGTCTACTTAATCCCAATCTCATCATTGGCCATAATAAACTGAACTATATCAAACCGATGGACTTATGCAAGATAACACAATACTTAACTAATTTTTTTATAGATATGGAATAAACATTAGAATAAACATAAACGAATTACAAATTACTCTACTATGCAACTATTACACTACTTGAATGCAAACATATTATGAATCTAAAACTAAACATGAACCTAACATATGCAAATCTAACTACTAAATTAAACATGCACACATAAAAAAATTAAACTAAATAACTTCCCCAAACTTGATAATTACAATGTCCTCATTGTAAATATAAAGCATTAAGTAAACGAGGACTTCCCTGTAATCACCTAAGCTTGAGGTGGTGGTGGTTTTTGCTCTTCATTATTTGAATTAGAGGGTGGGAACCGTGGCATTGGGGTAAGTTGTTGGTATAGAAACTGGGCATTTGGGTTGAAACTTTGGAAAGTCGCATTCAGGGAGGCAAATGACATATTCATGGCCTCGAACATATGGTCCTGCCTGGCTGCGAGTCTCCTCATCTGTCTGTTGGCATCTTTGTTGTGTCTATCAATTTGGCTCTGGAGATTGCAAAACTGAGAGCTAATCATATGTCCATCGGTCCGCTGAATCTCCTCAGTCGCCTCCTCTTTCGTAGTCTCATCCACCTAGAACTCATCGTCGTCAGAGGTGTCCTCAGCATCAGCCTCATCCTCGGAGGCTGGTAGAAATGTGAACCCGACTTCTCTTGGGTGTGACTCACCGCCGGGCCACACTGAATATCGTGCAATCATCCTTGTGACCAAAGTTTGTAGTGGCATCTATGTAGTCTCATCACCAGACCACCTAACTCCAGCCTGCCTGCACAGCCCACATATGAGAGATGGGTGTGGCAAGCCGCCGAAAAAAGGCCCTCGTAGGCATCTTCAGATAGAGAAATTTATGATTGCACCCACGTCGATTAGAAAGTCTTACACGATTGCATATAAGAGAAGTATATTCTCCTTTGTAATTTCTGTCGTATGTGTGGATGGGAGTAACTTGGCGCACATGAATGCGTACCATATTTTACCATATCGACTTAGATCCTTGTTGTAGAAGATGGTGCCCCCTTTACATCCCTTGACCCATGTGGTGCTTAGCTTTGTTATTTCAGTTAAAATGGCCTCGTAGTCAGGATCATGGTCACGCAAATAGGCATAACTCGCAAGCTGTAATACTCATTAATGGTGTCAGCACTGAAAGGAACCTGCTTTCCCCTCATAAATGCTGTGAATGGGGCCTTATCCTTCGCATTGGCTTAAAATTCCTTCACCACATTGACGATTGCAAGCTCCGGCTCGTTAGTGAATCTATCCCATCCTTTTTCATATATTTGTCTCTTTATTTTGCCATCTATATTAGAGTGCCAAGCCACGCTATGGGGTTAGTGATTTGGTCACTAGATAGTCATAACGATCGGTGATGGTGACACTTATGAACTTTCTCCTATCAAAGGCCCGAGTCGGTGGTGTAGATCCGGAGCTCTCGCCTCGCTGTTGCTTCGCTGCTGGTTTTAGTGCCATGGTACTGGAATGGATAAACTTCAAGCCAATTTCTCCCAAACTTCACTCGAATAATTCATCGAACACTTGGTCTACACGACTTACTATACCCCTACAATGGTAATTGAACTTCTAATTGATGAGAAATTTCATAAAATCCCCGTTTTCCCTTAATGTATTGACAAATTAGTTGATTCTCCCCTCCCTTTTTGCTATCAAAAATCGCACTATAGGAATGGTAAGACCCCAACTTTTTATAAATAAAATTGAATTTCCTCTATTCATTATTTTGAAATAGTAAGGGGTGGATTTGATTAATGTGGTTAGTTATGGGTAAAATGTGCAAATTTTGTAAAATAAGCAAGTGGTTATAAAATATTCATTGTTGTCGGGGAATATTCGTTTAGCCGTGGAATATTCTTATTGTCGAGGGAATATTCGTACGACGGCGAATCAATTTGTGGGCCCCCCATAAAAAAAACTGTCGAATGAAGAAAACGACAAGTATGAGTTTTTTTTAATAACGACGTAGTTGTTACCATTAACACTGTTGGAATACCTGGTGGTTAAAGTACAATAATACGCGTGGTTGCAAAGTAGCACACAGGTATTGCACAATATTTTTGGATTATTGATTCTTACGTAAGAAGCCACTACTCAATAATTGTTAGAGTAAATATTGTTCAATATTTTATTTTATTGATTCAATAATTGCTACGTTGATATTTTATATTATTGTTGTTTCAATAATTGTCATTGCACGGTATTTCCCATTATCAGCTCAATAATTCATATTATTTGAATAATATTATTAGATAGCATTATTGGCAATGTATAAGGAAGTTCTATCTAGGAAAGGGGTTTGGTTACCTAATTGCGCGTCAATAAGGAGAAATCTTTATCGGAAAGTCCCCTCTTTCCTAGGAACGACCTAGTTGTCATTATTTGTGATTCTGTAATATTATTTATGAATAATTAATTATTAATTTATATGATAAGAAAATATTTATTTTTTGTGGATATAAATGAAGGAATTAATGCTGAAGTATTTTATCAGTATTTTGTCGGAATGGAGGTATTAAAAATCACCCGTATGTGGATTTCGGTCATTTTCTGTTTGAAATTTGGAAAACCTTTCTTCTACAAAGTTGTAGAGAATTAATTTTCCTATGGAATAGACATAAAATTCGTATTTTTTGATAACTCATGAATTATTTAATAACTAAATTAGAGAGTTGTTAAGGATTATATACTTTGCTAGAATGTTGTTTTAAATTTAATTTAGTAATTAAAGTGATATGTTAATTTATTAAGTAAAATTATAATGAAAATTATACTTTTGAGGTAATTAGTTTTGTTTATTTAATTAAGATTGGATATGAAAATCCAAGTGAACAATGTGGGATAAAAAAATATAGTATAAATGATTTATTGAAGTTAATTAAAGTAGTTTTAAATGGATTTACCAAACAAGGCTTAAAGATATTAAGCCTTTATTTTTAAAAGTGGTTTGCCAAATACAACTTTATGACTTTTGAATTTGAATTTGAATTAAAAAAAATAAAATAATATATTAAATATTTTATAACTGATAATTAATTATATAATTATTAGAACGTCAGTTTTAGACGTTTTGGTTTGGGTTGCGTTATTTTACTTTACGTAAAAGAGTTGGCCTATGCTTGAGAGAAGAGAAGAAAGGGAGTTTACAGAGAACATTTGAGAGAGAGAGAGAGTCTGAGAAAGAGTCTTGTGATTTCAAGTAATTCTTTGTGTTCTATCAAGAATTATCTCCAAGTAATTGAAGGTATAACTTCCAAAACATTAATTTACGTATATGAATGTTGTGTATTTTGAACTTTAAATTCTCTGTAAATTCAAATTGGATGATTTATTGATATACCAATGGGTTAATGGTGTTTATTAGTAAATTTGTGATGTTATAATTAGCATCAAGACAAGGAATTATTGTGCTAATTATGTTCAAAAAGAAAGAAAATCGTTACAATGTATATGGTTATGTATATGGCTTGTGAAAGTACAAAATTTTGGTAGTTAGTTTGTGAACTAAATTGTAAATTGAGTCTAGAATATGTTAATACGATAAGAAACGAAAAGAACGCAAGTTGAATGAATCAATTTGGTTAAGATTTAGGCTAGTTAGTGTTTTTGTAAATTGTTATAATTCTAGTATGTTGTAGTTTTATGAATTACGAATCCATATAATCTAAAACAGACTAATTTGGATGTGTATAACTCAAGTTATGAAGATTAAAAGGATAAAAAGTTCAAAAAATCGCGAGAACAGTGAACTTCAGAGTCCCGTTTCTGCTAACGGGCGAAGCTGCACTGTGCCTTAAGTCATTTGGGGTGTAGCTGCCCTCTAGGGCTTAGCTGCGCTATGTCAAAGGCTTAATTTGGGCAGCTGCACCCAAAGTGTGTTAGATGTGAATGTTTTGACCTATTTTAGTAAAATAGGCACAAGGTTTTCATACAAACTCTGATTGAGTTGATTCAAGATGATCTGGAATGACGAGGAATAGACCTACAACTTTTATTCTTTAAGGTTTTCAATTTTAGGTCGTTATTAGGGCTAAAAATGGTCATCTTTAAGACTTTTTTATTTTCAGGGACAATCGGAGGGTGCCGGGCATGTACATATGCAAGTGTAGTGCTTCTGACGGTAAAAAATGTTGTTCTAAGTTATAAATCATGAATGTTAGTAAACATAATGATGCTTAACATTAATAAATGATGTATTAGATAAGTTGTATAAGCATACTAAGCATACACAAGAGAGACAAATCGGGCGTGCGACGAATGAACGTGGAAATGCCGTAACAAATGTTAATAAACGTAAAAATTATTTAAAGTCAAATGAAATGAATATTATAAGATATGAAATGGGTTTAATATAAAACCAATAATGATTCCTAACAAGACTTAAACACTTGAATGAACTTCGAGTACGACCTAAGAAGTAATACAGTGAGATGTAAGTCAAAATTTAACACAATCAAATTGAATATTGTGTATTGATTAATAAGAAGGGTTATTAGATATAGAGTAAAGTTTACATTACAACTACTATGCGTTGCTATGTGACTAATAGTTAATGTGAATGATTATATAATTATGCAGGGCACGTGAAGTGCAGATAGTTATAAGCTGTTAAACTATTATTGGTAAACAACGATCAAGGCAAGTCTTTCAGTTCCTATTTGCTATGTGAACTTGATGATTATCTATTTTAAATTTTTATTGCAAAGAGCATGATGTGTTATATATATGTTGAAAGTATGAAATGTTAAAGTCAATTTATGACTACGTTGATTGAGTAAAGCATTATGATTGATTAAGGAACTCAATCTTTATACTTGTTATATGAACTGTAGCATGTATGTTATGTTAGTCCAATATTTATGAGATAAATGTTGAGCATGTTATTATGTGCTACGTGATATATAAAAACTGTTAGATTTTGCTGGGCTGTCGAGCTCAACCTTGCAAATAACCACTTTTGTAGATTAAAGATTCAAGGTAAAGTTAAGTGCTACTTGAAAGATATGAATCATATGTGATACTTGAAGATTTATACACTTTGAATGAATTATTATTATTTGAACCATGTTTAGGGTTCCAAATAATGTATTATGTTTAATAGATGTTGAGTTATAAAGTTTAAGTTTTGTTTGTTGTATGAAAGGGTATTGAACCTGGATGTAAGTTTTATTTATTAACTCTGATAAGGTGAGTAATAAGATAAGTATGGTTTAAAGGTAGGTAAAGATAAAGGTTTTGAGAAATGTACTTGATAAGTTATAATGATTATGTAATGATAAACTGTCAAGTTTGAGTTATCTGATATGTAAAGATTATCGGAATAAAATGTAAGATTTTATATAATAACTTTGATGAAGCGAATCATAAAATAACTTGATTCAAAAACATGTAGATGATAAAGGTTTTGATTCAGGGAATTAAAGTAATAAGATAGAAAAGTTTAAATTATTCCGCATTTTATTAAGTTTAGCATCGAATAATGATGTAAAATTAGAAGTTAGACGTGTTATTAATGATCGAAGTCAATAATTGAATTGTATGAATTTTGGGGTCGTTACAAAAATAATAGCAATGCGCTGTTTGTCACAACCAAGCAGTTCAAAGAGTTAGGATCACCAGAGTTTTTGGGAAAGCCAGATCCGATTAAGGCGGAAACGTGGGTTAAGCAAATTACCAAGATATTTGATGTCTCGGGATGCACAGAGAAATAGAAGGTTCCATTCGCCACCTTTATATTCCATGGTGAGGCAGATTACTAGTGGGAATCTGTGAAGCGTACCCAGCCTGCCGCACTCAATATGTCTTGCGAAATGTTTCAAAAACAGTTCAATGACATGTACTTTCTTGAAAGTATTCGTCATATAAAGGAGGTAGAGTTTATTAGACTAGAACAAAACAATATGAGGGTGTCCCAGTACGAGGCTAAGTTCACAGATTTATCTAGGTTTACACCTCATTTGGTAGAGAATGAGAAACGTATAACGCGGATGTTTCTTAGAGGTCTGAAACCCAAAATTCTTCATTTCTCACAAATTTTCTCTATATTCAAATGTTGTGAACAACACCCAATTATTAGAGTGAGATAATGAGTATGTTCAACCTAGGGACCACAATCAGTCATACCGGTGGCAGCAGTCATCGGAGCAATGATAACCAGTGGGGAGGAAAATATCTGGCCAAAAGTGGTAACCACTCTGGTGGTAATCGAGGCCATGATAGTAGAAGAAGCGAGTCAGGGGGGGACTTCAAAAAGAGAAGGTACAACAATGACAATGTGAAGACGTCAGCACCAGCATCAACTATTTATGGGGGAGGAGAATGACCATCGGTCGTATGTTATACATGCGGGAAAGAGAGACACATCAGCCCAAACTACCCACAACAATTCAAGTTGTGTTATAAATTTGGAAAGGAAGGTCATATAGCTCGAGATTGTCCTATAGCGAAACCAAGTCCAATGGGAATGGTGACTCCAAAGGCTATCCCGGACAAGTCAAAGTCGGTCGTTCCTTGAAGAGCGCTTATCGTGACTGCCCAAAACAAGAAGGAACCCACACGAGGTGATCACGGGTAAGATAATCATAAACTCTTGTGAAGTTAATACCTTATTAGATACCGGTTCTACCCATTCTTTTATTTCTCCTGCTTGTGCTCAACGTTTGAACTTGACCTCTGAGAAATTAGACTTTGACTTATTTGTTGAAACTCCATTAGGAGAAACCTTCATTACATCCACTGTTTATAAATCTTGCTTGATCCAAGTTGGCACCATAACGTTACCTGTTGATCTTATCTCTTTAAAGATACTTGCATTTGATGTAATTTTAGGGATTGATTGTGTAACGCCCCGAAATCCGGTCTATTTTCACACCCGGATTCCGTACGTCACGATCCCATCTCTTTTTAAACATATATCATTGTATAGCTAAATATAGCAACATACATTTCTAAAATCCCATATTCTAATACCTTATAACCTCGTTCATTACAAATAATGATAATTACATTATTCTTTACATCTTACACCAGTGACTTTTAACCGCCACCAAGGATACATAATAGTTTATTAAACTATTCTATAGTTTAATTACATTATTCTACATTACAAGTCTTAACTTGATCTACGGGCTCATTCATATACTGAATGACACTTCGTCTGGATACCGATCAACTTGATCGTTACGTAATCCTTAAGTTCTTTCTAACATCGTTCGCTGAAAATGTTTTTATTTAAAACAAGTGTGAGTTCTCAATTGCTCAACAAGTCATAACAGTTGAATAAACAACTTCAAGAATTTAAACATTCTTTTAAGACTTCATTAACCGAACGAAGGTTATGAAGTATCTTGAATAATAGGAATAATCTCGATTCCTATCATTTTAAAACATTAGTCACATTCAATTTAAAATACTTTCATTCCTCTACCTTTTCCATACACATTCTGTCTGGCTAGAATTATTAGCACATACTTAACAATAATGGTTCATGTATATATAGAACGTTCTCATATTGAACAGTTCAATCACAGAACAGTTCATCTCATATAAATACCAAAGTGTTCAAATTGTGGCTCAAGGCCTCATACGTTCTACTACCTTGTACAAATATCACACATTTACACATAGACAGGACTTCTCAAGTTCAACATCTGAGAAGTTTAAGAAACTAGCATTCATTTAAAATATGAATGAAGTTAGGAAACTTGCCTTATGCATAGCTATAACTTATAGTTTATGCTGAACTGTTTACCGCAATCCCTATATAACAAATTAGGAAATAACACATACACCAATTAGTCATATACTTGACTTTACGCATTGGTTTACTTAACATTACTTCTTAGGGTGCGCGTTCTTATAAACCAAGTTTTCGCGACTAACTTCCTTTACTATCAGTTTACGGCTTCATGACATACGGAGATGTCTTACTCATACATTCATCATCTTTGCTTATTTACATTCTTATATTCTTCTTATACTCTTCTAGGACTCAATACACATCATGTCTCTACTAGTAGTCCATATGATACTCTTAGTGGTTTCCCACAAACAACCAATAAACAAGTTCCCGTCTCATCTACACTGTCATCACAGTGAGTTAGATCGGTTTCTAGTTTCGTATATACCTCCGCTCTCTGAAGGAATTGTTTATCCCAGCTCCCATATGTCAACCATCAAAGGGTACGATTGTACCTCCACCTAAATTTATCTTAACTAATCCAAACCATTAAACTATAATGTTCGTTAAGTCAATTTCTTATTCCTTATGGCTTTCTGGCAACTAAATGCCATACCTCAGGATTCATTCTTTATCGTGTAAGTCATACAGTCTTTTGTATACTCGAACGATCATTCAATAATAATTCTACGCATTCATAACGTTAAGCATTTTACATAACCTTATTTTTATCTTACAACGTCTGGTTCATTCGACTTGGAACGTCATCCAAGTTAATCATTAACTCAGTTTTTTTACGTTATACGACATTGTCTTTGATTCAGTTTCTTCGTCGTTCATAGGTTTAATCATTGATCTTCATTACATTATGGTCAAACTATAAACGGGGTGTAGGTTCTGCCCATTTAATATTTGCGTACACTCAACCCTCAGGTAAGTTAAAGTGTTTAACGCTTACATTTCATTCTAACATTCTCCATCCGACTCACATTTGGCTTTCATTAATCTTATTACTGTTCGCTACTGCTTTCTTGATAATTCATATCTTACTTACTACCTTTGTCAACGTCTAAGTCATACAACCAATGTATACTTAGAACATTCACCCGATGCGAATACGACTCACGAGAATTATTTACGTATTTAGTGTTCACGTTACTCGTTTCTTAATTCTATTCAACCTTCACCGAAGGTTTTAATTGCTCTCATTCGTTATCCAATACATGAACCTCACATTCATTATTCTTTCTTAATATCGAAGCCATACGATTTGTTGTATGTTAAAACCAATCGTTCATCGTAACTAATTGCGTTCACAACATCTATACGCTTTACACGTAACTCTCATTACTACAACATAACATCAAAATGTTATTCATCACCCTCATCACTCAATGTCTAAGGAATCGCAATCATAACAATCCCCCACGTTCGTTTTATCGCGACTACAGTCCCCGGATATCAGTTCTGTAATCTGTATTTACATTCTCTGTATTTTAATCTCATTCAATCTTTCTGTCCAACCTTTAATAAAGGTTTAAATCACTTGATTAAGTGTTACTTTATGTGAACTATATATTCTTTATCTTCCCTTACATTTCCCCTAAGAGTTGAGCAGTTAAAAGCTCCTCTCTGGGCTTTGCCCTACACCGACGCTGTGGCGCCGATCCCCTTCCTTTTCCTCGTGCTGCAGTGCCACTCAGTAGTAGCTAACTACTTGGGCTGGCGATGCAACACTGCCTCCTAAGGCATGATTGGCGTTGCGGCGCCAAACCTCAATCCTTGAAAATTTTTTCTAAGTCTTTTCCATACTTGAGACGCTTACTTTGTAATCCCAGAACTTCTTCATTATAACTCAGAACGAGGTCGATCCAAAGCTATTGTCTTCCTTATCTTACGTACTTTGATTACCCTCGGATAAAAATTCATTCTGAATCCGTTAACATGCCATTCGATTGACTTAATCTTCATTATTTGTTCATTTTATATTATGAATGTTATTCTTTCGTTTGTCCGTAATTCTGTCATCCGAACTCGGAACTCATTCATTCTTGAGTCCACGACTCACGTTTTCTACGTTCTCTAACATTCTTATAAAACCCTAAATTTTCAGGTTCATTTATATATTTTCTAATTCTCGTTTGTCTTTTATGAAATTTTTGCAATAACTTCGTTATAACTAAGTTTAATCCGTTCTTCATGAACGTTTCTATTGTTCCTAACCAAGCAATAAGCATCTAACTTATACGCGATGGTTTTAAACTTGTCCATCAACAATAATTATACTACGATGGTTTTAAATTTGTTCATCAACAACGTTCTTCGTGTTCTTCGCGTTCTTTGTTCGTTCTTTATTTTTAATCGATATTTTGATTACGATTTCACATTTTTTTTTGAATTCGGTGTTAGAACCATTCCTTAATAATTTCACCGAATCATTCATATGATTCATTCGGATCGTTCAAATTCATTACGAAAATTATACTTCCTTAAGAAATTTATAAACTAAATTTCTAATTCTTATTTCTTTTTTTTTTCACATGATTTCAACCATATGAAATCATTCTTAACATCTTTTACTTCTATTCTCATTAAGTTATGTTTCTAATATAGAAAACTTAAAGAAAATTTATATGAGACAAGGTTTTGGATTACCTTTCTCCTTTAATCTTCTTCCGTCGGACAAAGTTTTCTCTCGGGCTAGCTTTTCCTCTTCCTTTTTCCTCCCATCCGACTTCTCTCTCTTTCTTAAGTGTTGGTGATTTTTTAAAATCACCAACAAATGATTTAAGGCTTCCTTTTATAGAAAACCAAGGTTAAGGGTAAAATAGTTATTTTTCCTCAAAGGTTACTATTCATACCTCCTTACTATTCCACCTCCTTATTATTCACGAAGCTTCTCCTGGAATCCAAATATTTTTGGATATTTCGTCTTTCCTTTATCGACTAACTTTTACGTATTCTTCGGATCTTGAAAAAACTAAAAAAATACTTTTTGATGTTAAGCATTTTCCTTCACATTTTCCCCTAACATAGTTAAACGAATGAAAAGTACATAAGAATACTTTTCGTTATTTTTATTTCTTATGATTTTTGTACGTTTTTTGAGAAAAACTATTATCAGTTTACTTACCTTTTCATGATATATTATCGTCAAATCTTTCGACAGAATGTCATTTCGATATACCAAACTCTCAGAAAGGCTAAGGTTATTCAAACCCTAACCCCTAGGGTTTCGTCGGGTGAATAGGGCCTATTTCGTCTTTTCCCTAGAAATATTTTTGTTTCGAGAAATTTTTTATTTTCGTCTTGAAAATTCTTACTCGTTCAGTCTAGCTTGTAGCCAGAATCCTCCCGTTTTATAATCATCCTAGGTTATCGAACGATTAATAAACACATATCACAGAATATTATTAATAAAAATTCATTTTATTAATAACTAATTATTTAAACTTAAATTCTGGACAATCCAATTTTTCGGGTTGTTATAATCTTCCCTCCTTATAAAAATTCCGTCCTCGAGATTTCTAAAACCACACCGATTCCCAGGTCATCACATTCACCCCTTCTTCACAGAATTTCATCCTCAAAATTTAAACTTACTCTTCTTCTCAACTTCTCTTTAAAGAAGTTCTTATATTTCAAACATTCCTTACCCTTCATAACTTACCAAGAATTATGAAGTAGAAGGAATAAATAGGAATATAAAGATTTCGTTAAAACATTTTATACTTTTGCTGAGGGGTTAAATCAACCATGAACTCTTACTAGGTTTAACAACATTTCGTCGTAAACCCTTCTATCACAATCAGTTTACAATCACCAAGAAAGAAAACTACCTTTAACATACATAGGCGATCAACCCATCATATAACCCCATTTTAGGGTATGTTCACCTACGACTTAATCATTAGATTCCGCACCAAAACAATTTGGTTCGGCATAACTCTTCAAAGAAATCTCGATTTTCTTATGACATGACATACCATTCGTCTTAGCCAAATCAAATAGCTTAGACCATACTAATAAATTGGACATCAACTTGAAACATTCGTCTAGTCAAATCAATTGACATCGACTACTTCTTCAAATTATTTTATAGTACATCAAAACATTTTATGACGTCATGAAATCGTACTTTTCACAGTACATTGAGGACTTCATCAGTTTATGACTTCATCATTATACATCATACCATAGCGGGTTGTTGATCCTAAGATCACATCCAACACTAGGTTCAATTGCGTTAATAACTCCATCCTTTTACCATCCTTGCATCAAAGATGATATAAAATTCATTTTGATATTTCAAATCAATTGCTGTCTAGCTGAAATAATTAGCATAAACATATAAAGAACAGTTCTTTTTAAAATCCACTGATTCCAAAAGTTGAACCAATTCTTTTATTTCCAAAACGCGCACACATAAACACGATTTCAATAAACTTCAAAATCTAGCATAGCTAGATGACTTGGAATATCCTATTTCTCTATCTTCCTTCATTGTATTACTTGCGACAATACTTAATCTTCTCTAGCAGCTTCAATGCTAAGTCTACTGAAAATAACTCATTTTTAGTCTAAACATTCCTATACCTTAGTATAGTCCATAAACTCACCACACTTTATTTGTTTAGGAACTTTCCACAACCATATGTGTTTAAGAACTTATCTTCGCAATATGTAACACAAGAACAAATCAAGGACTATCCATATGCTTAGGGCTTAGAAACATAGCATATAACTACGAGTCACAAACTTTTCATTAGTACGAGTTTCAAGAACTCGCACCTATCTTATCGTTCTCTACCTATCACACATATACATGAGAAAAGATTCATCTTCTTGTCTTATACATATTGATAGCGCAACCAAATATTCCAATGATTATCACTGTAATAAGCTAAGCAGTTGTTACACCAAAACACAAACCTCTGCCCATAACAAAGGTTCATACAACTCAACTATCACATGAGTCCTTAATTGAAATCTTACAACTTCTAACTTTCTTTTTACTTAATATGAATTTTCTTTAATTCGTATGCTATCCTTTACAACTCAATCTGAGTTCTTCTTTGCATACTACTTCGTAGTACCATTCATTTATAACATTAGCTATAAATCATCCATCGTTTTGTTAGGTTTTTAATATTCATGGACGCAATCAAATTGCAAAAAATAAGCGGAAACGTGTAAAAATCAGAGTTTAAAATTTTACAAACCATATACCCGGATCACCCTTTATGCACAATTATTAATTAAACGAAAAATTGAAGAACAAGAATCATACCCTTGAAGATCCGAGCTTCCTCAGGTACAAGTTCACCTCCAATTCCTTTCACGTTCAACTTGAATCCACCGGGTTTGGTTCCTTCCTTTGATCAACATTAGCCACCCATGTGTTTGGCCTCTAGAGGTGATCCACCAAGGAAGAAGAAGGATTCAAGAAGATGGGTGTTTGGCTAAACCCTAGTTTTTCTATCTCTATAGAAAAGCACGTACTCTCCAACTATTGGAAATAACGTAACATTGATATCTGATATAAGACTCATCTTATAAAGATATCAAGTAACCCTATTAAAAATAAGGTATTATTTAATTAAACTCTTTAAATTAAATGGGCTCCCTAATCTTATTAGGGATAATTAATTAAAATCCTTTAATTAATTTTTCCTCCTAATCCTATTAGGAATAAATGAGAGTACTTATATTAAATTAATTCCTAAACTCTTTTAGAAATTAAAATAATAATAATTGTAATAATATTAATAAGACTCCTCTTATTAATTTATATTTAATATTTCTAAAATATTAAATAATAAATATTAAGCTATTTAATTTATTCTATCACCATAGATTAAATTAAATATACATAATATATTATTACGATTATGCCATTAACTTCTTAAATAATTATTCTTCCTTTTATGGTGTGACCCTTTAGGTTCTCCATATTAAACCAGGTTGTGAATAAATCAATTAGAACAATTCTAATCTTATTTAAATAAATAAATTAAACAATTAATTTATTTAAATAAATAATATTTATTCTACTGATAGGGATAAGCCTCCCTAGCGATCAGCGACTTTCCGGATAATATAGATTTCAACATTAATCATAAAAGAACCTTTGAGTAAATAGTTTACAGTATAATTCAATCCTTCCACCATACAATGTCCCAATTAAATATAAGATATGAAATTCTTTGTCAAGTCTTATTTTATTTAATATATATTTCGACTCTTAAATGCCTGACTCAAATAATGCAAATTAGAAACTCCTTTCTAATTTCATTCGCTTATTGCCAAGGACTCTTTGGGTTGTCATTTATCGAATCACATAGGACATTTCTCTTCTTTTAATAAGTGGTAGATTCTTTATTAATCATACATTATCTCCATGTACAACTTATTATACCCAAACATACCCTTTGATATACCCTAAGGGTCTTAAGGAATAAGTCAAATTATAACTCATCATACACAAGATACTATGATGATCTCAAGTCAAGGATCACTACATACTGTACTACTATCACTACGAGAATTCCTATTGATGAGCAAGTAAAACTCCATTAGGTATTCCTTAGCGAGCCACGTTCGATAAACTTATTCTCTAATAAGCACCTACATACTTGCTTTAGTGTATCCACACAAATGATCATGAGATCAATCATCCTCATCAATGAGCAAGCAACGTATGTACCAATCTATCCCGGATTCACTAATCCCCAATTTAGTAATCCAATGATTGGGAACTATTTTAGTTTTAAGCTTTCTAAGAATTTAGATCTCATTAGAATGATCATCATCATTATTCTAAAAGCATTGCTTAAAACTATGGGTTTATCACATATTATATAATGACATTATGTAGATAATTAAAAGCCTTTAATAAATTAATACTTTTTATTAATAAATGAATAAGATTATTACAAAGTATATGCTTTATCATAAAACATGGTGGCTTGTGTGCATACTACTTTCAATCTCCCACTTGCACTAAAAGCCAATCGTCATGGTATCTTATACTCTTCTTCTCTAAGTGGCGATTATCCTGTTTCATTGGATAAGCTTTAGTTAATGGATATGTAATGTTGTTCATGAGAGTCCACTATCTCTATAGTGATTTCCCATCTTTCAATGATTCTAATAATCAAATGAAAGTGCCACAACACATGTTTAGATCCAAGATGAGACTTAGGAACTATTCCTAGTTACGTAATGAACTTTTAATCCAAACAATCAACTTGCGACTTCATTTATAGCTATATACTTTGTCTTTTTTCACTAAACCAAGACTCTTTCTTTGTTTGGAACCTTTCAATTCAACGCACCACTTTGTTCAAGATAACGCTTTACCTTAAAGTGGATTTTACATCATCTTGAGTGCATTTGAAAAACTTGAGTCTGTTAAGCCCTCTAGTTTTAATTTAGACCCACCATGAATATGATCACATCCTTAGTGCTTGGGTTAAGCACTTTAAGATGTTTTCAACGACTCATAGTGAACTTCTCCATAATATGATTGATCAACATCGAGGTCTCGTACATTTCATTGCATACATGATTGTCACTCATGCGACCTCTCTTTTCGAGAGTCTGTGGGGACTATTAAGAGATACACTCCATAGCTCATTGACATGAGACATCTCTTGGAGTTTTCCATGCTAAACGACTTTAGCATCAAATGAATATCGTTCCTTGGGTTAAGTCGAGCATCCTCTTAAATCTATCTATATAGATTTATATCCCCAATTAAGATACTCTTCCAAATCATTCATGGAGGAATGTTTAGACAACTTTATCTTCTTGATTGTAGCATTGGTATGTCATTCCTTATCCGTAGTATATCAACATATAGTACTAGGAATGTCACGATGCTCCCCATTTAATTCCCTTTTGTACACACTAGGTTCATTCTTATTTTGATAAAATCAAACTCTTTTGATTGCCTCATCAAAAGCGAATGTTCCATATTTAAGAAACTTGTTTCAATCCATTTCTCTCGAAAGTGTCAACAACACTTACCCCATCTTATGTAATGGATCATCATCTTCTATGATGTGTACCTCATCATCATCATTTATGATGAATCCATACCTCCGGTATCTTGGTACTATTCGAATTCAATTGGGTTTGTGGTATAATAGAATTCATCTACGGGTTCCTCTTATTTGACTTATAGTGTTTTGTGGTTCTTGAACTCTTCAAGATCTATTATCCTCCCACTAGTCCCTTCAATAATAAATACATTTATCTTAGAAGGCGGCGTGTTTACATAATAAACACCTTTTGCTAAGTAGAATTATAGAACATATACCTAAACTTACTTTAGGATGTCCCACAAATCAGTATTTGTCAAATCTTGTCCCAAGCTTATCCTTTGAAACCTTTTCACATAAGTTGGACAACCCTTATCTTAACATACTTAAGATTAGGAATCCTCTCATCCATAATTTTTTATGGAGTCTTGGGGTAGGATTTTGAGGTTACCATTTTCAGTAGATATGTCTGCCATTTCTAGGACATTATCCCGGAAGGATCTTTGGAATGTCGGTAAAATAATTTTGGACCGCATATGTTCAAATAGGTACAATTTTTCCTTTCGGATACATCAATCAATTATTATGTATCTAGAGGCGTCTGTAAGACCCGAAATTTTTTTAAATAAAAAGGAATTTCCTTTATTTATTATTTTGAAATAGTAAGGGTTGATTTGATTAATGTGGATAGTTAAGGGTTAAATCATGCAAATATTTCAAAATAAGCAAGTGGTTATAAAATATTCATTTTGTCGGGAATATTCGTTTGGTCGTGGAATATTAAATCTGATCGGGGAATATTAAATGCGACGGTAGTAGCGACCATGTGTGGGCCCCATGTGAAAGCGATTGGATGAAGAAAGCGACAAATATAAGTTGGTTAAAAATAACGGCGTAGTTATTTAAGTCGAATTTGTTGGAATACCAAATTGGTTAAAATCTGAGAATCTGGCGTGGTTGCATTAAGATAGCACGGTATTGCCGCGATATTGTTGAATTATTGATCCTTACGTGAAGGCACTTTACTCAATAATTTTCACGGTGAATTCTTTATTCAATATTTTATTTTATTGATTCAATAATTCTTTGCGTTGATATTTTATATTATTGTTGTTCAATAATTGTCACTTGCACATTATCTCCATTATCGGATCAATAATTCATATTATTTGAATAATATTATTAGATAGCATTATTGGCAATGTCTAGAAAGTTCATCGAGGAGAGGTTTGGTCACCTAATTGCGGCGCCCGATGAGGAGAAATCCTTATCGGAAGCCCCCTCTTTCTGAGGAGCGGCTGGTTGTCATAATTGTGATTCGTAATATTATTTGTGAATAATTAATTATTGATTCATATGATAAAAAATATTTATTTTATGTGGATATAAATGATGGATTTATTTATGTGGTTATAAATGAAGAAATTATTGTTGAGGTGTTTTATCGGTATTTTATCGGATTGGAGGTATTAAAAATCAAATCGGGGTTTTGAGATATATATTGAGGGGGGTTATAATTTTAATCAAATAGTTAGATTGTGGTAATTTTTGGGTATGTTATACATACATAAGTTGAGTATATGTCAACAAATTTTGAGCGAATTAAAAATGCACGAATGATTTGTTGTGAATTTTAAGAGGTGTCGGATTAGGAAATTAGGTTTATAATTGATTTTGGTGGAAAATTCTAGAATTGAGTGGGCCCCACTTGTGGTTGGTGAAGAAATGTGCTGAATTTTATTTCAAATGTGGTGGGTGGCAATAGTAGCGAGGTAAAAGCCATCGGTAGCTTGGTCAAATCCGCCTTGGCGGGCTAACATTTTCCTATAAATAGAAAGGCTAAGTTAGAATTGAAAATCACACCGAAACAAAGTTTTTCTCTTCTCTCTCTATATTATTGAGCGTATTTTGTGAGTATTTAGATACTTTGAGAGTTCTTTATTCAAGACAAGTTTCATTCAAACATCACTTAGGCCTTTCCTTCCAAGAAATCTTGATTCTTTGAGGTAAGGGATATTATTTTTTTTCGTAATGATATTATTTCTTCAATATCATTATCTTTGAAATGTTGATCTGAAGTTTTTATCAAATTTGGAACTTTTTCATGTCTGGGGTTACTATTCATGAGTTACTATTCACGAGTTACTATTCATGAGTTACTATTCACGAGTTCTTATTCACGAGTACTATTCATGAAGCGTGAAAATGTTTTTTGTGGAATTTCTATCTTTTGGTGTCTGGAGTTACTATTCACGATATTATCGGCACTATTATTATCTGACACTATTCACGATATCGACACTATTCATAGAAAAATAAAATTTCTTCTTTTTCGTCCAAAATATCTATTGCGGATACTAGCTTTGATTGTATCCATGTTTTGATCATTCTTGAATTTTACACCACTATGATTATTTTTGAGGTATTGTTGGACATGGATAAAAAACAAAGTACGAATCATTAATCCTTAATCCTTGTCATTTTGTTTCACTTTGGATTCGTTCTTTAAAAATATTTTTAATCATCCTCGGTCTTAAATGATGATATTATTGAATATCTTTGGCTGTAGTGCAAAGATGAATGATTTCGAAGAATATCTTTGGCACTGTAGTGCAAAGATGAGCAGTGTTTAAATGAACATGACTGATCGATGAATATCTTTGGCCTTTAGTGCAAAAGATGAGCAGTGTTGAGATGAACATGACCGATTGATGAATATCTTTGGCTGTAGTGCAAAGATGAATATTTGATTTGAGATGAATATTGATTGATGTTCTGAGGATAAAATATTGATGATGGATTATTAAATTCATAGATTATAGTAGATTTCATTATCTACGTAACTCTTCTATGAATTATTATTTTCATTGCGAATATTGATCGAAATTTGTTGTCTATTGTATTCTATTAGATTTTTTCCTGTTGAAGACTAACGATAATTTGTTGTATATTATCTTAGTCATAATATTCTTCTTGAGCTAGTTGAGCTCACCCTTTTCCTTTTTGTTCCATTCTTCTCGGGAGGCGAGAATATAGCGAGTACGTAGCCTGGGGTATGGAATGAAGGTTTTAGAAAGGATTGTTTAGTAGTCCTCACCATTTTTGTAAAATAATGTATCAATAAATGTGATGAGGATTTATTTGAGTATAAATATTATCTAGAAGATAATATTTGTATTTAAACTCACAGATTTCTTTGTTGTAATAATAAAGTTGTAGTTGTTTTACTCGGAATGGGTGATATTATATGTATTTTATGTCCATTATGAGAAAACCATTTTGAGATGATCTAGAAACTTAACTCGAGAATGGGTGATGTATACCTATTTTGGGAATTCTTTGAACTCCGAAATGAGTTTATTGCGGTGAAGCAAGCTCCTTTTTCATTATCCCGATCGTTTTGTTCTTATTATCCTTTGTTTATGTCTTTCTATTTACCTTCTTTGAATCGTTCTTCTTTTCGGAAGATCCTTTGGCCCCTACCAAGTAGACTTGATCTTTCTTGGTTTGGAAAGTGACTCTCAACATTTTTCAACATGTTAAGCAAATCAAACGAAGGCGATATCTAGCTTGTTCATATGAAAATTCACAACAATTGTGAAAGGAGTCGAGGAGTGAGTGCAAGATCAAATCTTGGCTCAACTCTCCATCCATGACAAAACCAGTTGTCCTAATTGATCAATCAAATTGATTATTTTAAGAACTTTTTGTCTATACTATAGTGCCATTGGCCATTCTAGATCGGAAGAGCTCCTTAGATATCTCGATATCTATCGGTCCCACTTTCCTCACCATCAACTACTTGATGTGGGGAATATAGTAGAGCATCCATAGTTTCATGTCGATCTTGTGAAGCTCGTTACATTCATGGATGCGAAAGCATGATGCATCGAAATAATGTGCATCATCTTGCCACTTTCTAAAAGTAGCAATCTCTTCCTCAGAGGCATTGTCTCGCAACCATTGCGAGGATAGGCGATTAAGGACATAAGATAGCTTTTACTAAGAGAACAATTCTCAAATTCCTTAACCAATCCGTTTAATTTTGATTCCAGTTAATTTAGCATCTAATATGCTCAAAGTGATAGTAATTTTAGACATTGTAAAATTTCATGTAAATGAATTTGTAATTAACAACATTTTAACATACATTCTTTTATTAATTACCAAAATAATTTAGGACTTGTTTTAAATTGGTATCTCCCACTATTTTCTTCAAACTATATTACCTCACTTATATAGTTCTCGCAAAATCTAATTAAAGATTTTCTAGTGAGAATAAGGATCCCATTTCAAATGTATATAGCCTTGTGGTGACACAACAAACTATATATAAATAAATAGGTAGACAACTTTTGTCAATTACATCAACTATGTAACTCCTTTTCTTTTGCCTCTTAGATTATTTTGATCAAGTGGTGGCATATCCGAATCAAAATTATCCAAGTTAAGTCCGACCTAGCACTCCATATATTCAAAAAGAAAATATCATCCTTGTGGTGACACAACAAAAACAACATTGTTCAATTTTCTTTATAAGCATCAAATGTGATAAATTAACATCTTAAATACTTAATACTTGCCTTGTGGTGACACAACAATCTCATATTAAATATTTAATACTCTATTAATTTCATCATGCTGAAAGCGATGTTCAATATTCCAAATATCTTTGAACGCTTAGGACTTAATATATAAAAAAAATTGAGGGAGTTATTATTAATTGTCTCATCTTGTTTAAGCGCCATGCACATATATATATAAAATACTGGCGTATATTAATTAACATACGAAGCATGTTTGCATATATAATATATATATATATATATATATATAGTATAAGCATGCACATATAGAATACTATATTCTACCGGGATTGATTATGGACTTTTATTCTAGTTTGGTTCACTAGAGCCACCAAGTGAACCAAAAGGTCAAACCTAGGGAAGTAAGAAATAATATTTAAATATAACTATTACATTTAAACCTAGGGCTCCCCATTACAAAACGTCTTCAAGCCCTTGTTCTCGATCCTTGATCTCTAATTCTTCAAAATTAATTCTAACTATTCCTATTACAAAACTATTTAAAATAAATAGAAACCTTGATCGTGAATAAGGGAAGTACATAGGAGGGAGATAGAATTTATATTAAGAAAAATTAGAGAAGACGAGGTACGCAGACCCCATTTAATAAAACCCATACATTCATGCATCCAACTAAAACTAAAATAGGTCCCAATCATATTGGTCAATAGTCCATAATCAATCCCATTTATTATCATACACATCACCATATGCATCAATAAATAACATTCATCTTATGAATAATAAACATTCAATATATATATTGATATCATTTAATGGGCAAATTTAGTTAGTATAAAATCTAATTTTTGAATCAAAATAAACTCCTTTATTTTAATCCAAATTTAAATCAAAATAAAACTATTTTATTTTAATTTATCTAATTTTGAATAAAATAAACTATTTTATTTTAATCAAAATCTTTAAAAAAAAAACTCCTTTATTTTAATTAATTATGGAATCCAATTCCATGGAAAAATAAATAAAAATAAAACTCTTTTAAAAGAAACACGGATTCTCTTTTCCTATTCACAAATAAACTCCTTTATTTTGAATAATATGAAATCTTATTCCATATCTAAATAAATTCCTTTATTTAAGGAAAATAGGATTTCTTTCCAATTCACAAATAAACTCTTTTATTTTGAATAATATGAAATCTAATTTCATATCTAAATAAACTCCTTTATTTAAGGAAAGATGGAATACAATTTCAACTCCAATTAGTTAACATGGAATCAAATTTCAACTCTAATTAGTTAACATGAAATTTAATTTTAAAATGAAAATAAACTTTTATTTTAATTATAAAATAGATAAAATAATATATATATATATAATATATATATATATATATATATATATATATATATATATATATCTTAGTATGATCCTAATAAAAGCCAACAACACGTTTTTAAGAAGCTTATCCAACACATTTTTAGATTATCTTGTCATTGTTGTATTATATATATATATATATATATATATATATATATATATATATATATATAAAAGCCACAACACCTTTCCGAGATCCGACGCCACCGCCAAATAATTGAAGTCAAGACTGTGAAACCCCAACACCGATTTAAACTCCAAGAATACGCCGAGAAATCAAGTTCGTGTACAAGAAACGTTCAATCCAAATTGTAGCCACCAGTAATCATCCACTTCCTCGATTGCCCGCCATGTAAATCGAGAAGAAGTTGTGCCAATTAACAAGGCAGGGGTGGATGTCGCCACGTAAGCGAGGTGTGAAGATGATAATGCCACTGTTAGGTTTGTAATATTCAAGAACGCAATCAAATTGCAAAAAATAAGCTAAAGCGTGTAAAAATCGAGTTTAAAATTTTACAAACCATATACCCGGATCACCCTTTATGCACAATTATTAATTAAACGAAAAAATAAAGAATAAGAATCATACCCTTGAAGATCCGAGCTTCCTCAGTACAAGTTCACCTCCAAATCCTTTCACGTTCAACTTGAATCCACCGGGTTTGGTTCCTTCCTTTGATCAACATTAGCCACCCATGTGTTTGGCCCTCAGAGGTGATCCACCAAGGAAGAAGAAGGATTCAAGAAGATGGGTGGTTGGCTAAACCCTAGTTTTCTATCTCTATAGAAAAAGCACGCTCTTCAACTATTGAAATTACATATGGAAATATCGTAACATTGATATCCGATATAAGACTCATCTTATAAAGATATCAAGTAACCCTATTAAAAATAAGGTATTATTTAATTAAACTCTTTTAATTAAATGGGCTCCCCTAATCTTATTAGGGATAATTAATTAAACTCCTTTAATTAATTTTTCCTCCTAATCCTATTAGGAATAAATGAGAGTACTTATATTAAATTAATTCCTAAACTCTTTTAGAAATTAAAATAATAATAATTGTAATAATATTAATAAGACTCCTCTTATTAATTTATATTTAATATTTCTAAAATATTAAATAATAAATATTAAGCTATTTAATTTATTCTATCACCATAGATTAAATTAAATATACATAATATATTATTACGATTATGCCATTAACTTCTTAAATAATTATTCTTCCTTTTATGGTGTGACCCTTTAGGTTCTCCATATTAAACCGGTTGTGAATAAATCAATTAGAACAATTTAATCTTATTTAAATAAATAAATTAAACAATTAATTTATTTAAATAAATAATATTTATTCTACAATGGGATAAGCCTCCACCAGCGATCAACGACTTTCCGGATAATATAGATTTCAACATTAATCATAAAAGAACCTTTGAGTAAATAGTTACAGTATAATTCAATCCTTCCACCATACAATGTCCCAATTAAATATAAGACATGGAATTATTGTCAAGTCTTATTTTATTTAATTATATGTATTTCGATCTTAAATGCACAACTCAAATAATGCAAATTAGAAACTCCTTTCTAATTTCATTACGCGCATGCCAAGGACTACTGGGTTGTCATTTATCGAATCACATAGGACATTTCTCTTCTTTTAATAAGTGGTAGATTCTTTATTGATCATACATTATCTCCATGTACAACTTATTATACCCAAGCATACCCTTTGATATACCCTAAGGGTCTTAAGGAATAAGTCAAATTATAACTCATCATACACAAGATACTATGATGATCTCAAGTCCAAGGATCACTTGTACTACTATCACTACAGAATTCCTATTCGAAAAGCAAGTAAAACTCCATTAGGTATTCCTTAGCGAGCCAACGTTCAAATGAACTTATTCTCTAATAAGCACCTACATACTTGCTTTAGTGTCTCCACACAAATGATCATGAGATCAATCATCCTCATCCAATGAGCAAACAACGTATGTACCAATCTATCCGGATTCACTAATCCCCAATTTAGTAATCCAATGATTGGGAACTATTTTAGTTTTAAGCTTTCTAAGAATTTAGATCTCATTAGAATGATCATCATCATTATTCTAAAAGCATTGCTTAAAACTATGGGTTTATCACATATTATAAAACAAACATTATGTAGATAATTAAAAGCCTTTAATAAATTAATACTTTTTATTAATAAATGAATAAGATTGTTACAAAGTATATGCTTTATCATCAAAACATGATTGGCTTGTGTGCATACTACTTTCAATCTCCCACTTGCACTAAAGCCAATCGTCATGGTATCTTATACTCTTCTTCTCTAAGTGACGATTATCCTGCTGTTGGATAAGCTTTAGTTAATGGATATGTAATGTTGTTCATGAGAGTCCACTATCTCTATAGTGATTTCCCATCTTTCAATGATTCTAATAATCAAATGAAAGTGCCACAACACATGTTTAGATCCAAGATGAGACTTAGGAACTATTCCTAGTTTACGTAATGAACTTTTAATCCAAACAATCAACTTGCGCTTCATTTATAGCTATATACTTTGTCTTTATCACTAAACCAAACAACTCTTTCATTGTTTGGAACCTTTTCAATTCAACGCACCACTTGTTTCAAGATAACGCTTTACCTTAAAGTGGATTTTTCGTCATCTTAGTGCATGCGAAAAACTTGAGTCTGTTAAGCCCTCTAGTTTTAATTTAGACCCACCATGAATATGATCACATCCTTAGTGCCGGTTAAGCACTTTAAGATGTTTTTCACTGACTCATAGTGAACTTCTCCATAATATGACTGATCAACATCAGGTCTCGTACATTTCATTGCATACATGATTGTCACTCATGCGACCTCTCTTTTCAGGAGTCTGTGGGGACTATTAAGAGAGATACACTCCATAGCTCATCGACATGAGACATCTCTTTGAGTTTGCCATGCTAAACGACTTTAGCATCAAATGAATATACGTTTCTTGGGTTAAGTCGAGCATCCTCTTAAATCTATCTATATAGATTTATATCCCCAATTAAGATACTCTTCCAAATCATTCATGGAGGAATGTTTAGACAACTTTATCTTTACTGATTGTAGCATTGGTATGTCATTCCTTATCCGTAGTATATCAACATATAGTACTAGGAATGTCACGATGCTCCATCGACTCGACCCTTTTGTACACACTAGGTTCATTCTTATTTTGATAAAATCAAACTCTTTTGATTGCCTCATCAAAACGAATGTTCCATATTTGAGAAACTTGCTTCAATCCATTTCTCTGAAAGTGTCTCACAACACTTACCTCATCGTATGTAATCTGGATCATCATCTTCTATGATGTGTACCTCATCATCATCATTTATGATGAATCCATACCTCCTAGTATCTTGGTACTATTCCATTTACGATTAGGTTGTGGTATAATAGGTCTATCTACTGTGTTCCTCTTATTTGACTTTATAGTGTTTTGTGGTTCTTGAACTCTTCAAGATCTATTATCCTCCCACTAGCCCCTTCAATAATAAACACCTTTATCTTAGAAGGGCGTGTTTCGTGAATAAACACCTTTTTGCTAAGTAGAATTATAGAACATATACCCTAAACTTACTTTAGGATGTCCCACAAAATCAGTATTTGTCAAATCTTGTCCCAAGCTTATCCTTTGAAACCTTTTCACATAAGTTGGACAACCCCTTATCTTAACATACTTAAGATTAGGAATCCTCCCTGTCCATAACTTTTATGGAGTCTTCAAAATTGGATTTTGAGGTTACCATTTTTCGTGAGATATGCGACCATTTCTAGGACATTATCCCGGAAGGATCTTTGGAATATCGGTAAAATAATTATGGACCGCACCATGTTCAAATAGGTACGATTTTTCCTTTCGGATACATCAATCAATTATTATGTATCGAGAGGTGTCCATTATGAGAAAACCATTTGAGATGATCTAGAAACTTATTGCACAAGTATTCCTTCCTTGATCTAATCAAAGAATCCTAATACTTTGCCAATTTGTTTCACTTTTGAATTCTTTGAACCTTTAAAATAATTCATACTTGTATTTCAGCAAATACACACATTCAACTCTTTGAATGATCATCTCCTTTTCTTATACTAGTTTGTTCAATTTGTAAAATTATTTTCACGTAAGTCAAGTATACTAAATCCATTAAGTGATATTCCAGTCCTATACAAAACATTATTATTATAAATAGAACAACAATTGTTCTTAAATATAATACCAAAGATGTCATTGTCCAACAATAAAATGGAAATAATGTTTCTAACGAGAACTGGAATACAATAACAACTTATTGACTTAATAGATTTTCCCGTAGGCATTGCTAAACTATAAGTTTCTATGGCTAATATGACAACCTTTGTTACATTTCCCGCACATAGGATTACTTATATCTGTTTAGCTTTCTACTTCTGCTTGGTCCCTTCATAAATCTATATTTATGATAACCAAAGTCGGTATCCAATACCCAAGTAGAACCTTGACTTAAAGAAAAATTTATTTCAATCATGAACAAAAACTATATTGTAACTGAAACTTCACTAAGCTTCTTTGGTTAGCCTCTACAAGATGCTTCTCGCAGTTTCTTTCCAGTGTCCAGGTTTATTGCAGTGGAAGCAAGCTCCTTTGCTATCCGTATCAGTTTTGTTCTTATTATCCTTTGTTTATGCCTTCTATTTACCTTCTTTGAATCGTTCTTCTTTTGAGAAGATCCTTTGGCCCCTACCAAGAAGACTTGATCTTTCTTGGTTGGAAAGTGACTCTCAACATTTTTCAACATGTTAAGCAAATCAATGAAGGTCGATATCTAGCTTGTTCATATGAAAATTCACAACAATTGTGAAAGGAGTCCGGAGTGAGTGCAAGATCAAATCTTGGCTCAACTCTCCATCCATGACAAAAACAGTTGTCCTAATTGATCAATCAAATTGATTATTTTAAGAACTTTTTATGTCTATACTATAGTGCCATTGGCCATTCTAGATCGGAAGAGCTCCTTAGATATCTCGATATCTATCGGTCCCTACTTTCCTCACCATCAACTACTTGATGTGCGGGGAATATAGTAGAGCATCCATAGTTTCATCTTGCCGTGTCTGAGCTCGTTACTCATGGATGCGAGCATGATGCATTCGAGCTAATGTGCATCATCTTGCCACTTTCTAAAAGTAGCAATCTCTTCCTCAGAGGCATTATCGCGCAACCATTGCGAGGATAGGCGTATTAAGGACATAAGATAGCTTTTCATTAAGAGAACTATTCTCAAATTCCTTAACCAATCCGTTTAATTGATTCCGGTTAATTTAGCATCTAATATGCTTGTGAAGTGATAGTAATTTTAGACATTGTAAAATTCTGTAAATGAATTTGTAATTAACAACATTTTAACATACATTCTTTTATTAATTACCAAAATAATTTAGGTCTTGTTTTAAATTGGTATCTCCCACTATTTTCTTCAAACTATATTACCCTCACTTATATAGTTCGGCAAAATCTAATTAAAGATTTTCTAGTGAGAATAAGGATCCCATTTCAAATGTATATAGCCTTGTGGTGACACAACAAACTATATATAAATAAATAGGTAGACAACTTTTGTCAATTACATCAACTATGCAACTCCTTTTCTTTTGCCTCTTAGATTATTTTGATCAAGTGGTGGCACATCCGAATCAAAATTATCCAAGTTAAGTCCAAACCTAGCACTCCATATATTCAAAAAGAAAAATATCATCCTTGTGGTGACACAACAAAACAATATTGTTCAATTTTCTTTATAAGCATCAAATGTGATAAATTAACATCTTAAATACTTAATACTTGCCTTGTGGTGACACAACAAACTCATATTAAATATTTAATACTCTATTAATTTTATCATGCTAGAAAGCGATGTTCGATATTCCAAATATCTTTGAACGCTTAGGACTTAATATATAAAAAAATTGAGGGTTTATTATTAATTGTCTCATCTTGTTTAGCGCGCATATATATATATATAAAATACGCGTTATATTAATTAACATGCGAAGCATGTTTGCATATATATATATATATATATATATATATATATATATATAGTATAATAATACATATAGAATACTATATTCTACCCGGATTGATTATGGACTTTTATTCTAGTTTGGTTCACTAGAGCCACCAAGTGAACCAAAAGGTCAAACCCTAGGGTGCAAGAAATAATATTTAAATATAACTATTACATTTAAACCGGGCTCCATTACAAACGGGTCTTCAAGCGCTCCTTGTTCCTTGATCCTTGATCTCTAATTCTTCAAAATTAATTCTAACTATTCCTATTACAAAACTATTTAAAATAAATAGAAACCTTGATGATCGTTAATCGAGGGGAAGTACATAGGAGGAGATAGAATTTATATTAAGAAAAAATTAGAAAGACGAGGTACTGTGAGACCCCATTTAATAAAACCCATACATTCATGCATCCAACTAAAATAAAAAATCCCAATCATATTGGTCAATAGTCCATAATCAATCCCATTTATTATCATACACATCACCATATGCATCAATAAATAACATTCATCTTATGAATAATAAACATTCAATATATATATTGATATCATTTAATGGGCAAATTTAGTTAGTATAAAATCTAATTTTGAATCAAAATAAACTCCTTTATTTTAATCCAAATTTAAATCAAAATAAAACTATTTTATTTTAATTTATCTAATTTTGAATAAAATAAACTATTTTATTTTAATCAAAATCTTTAATCAAAAAAAACTCCTTTATTTTAATTAATTATGGAATCCAATTCCATGGAAAATAAAATAAAATAAAACTTTTTTAAAAGAAACACGGATTTCTTTTCCTATTCACAAATAAACTCCTTTATTTTGAATAATATGAAATCTTATTCATATCTAAATAAACTCCTTTATTTAAGGAAAATAGGATTCTCTTTCCAATTCACAAATAAACTCTTTTATTTTGAATAATATGAAATCTAATTTCATATCTAAATAAACTCCTTTATTTAAGGAAAGATGGAATACAATTTCAACTCCAATTAGTTAACATGGAATCAAATTCAACTCTAATTAGTTAACATGAAATTTAATTTTAAAATTAAAATAAACTTTTATTTTATTTTAATTATAAAATAGATAAAAATAATATATATATATATATATATATATATATATATATATATATATATATATATATATATATATATCTATATATCCAGGATAATAAAGCCAACAATATATTTTAAAAGAAGCTTATCGACATTTTTATCCAATTATTTTATTATTATATATTTATATATATATATATATATATATATATATATATATATATATATATATATATATATATATATATATATATATATATATAGCCACAACACCTTTCCGAGATCCGACGCCACCGCCAAATAAAAGTCATGACTATAAAACCCCAACACCGATTTAAACTCCAAGAATAGAGAAAGAAATCAAGTTCAAACAAGAAATATAATATTATTCAATCTAAATTGTAGCCACCGTAATCATCCACTTCCTCGATTATTTCACCACATTAAATCGAGAAGAATTTATGCCAATTAACAAAGCGGGGTGGATGTCATGAGTGAGGTGTGAAGATGATAAGGTGGTGTTGAGGAGTTTGAGTCTATTATAATCTCTATGGCTTCATATATAAGCAGTTGGAATTTTTTTTTTTATAAATTTTATACAATAAAATTATGCCCAAATAAATTATTCAAAACACATATCAATATACATATTAAATTTTGAACAATTAATAATTTGCATAAAGGTTTGGCTCTCGATGCCATCATTGTTAGGTTTTAATATTCATGAACGCAATCAAATTGCAAAAAAAAGCTAAAGCGTGTAAAAATCGAGTTTAAAATTTTACAAACCATATACCCGGATCACCCTTTTATACAATTATTAATTAAACGAAAAATTGAAGAACAAGAATCATACCCTTGAAGATCGAGCTTCTCTCAAGTACAAGTTCACCTCCAATCCTTTTTCGTTCAACTTGAATCCACCGGGTTTGGTTCCTTCCTTTGATCAACGTTAGCCACCCATGTGTTTGGCCTCTCAGAGGTGATCCACCAAGGAAGAAGAAGGATTCAAGAAGATGGGGTGTTGGCTAAACCCTAGTTTTTCTATCTCTATAGAAAAGGCGTACTCTCCAACTATTGGAAAATATTACGTAAACATTGATATCCGATATAAGACTCATCTTATAAAGATATCAAGTAACCCTATTAAAAATAAGGTATTATTTAATTAAACTCTTTTAATTAAATGGGCTCCCTAATCTTATTAGGGATAATTAATTAAACTCCTTTAATTAATTTTCCACCTAATCCTATTAGGAATAAATGAGAGTACTTATATTAAATTAATTCCTAAACTCTTTTAGAAATTAAAATAATAATAATTGTTATAATATTAATAAGACTCCTCTTATTAATTTATATTTAATATTTCTAAAATATTAAATAATAAATATTAAGCTATTTAATTTATTCTATCACCATAGATTAAATTAAATATACATAACATATTATTACGATTATGCCATTAACTTCTTAAATAATTATTCTTCCTTTTATGGTGTGACCCTTTAGGTTCTCCATATTAAACCGGTTGTGAATAAATCAATTAGAACAATTCTAATCTTATTTAAATAAATAAATTAAACAATTAATTTATTTAAATAAATAATATTTATTCTACAATAGGGATAAGCCTCCCTAGCGATCAACGACTTTCCAGATAATATAGATTTCAACATTAATCATAAAAGAACCTTTGAGTAAATAGTTACCGTAAAATTCAATCCTTCCACCATACAATGTCCCAATTAAATATAAGATATGGAATTACTGTCAAGTCTTATTTTATTTAATTATATGTATTTCGACTCTTAAATGCACAACTCCAAATAATGCAAATTAGAAACTCCTTTCTAATTTCATTCTGCCTTGGCCAAGGACTACTGGGTTGTCATTTATCGAATCACATAGGACATTTCTCTTCTTTTAATAGAAGTGGTAGATTCTTTATTAATCATACATTATCTCCATGTACAACTTATTATACCCAAACATACCCTTTGATATACCCTAAGGGTCTTAAGGAATAAGTCAAATTATAACTCATCATACACAAGATACTATGATGATCTCAAGTCCAAGGATCACTTGTACTACTATCACTACAGGAATTCCTATTGACAGGCAAGTAAAACTCCATTAGGTATTCCTTAGCGAGCCACGTTCAGTAAACTTATTCTCTAATAAGCACCTACATACTTGCTTTAGTGTATCCACACAAATGATCATGAGATCAATCATCCTCATCCAATGAGCAAGCAACGTATGTACCAATCTATCCGGATTCACTAATCCCCAATTTAGTAATCCAATGATTGGGAACTATTTTAGTTTTAAGCTTTCTAAGAATTTAGATCTCATTAGAATGATCATCATCATTATTCTAAAAGCATTGCTTAAAACTATGGGTTTATCACATATTATATAACAGCATTATGTAGATAATTAAAAGCCTTTAATAAATTAATACTTTTTATTAATAAATGAATAAGATTGTTACAAAGTATATGCTTTATCATAAAACATGACTGGCTTGTGTGCATACTACTTTCAATCTCCCACTTGCACTAAAGCCAATCGTCATGGTATCTTATACTCTTCTTCTCTAAGTGACGATTATCCTGCTGTTGGATAAGCTTTAGTTAATGGATATGTAATGTTGTTCATGAGAGTCCACTATCTCTATAGTGATTTCCCATCTTCAATGATTCTAATAATCAAATGAAAGTGCCACAACACATGTTTAGATCCAAGATGAGACTTAGAACTATTCCTAGTACGTAATGAACTTTTAATCCAAACAATCAACTTGCAGACTTCATTTATAGCTATATACTTTGTCTTTTTCACTAAACCGGCAACTCTTTCTTTGTTTGGAACCTTTCCAATTCAACGCACCATTGCTCAAGATAACGCTTTACCTTAAAGTGGATTTTTCATCATCTTGGTGCATCTCGAAAAACTTGAGTCTGTTAAGCCCTCTAGTTTTAATTTAGACCCACCATGAATATGATCACATCCTTAGTCTTGGGTTAAGCACTTTAAGATGTTTTCAACGACTCATAGTGAACTTCTCCATAATATGGTGATCAACATTAGGTCTCGTACATTTCATTGCATACATGATTGTCACTCATGCGACCTCTCTTTCGAGAGTCTGTGGGGACTATTAAAGAGATACACTCCATAGCTCATCGACATGAGACATCTCTTGGAGTTTTCCATGCTAAACGACTTTAGCATCAAATGAATATCGTTCCTTGGGTTAAGTCGAGCATCCTCTTAAATCTATCTATATAGATTTTATCCCCAATTAAGATACTCTTCCAAATCATTCATGGAGGAATGTTTAGACAACTTTATCTTTCTTGATTGTAGCATTGGTATGTCATTCCTTATCCGTAGTATATCAACATATAGTACTAGGAATGTCACGATGCTCCCCATCGACCCTTTTAGACACACTAGGTTCATTCTTATTTTTGATAAAATCAAACTCTTTTGATTGCCTCATCAAAACGAATGTTCCATATTTGAGAAACTTGCTTCAATCCATTTCTCCGAGTGTCTACAACACTTACCCCATCGTATGTAATGGATCATCATCTTCTATGATGTGTACCTCATCATCATCATTTATGATGAATCCATACCTCCAGGTATCTTTTGGTACTATTCGATTTATGATTCGGTTTGTGGTATAATAGGTCTATCTACAGGTTCCTCTTATTTGACTTATAGTGTTTTGTGGTTCTTGAACTCTTCAAGATCTATTATCCTCCCACTAGTCCCTTCAATAATAAACACATTTATCTTAGAAGGCAGCGTGTTTCGCAATAAACACCTTTTGCTAAGTAGAATTATAGAACATATACCCTAAACTTACTTTAGGATGTCCCACAAATCTGTATTTGTCAAATCTTGTCCCAAGCTTATCCTTTGAAACCTTTTCACATAAGTTGGACAACCCCTTATCTTAACATACTTAAGATTAGGAATCCTCCCTGTCCATAATTTTTATGGAGTCTTGGGGCCGAATTTTGAGGTTACCATTTTCGTAGATATGCAGCCATTTCTAGGACATTATCCCAGAAGGATACTGGAATGTCGGTAAAATAATTTTGGACCGCACCATGTTCAAATAGGTACAATTTTTCCTTTCAGATACATCAATCAATTATTATGTATCTAGAGGCGTCCATTATGAGAAAACCATTTGAGATGATCTAGAAACTTATTGCACAAGTATTCCTTCCTTGATCCGATCAAAGAATCCTAATACTTTGCCAATTTGTTTCACTTTTGAATTCTTTGAACCTTTCAAATAATTCATACTTGTATTTCAGCAAATACACACATTCAACTCTTTGAATGATCATCTCCTTTTCTTATACTAGTTTGTTCAATTTGTAAAATTATTTTCACGTAAGTCAAGTATACTAAATCCATTAAGTGATATTCCAGTCCTATACAAAACATTATTATTATAAATAGAACAACAATTGTTCTTAAATATAATACCAAAGATTTCATTGTCCAACAATAAAATGGAAATAATGTTTCTAACGAGAAGCGGAATACAATAACAACTTATTGACTTAATAGATTTTCCAAGTAGGCATTGCTAAACTATAAGTTTCTATGGCTAATATGACAACCTTTGTTACATTTCCACACATAGGATTACTTATATTTGTTTAGCTTTCTACTTACGCTTGGTCCCTTCATAAATCTATATTTATGATAACCAAAGTCGGTATCCAATACCCAAGTAGAACCTTGACTTAAAGAAAAATTTATTTCAATCATGAACAAAACTATATTTGTAAAAAAACTTCACTAAGCTTCTTTGGTTAGCCTCTACAAGATGCTTCTCGCAGTTTCTTTCCAGTGTCCAGAGGCTTATTGCAGTGGAAGCAAGCTCCTTTGCTATCCGTATCGAGTTTTGTTCTTATTATCCTTTGTTTATGCCTTTCTATTTACCTTCTTTGAATCGTTCTTCTTTCGGAAGATCCTTGGCCCCTACCAAAGAAGAAGACTTGATCTTTCTTGGTTGGAAAGTGACTCTCAACATTTTTCAACATGTTAAGCAAATCAATGAAGGCGATATCTAGCTTGTTCATATGAAAAATTCACAACAATTGTGAAAGGAGTCAGGGAGTGAGTGCAAGATCAAATCTTGGCTCAACTCTCCATCCATGACAAAACAGTTGTCCTAATTGATCAATCAAATTGATTATTTTAAGAACTTTTATGTCATACTATAGTGCCATTGGCCATTCTAGATCGGAAGAGCTCCTTAGATATCTCGATATCTATCGGTCCTACTTTCCTCACCATCAACTACTTGATGTGCGGGAATATAGTAGGAGCATCCATAGTTTCATCTTGTGTCAAGCTCGTTACTCATGGATGCGAGCATGATGCATTGAGCCAATGTGCATCATCTTGCCACTTTCTAAAAGTAGCAATCTCTTCCTCGGAGGCATTATCTCGCAACCAACCATTGCGAGGATAGGCGTATTAAGGACATAAGATAGCTTTTCGACTAAGAGAACTATTCTCAAATTCCTTAACCAATCCGCTTTTAATTGATTGCGGTTAATTTAGCATCTAATATGCTTTGCGATGATAGTAATTTTAGACATTGTAAAATTTCAGTAAATGAATTTGTAATTAACAACATTTTAACATACATTCTTTTATTAATTACCAAAATAATTTAGGACTTGTTTTAAATTGGTATCTCCCACTATTTTCTTTCAAACTATATTACCTCACTTATATAGTTGGCAAAATCTAATTAAAGATTTTCTAGTGAGAATAAGGATCCCATTTCAAATGTATATAGCCTTGTGGTGACACAACAAACTATATATAAATAAATAGGTAGACAACTTTTGTCAATTACATCAACTATGCAACTCCTTTTCTTTTGCCTCTTAGATTATTTTGATCAAGTGGTGGCATATCCGAATCAAAATTATCCAAGTTAAGTCCGACCTAGCACTCCATATATTCAAAAAAGAAAAATATCATCCTTGTGGTGACACAACAAAACAACATTGTTCAATTTTCTTTATAAGCATCAAATGTGATAAATTAACATCTTAAATACTTAATACTTGCCTTGTGGTGACACAACAATCTCATATTAAATATTTAATACTCTATTAATTTCATCATGCTAGAAGGCGATGTTCAATATTCCAAATATCTTTGAACGCTTAGGACTTAATATATAAAAAAAATTGAGGGAGTTATTATTAATTGTCTCATCTTGTTTAGCGCTCATGCACATATATATATAAAATACGCGTCATATTAATTAACATGCGAAGCATGTTTGCATAATATATATATATATATATATATATATATAGTATAAGCATGCACATATAGAATACTATATTCTACCCGGATTGATTATGGACTTTTATTCTAGTTTGGTTCACTAGAGCCACCAAGTGAACCAAAAGGTCAAACCCTAGGGGTGCAAGAAATAATATTTAAATATAACTATTACATTTAAACCCGGGCTCCATTACAAACGGGTCTTCAAGCGCTCCTTGTTCCTTGATCCTTGATCTCTAATTCTTCAAAATTAATTCTAACTATTCCTATTACAAAACTATTTAAAATAAATAGAAACCTTGATCGATCGAAATCGAGGGAAGTACATAGGAGGAGATAGAATTTATATTAAGAAAAAAATTAGAGAAGGCGAGTCTGCTTGAACCCCATTTAATAAAACCCATACATTCATGCATCCAACTAAAACTAAAATAGGTCCCAATCATATTGGTCAATAGTCCATAATCAATCCCATTTATTATCATACACATCACCATATGCATCAATAAATAACATTCATCTTATGAATAATAAACATTCAATATATATATTGATATCATTTAATGGGCAAATTTAGTTAGTATAAAATCTAATTTTTGAATCAAAATAAACTCCTTTATTTTAATCCAAATTTAAATCAAAATAAAACTATTTTATTTTAATTTATCTAATTTTGAATAAAATAAACTATTTTATTTTAATCAAAATCTTTAATAAAAAAAACTCCTTTATTTTAATTAATTATGGAATCCAATTCCATGGAAAAATAAATAAAAATAAAATTCTTTTAAAAGAAACACGGATTCTCTTTCCTATTCACAAATAAACTCCTTTATTTTGAATAATATGAAATCTTATTCCATATCTAAATAAACTCCTTTATTTAAGGAAAATAGGATTCTCTTTCCAATTCACAAATAAACTCTTTTATTTTGAATAATATGAAATCTAATTTCATATCTAAATAAACTCCTTTATTTAAGGAAAGATGGAATACAATTTCAACTCCAATTAGTTAACATGGAATCAAATTCCAACTCTAATTAGTTAACATGAAATTTAATTTTAAAATGAAAATAAACTTTTTATTTTAATTTATAAAATAGATAAAATAATATATATATATATATATATATATATATATATATATATATATATCTTAGTATGATCCTAATAAAAGCCAACAACACGCTTTTAAGAAGCTTATCCAACACATTTTTAGATTATCTTCTTTCACATTTTTATTTATATATATATATATATATATATATATATATATATATATATATATATAAAAGCCACAACACCTTTAGAGATCCGACGCCACCACCAAATAATTGAAATAAGACTGCGAAACCCCAAACCGATTTAAACTCAGAAGAATACGCGCAGAAATCAAGTTCGTACAAGAACGTCGAATCCAAATTGTAGCCACGGAATCATCCACTTCCTCGATTGCCCGCCATGTAAATCGAGAAGAAGTTGTGCCAATTAACAAGGCGAGGGGGTGGATGTCGTTCATGAAAGTGTGAAGATGATAAGGTGGTGTTGAGGAGTTTGAGTCTATTATAATCTCTGCGTGGCTTCATATATAAACAGTTGGAATTTTTTTTTTATATAAATTTTATACAATAAAATTATGCCCAAATAAATTATTCAAAACACATATCAATATACATATTAAATTTTGAACAATTAATAATTTGCATAAAGGTTTGGCTCTGATGCCACTGTTAGGTTTTTAATATTCATGGACGCAATCAAATTGCAAAAAATAAGCGGAAACGTGTAAAAATCAGAGTTTAAAATTTTACAAACCATATACCCGGATCACCCTTTATGCACAATTATTAATTAAACGAAAAATTGAAGAACAAGAATCATACCCTTGAAGATCCGAGCTTCCTCAGGTACAAGTTCACCTCCAATTCCTTTCGCGTTCAACTTGAATCCACCAGGTTTGGTTCCATCCTTTGATCAACGTTAGCCACCCATGTGTTTGGCCTCTAGAGGTGATCCACCAAGGAAGAAGAAGGATTCAAGAAGATGGGTGTTTGGCTAAACCCTAGTTTTTCTATCTCTATAGAAAAGCACGTACTTTCCAACTATTGGAAATAACGTAACATTGATATCTGATATAAGACTCATCTTATAAAGATATCAAGTAACCCTATTAAAAATAAGGTATTATTTAATTAAACTCTTTTAATTAAATGGGCTCCCTAATCTTATTAGGGATAATTAATTAAAATCCTTTAATTAATTTTTCCACCTAATCCTATTAGAATAAATGAGAGTACTTATATTAAATTAATTCCTAAACTCTTTTAGAAATTAAAATAATAATAATTGTAGTAATATTAATAAGACTCCTCTTATTAATTTATATTTAATATTTCTAAAATATTAAATAATAATATTAAGCTATTTAATTTATTCTATCACCATAGATTAAATTAAATATACATAACTATATTATTATGATTATGCCATTAACTTCTTAAATAATTATTCTTCCTTTTTTATGGTGTGACCATTTAGGTTCTCCATATTAAACCTAGGTTGTGAATAAATCAATTAGAACAATTCTAATCTTATTTAAATAAATAAATTAAACAATTAATTTATTTAAATAAATAATATTTATTCTACAATAGGGATAAGCCTCCCTAGCGATCAACGACTTTCCAGATAATATAGATTTCAACATTAATCATAAAAGAACCTTTGAATAAATAGTTACTGCGTGCAATTCAATCCTTCCACCATACAATGTCCCAATTAAATATAAATACATGAAATTACTTGTCAAGTCTTATTTTATTTAATTATATGTATTTCGACTCTTAAATGCACAACTCCAAATAATGCAAATTAGAAACTCCTTTCTAATTTCATTTACATTGCCAAGGACTACTAGATTGTCATTTATCGAATCACATAGGACATTTTCTTCTTTTAATAGAAGTGGTAGATTCTTTATTGATCATACATTATCTCCATGTACAACTTATTATACCCAAGCATACCCTTTGATATACCCTAAGGGTCTTAAGGAATAAGTCAAAGTATAACTCATCATACACAAGATACTATGATGATCTCAAGTCCAAAGATCACTTGACTACTATCACTACTGAGAATTCCTATTGGACAAAAAGTAAAACTCCATTAGGTATTCCTTAGCGAGCCAACGTTCGGTGAACTTATTCTCTAATAAGCACCTACATACTTGCTTTAGTGTCTCCACACAAATGATCATGAGATCAATCATCCTCATCCAATGAGCAAGCAACGTATATACCAATCTATCAGGATTCACTAATCCCCAATTTAGTAATCCAATGATTGGGAACTATTTTAGTTTTAAGCTTTCTAAGAATTTAGATCTCATTAGAATGATCATCATCATTATTCTAAAAGCATTGCTTAAAACTATGGGTTTATCACATATTATATAATAGCATTATGTAGACAATATTAGTGTGAGACCCCAGATTTTATCAATAAAGATTTAAATTTTGTCGAAATAATTTTTTAATATTATGGTGTGAATTTAAGATAATATTATAGTTGTGGGTAGTATTTATAAATTTTGCAAAGTATGCAAGTTGTTATAAAATATTCGTTTGGTGGGGAATATTCTTTTTTGTCGGGGAATATTAAATCGTGACGACTACTCAATCATTAAGTGGACCCCATTAACGGAAGTATTGTCGTAGTTAGAAAACGACAAAATTATCTTTCTATAAAAATAACGGCAGAGGTGTTACTGTTAAAACCATTGAACTATCCGTTGGTAAAAAAAATGCGATGTCTGGCGTAGTTGTATATAAGCAGCACGATATTGATTATTGATGCTTACGTGAGAAGTCACTCGGATATGCTCAATTATTGCTTCTGTAAAGAATTGCATCATATCTCTTATATTATTGATTCAATTATTGTCACAAGATCATCTCGTATAATATGTTATAGTATTAAATCAATAATTGAGACAACAAGTTATAAATGATTAATAATTGTTGAAAGATTAAATATGTGTTGATTAAAAATAAAATGATTTGTGGTAATATTTATTCAATCCTTGATGTATATAAAGAGTCTGTTATGAGACATTTGTGGTAAGTTTGATTATTTTATGGGGGGCCCATATGTCATCATCTAAGAGTCTCTTCGTCAATAGTAATTACCTTCGTCAATAGTAATTACCTTTGTGAATAGTAATTACCTTCGTCAATAGTAATTACCTTTGTGAATAGTAATTACCTTCGTCAATAGTAATTACCTTTGTGAATAGTAATTACCTTCGTCAATAGTATTTACCTTCGTCAATAGTAATTACCTTCGTCAATAGTAATTACCCTTGTGAATAGTAATTACCTTCGTCAATAGTAATTACCTTTACCAGACGTCGAACCACTTGTCGTTTCACATTACAGGCGTCGAACCACTTGTCGTTTCACATTACAGGCGTCGAACCACTTGTCGTTTCACATTACAGGCGTCGAACCACTTGTCGTTTCACATTACAGGCGTCAAACCACTTTTCTTTTCACATCACTCAGTCGTCAAGCCACTTGCCTTTTCACATGGCAGGTGCTAAGCTAGAAATCTTCTATAAATAGAGGCCTAGTGCTTCATTATTTTTAATGAATTCACTGAAACTCTAGAGAGAGAAACTATAGAGAGAAAGAAGAAAAGTATTCTGCTACTTCACCTTGCCAATATTCAGTTCTTCTAAGGTAGGGAATATTGTTTGTTGTACCCGTAAGGGGTGTTATTCTTTCTTATTCATGAAGAGAACTGTTGTTATTCCATTGCTTGTTATTCCATTGCTTATTATTCTTTTGGAATAACCTGTATACGTGGTTTACCCTATACTTGGTGACATTCTTCTATTATTATTACGTTAGAACATCACATGCATGTGTTTTTTAGGACTGGTTAAAATCTTTATTATTATTACATTGGAACATCCACATCGTGTGTTTTACACCGGACTGGTTAAAATCTTTATTATTCTGTTGGAACATCACATCGTGTGTTTTACAGGACTGGTTAAAATCTTTATCATTCTCGTTGGAATATCCTATCTGTGTGTTTTACAGGATCCAGTTCCATCTTTATTATTTTGTTGGAACATCCCCGCTTGTGAATTTCACGACTGGTTCCGTTATTATTATTACATTGGAATAACTTTGTCTATGCCAAGCAATCGCATGCATGGTGATTTCTTTTGTTATTCCATTCTTTATTATACCCAGTTGGTTAAAACTTTGACTTCTATACTCCATGAAATTAGTAGAATATCCTTGATATTTGCGTTTCATCCAGTATCTTTTCATGGAAATATTCTTCTGATCATTCTTGAATTTTACTCTACAAAACAGTATCATTTTGACAATATGGACGTTAATAATTCCTGGATAAAATAATTCTTGAACTTGTTTTATTGAATTATTATGTCATTGTCATCATTCTTATGTTATATTATGTTATCTTCGGCTTACGTGTATAGATGAACTTAGTATGATTATGACCAGGGATCATTCGGTATAATCATGGCTTGTTATAAATGGTGTGATAAAAGTCCTCGGTGGGTCTGTAATGCGTTGATGGATAGTTTTGGTATGATTATGACGGGGGTGATTCGGTATAGTCATTTGACCATTGATAATTTGATGAATATCCTTGGTCAGTAGAAAGTGAGGGGTGATTCGATGATGTGGATTATTTATTAAAAGTCGAGTCTCACTATAATGATGATGAAAACCTTTAAAACCTAAAAGATAGTAGACTTTATTCTCTACTTGACTCTTTTAATGGATTGCTAATTCACCGCAGCTAGTTAAACTTGTTGTCTATTGTATTTTATCGGTTTAACATTTGTTGAAGGCTAATGATAAATTATTCGCATTATCTTAGTCATAATATTTCTTTGGGCTAGTTGAGCTCACCCTTTCTTTCTTCGTTCTCTTGTGAAATGAGAACATAAATTTGGGACGAAGTCGGGAAGCGGAGTAATGGTCCAGAGGATAGCATTAGTAGTCCTCACTATTACGTGAAATAGTGTGATAATAGTAGTAATGAGGACTCCTTTTGAGTTTGTATAATATCTAGTAGACAATATTTGTATTCAAACTCACGGTTTATGTAAGTATTGCATACGACAGCTTATATTAGTAAGTTTTATTTGAATTTATGTACCATGTAAGTGGCGACCCAAGATGGGTGACGTATACCTAATTTTGGGGGCGTCACAATTAGTGTCAAAACTCTCAGCAATGTTTTGTCGTATTTTACACGACAGTTGTATAATTAAGTTGTATTTAAATTTTACTCCATGTATTTGGCGACTTAGAATGGGTGATGTATACTTATTTTGGGGGCGTCACAACAAACTATTTTTGATGGTGACATAATTCAACTCCCGATAGTCAATACAAAATCGCATACTTCCATCTTTCTTCTTTACGAATAGAACAGGAGCACCTCAAGGAGATGTATTAGGATGAATGAAACTGATGTCTTATAATTCCTGCAGTTGGGTCTTTAACTCTTGAAGTTCAATAGGAGCCATCCGATATGGGGCTTTGGAAATGGGTTTTGTACAGGGTTCAAGGTCAATACCAAATTTGAATTCACGCTCTAGGGGTAGGCCAGGAAGTTCTTCATGGAATACGTCAGGAAATTTATTAACAATAGAAATATCATTCAAATATGACGTATTTTTGTTTAAATCTGTGACATGGGCTAAGAAAGCTTGACATCCATTTTTTAATAAACGAATAGCTTTATGGCTTGATATCACAGTGATTGACTTTAGTTGTTTTGTTGCTTGAATTCATATAATAGGTTAGTTAGGAATATGAGAGCTAACAACATTACGAAAACAATCAATTTTTGCATGATGAGTAATTAACCAATCAATCCATAAAATCACATCAAATACAAGTATTTTCAAAGAGATAAGATTAACAGGTAACGTGAGGGTATTGTTTGAATCAAACAAGATTTATAAACAATGGAGGTAACAAAGGTTTCTTATAACAGAGTTTTAACAAATAAATCAAAGTCTAATTTCTCAGGAGTTAAATTTAAACGTTGAGGGAAAGTAGGAGAAATAAAAGAATGGGTAGAACCGGTATCAAATAAGGTTTAGACTTCGTAAGAGTTTATGATTATCTTACCCATAATAACTTTGTTCGGGTTCCTTGTCACGAAAAATGCTCTCCCTTAAACTATCGACTTTGACTTGTCTGGGACATCCTTTGGCGTCACCATTCCAGTTGGACTTGACTTCACTACACGACAAAATTGAGCTAGGTGACCATCTCTTTTGCAATTGAAACACGCTTTGGGTTTCTGCGTACAGTTTGGACAAATGTGTCACTCATGTCTGCATTTGAAACATAAGACCAGTGGTCGTTCTCCTTCCTTCGAAACGGTTGTCGGTGCTGCTGTTGATGTCTTTCTATCATTGTTGAATCTTCTCTTCTTAAAATTGTTCCCACTTAGTTCACCTTTCCTATTATCTTGTCCATGATTACCACCGAAGTGGTTACCATTTCTGGCATGATAATTTCCTCCACGATGGTTATCATTTTTTCCAGGGACGTTGCCACCGGTATGATTATTATCGTGTTATTGGTCGTTGCCTTTTGGTTGAGTTGACTCATAATCGCGTTCTAGTAACTGAGCCATATTCACAATATCTGAATGCAAATAAAGTTTAGTCGAATCAATAAGGATTCACTAGCCTTTCAAGGTTTTAATATAATAGTGTAATTTGATGTTTAAATCAAAGTTTGAATCTCAATTCTATACAATTGAATGAACAATGTATAACAAAAGTAATACTTCAAAAGAGTTAGAACAATTCATTTGGAATCAGGAACTTGAATAATTAAGCTTTTGAATAGTTTGAAATGAAACTTACTCAACAATAATAAGGCTTAAAAATATGCTCAATGAAAGCTTAGAGTTATAGAACTTGTGTAATTGTAATCATGGTAGAGTAAGGAAACTTTCCTCGTGCGTAGGCTAAACGATTACTACTCACATTCACCACAAGTCCTACACACATACCATATCACAACATTCATTAGATACACTAATATTAACCATATAGGTTTAGTTCCCACTTTTATTACAACTTATTAACTTAGTTTAAGTTCTGCTCATTACCATCAATCACATATTACAAAATCGAAGTCTCAAATATTAAGTTTAAACAACATTACATCTTCTCATGAACATCACGTTTTAGCCCTTATACAACTTATCAAATCATCATACAATTCCACCACATGTATGTTAACAATCTGATATAACATCTTATTATATGTCCAACACATTATCATGTTTATTAGACTAGGTTAGACTAACATACAATAGACTATACACAAAGAAAATCAAAACAGCTCAACTAGTAAATGTGACACCCCCAAATTCAGACCACACTTGTCTCAAATTTGGTTGTCACTCTAATAATAAATCAACATCTCACACAAAGGAATAATAGAATAAATTACATTGTCATATCATAATATTATTCTTGTCCCAAAGTCTCACAACTATTACTAATACAATACAACTTAAATTAAAAATAACTTAATATAACTAAGTTTTTCTACAACATAATAATAGTACATTCCTAGTACTATGGAACTAACTATTCCAAAGCCTTCTCTTTACCCTTGTCATTGCCAAAGGGATCACCGCATTCTGCCTGCACTAAAAGTTTTATGGAAAGCAAGGATGAGCAACAATTTTGCCCAGCAAGTAATATAGCAAAAAGGAAATCAATGTAGTTTTAACTTTCTCAAGGGTATATCAATAATGATAGTTCAAGATAGCAAGAACTATCGATGATTATCAATAATAGTCGCTATAGACCAAAAATATCAATAATATTCAGTGATTAATCAATTCAAGATTTAAAAGTAATGAATACTGAGTAGTCACCAAGGACTATGAACTTATCCTAGAATTAACAATAATAAACTGATAATTCTACAAAATGAGTATAACAGGTGATCAACCTCAAGTACCCTATGTCATGCATAACATTTAATCTTTCTCATGTGCGCACGTCGGTTCCCCGACAAATATATAATTCCCCTACTAAGAGGGTTGTTCATCTCAGTTATAAGAGTCCGCACAAAGTTAATTTAGTTTGGATAGCTTTCGATTAAATATCAATAGTCTAGCTGAAGCAATGGCTTAGACAATTTTCTTTCACAGTATATATATGAAACATTATCGTTCAAAATCATGGTTTGTAAACAATTTCACTTCTAGATTACGAAGTATTATACTATCAAAGTTCCACTTGTATGATCAATAGTAATACAAGTTCAAGTAATGCTCAATAAAGAGTAAGGTTCGAGTACTTGCATTCAATATACGAATCAAATGAAATTCAAGAACTTGCATAAAATCCAAAGTTATGTAAGTTAGGAAACTTGCCTAAAGCATAGTTTACCAAAATATAGCTTATCAACACTCTTTCGAATCATAACGTAATATAGTTACGCGTATAGGATATTCATTAGTTATATATGCTCATACATGATATGTAAGTTTAAACACACACATAAACGTCTAACTTAGTTGTATACTCTACACATACTTCATTGCATACTTTTGCGTACTTATAGGACAAATCAGTTTACAAGACATCATGAAGTCAGCAACATAGTTTCTAATTGTTGCTTATAATTTGTAAACATCTTTTGGACTTATCATTTGGAAGTTTATAATTAAAAATTCAATTCTACCACTTAGCATGCTTCGTAAAACATTACATATCATACTGGTCATCTAATACAAGTTAAGGTAACCATATAAGCATGCTTTAAACTTCAGACCACAAATAGAATATAAAACTGACTGCAGGATGGTGCAGTTGCGCCCTGGTTAGGCTTAGGGACGGCGCAACTGCGTTGTCCTCTAGCCTGACCAGAGTTGAGCATTTCCTCTCCTGGTTTTAGTCCAATCTTCACATACTAAGTCATTATTAACTATCATGTACACATTCTAGAGGGCTTTACATAAGCATATGACCACTTCAAGATCAACCTTATATGTTACGGACTTTAGTTTAGGATTTTCCTGAAATCAAGGCCAAATAAGGTCATGTAATCACCATGCGTACTAATTAGCCTTATGTTTACATAAAAATGCCACATAATCTGTACTACAAATGCTTATAAGTGTTCATATCATTTATTCATAGCTAGCATCATTTAGTACCTTAAAACATGCTTTAAACTTATATTTGGTTTACTACTATTATGTTTAACATATAAGAATCATGTTTAGAGTCATAATGAACTTAAGCATGTCACCTTAAATCTTTATAGTCTAACTACTTATAATTAATGCACTTGGTTTGAAAATATATTCAAGTTTGCCTTTGAATCATTTTAAACTTGAACGATGCAAGTCAACACATACAAAGCATCTTTAAAGCTCTTATCATGTATAGTTAAGTCATGCTAACATCTTCACAAGATCAGAACATACATCATGTAGTATTCACAGATATTAGCTTTGATACGACAAGATTTTCTTTGAAAAAGTTCTCTAACGCAAAGCCTAACAAGTTGGTCATGAACAAAGGAACTATAAATAATATATCATGCTCATTTATGTTCGAAATCAATCATGTGTTTCTACTATCAAGCTCAAAATTTGCAGAACATGAGTTTCAACAAAGTTTGTTTTAAAAATTTTAAGTTTTTGTTATAAATCTCCTACTAAATCAACTTAAGCAATTCATACCACATAAGAAATCTTTATGCCTCTTTTCAGGTATATAAATAAGTCATAATACCAAATTAGCAACATATAGTATAACAAAACCGAATTTGGTCTCGTGAATCCGGCAGAATGCTACCGCACCCTACTTATAAACTTAGTATTAATCAAGGCTCTACCTGGGCCAACGCCAGTAACATACTCTGTTTTGCAGAGCATCAATCAACATTGATTCTTCTTGGTTTAAACATGATCAAATCCAACATTAAAGGTTCCATACAATAAAACATACTTCATAAACACATATTAGCATGCTACTTCATATTAATTGACAAAGAATTCCATTAGATTTCAAGAATTTAACTAAACCCAATTCAAGAACTCAAATATAGAATTTATACCTCCTTGAAGCTTAATTAAATTCTTCAACACACTGATTATAATCCTTCAATTGCTCAGCAACTCACACTCTCGAACTTAGAATTTGGCAAACAAATTTTTTAGTAACGAGAAATGAAAATGCAACTGTCCTTATATAGAGAAATTGTGGACTGGATTTTGGGTTTCCACTAAAGTTGAAACCCATGGTGTAGAAGGAGAAAACAAAGGATACAAGATAGTTGATCAACCACCCTTATCAGCCATCTTCCTAGCAATGATCACCTATTCCTAACTTTTAATTACAGCTAATTGGAAGTTACATAAATAGAGTGTAGGTTACTGTTGGCCACTGTTGGAGCAACTGATGAGTGTCAATTCTCAGCAACGTGATTAATTTGCAAAGTTTAATTTATTTAATTCCTAAAAATGTAATTTTAATGTACAATTGTTACTATATTAGGTAAATTAGGGATTATTTATGTACTCACATCATATAATACATGTACATTAGGTACACATAATAAAATAACGCAGTTAGGTATTATTGTCCGGGTATCTCCTGTAGATATTTTTACTACTCACATAACCACATAATAAAATTATTCAATATTAAATGTTCATTTTAAACATTTAATTCCTTTCCCTCTTTCTGGAGTATATAGTTACTTAATTATTTCTGCATTAAAATGTCATATAAGGTTTCATTGTACTACTTGGTACCTTATATCATTAGAATTTACTCTTTTATATGATTTTATTATTGTCACACATTATAATAATGTCCCATTTATTTTCTACAATACTAACCAACTTTTCCCAAATTGGCCCTACTAGCAATATAATTGCCATTTTGTAATCGCTAGGAGAGGGCTTAACTATTTGGTCCCGGTAGTGCCAAAATGGTTTAGTTCTAAGACAGTTCCAACTTCTATCACCATACTAGTTTTACATGACATGAATTAACTTCCATATTGGTAATATTACTAGTTAAAGAGTTTATTCATTCCTTGTATGGAATCATATAACTACACATAATTAGTCTTCCTTTTAATAAACTATTTCTCTTTTAATTCACTTAGTGAATTTTCTTATTCCTTATTATGCCACACAAGGCATTTCACAATTCTCAATCCTCATATACATTCAATTTCCACTAATTGAATTACTCATCTTACAACACATCAATATTTATATTGAAATAAATATTCATTTTTTATTATATCAAAATAATTATTTATTCATGAAATTCTAGGTTCTTACATTCTCCCCCTTATAAAAATTCTGTCCTTGGAATTGGTACAAGGTTACACGAATAAATGGGGATAATCCCTTTGCATCTTATCTTGTAACTCCCATGTGGCCTCCTCGGTATAGTAGTTTCGCCAAAGCACTTTCACTAAAGATATATTTATTTTCCTTAATGTATGTTCTTTCCTATCTAATATCTGGACAGAAATTTCTTTATATGCCAGATTCTTTACTACTTGAATGGGCTTTTAAGAAATCACGTGTTTGTAGTCTGGCTTATATGGATGCAACATGGAGATGTGAAACACATTATGGATGTGCTCCAACTTAGGTGGTAATGCAAATTTGTACGCCACTTTGCCAACTCGCTTTAGTATTTTGAATGGTCCTATGAACCTCAGACTCAATTTTCCTTTTTTGCCGAAATGTATTTTTCCTTTTCAGGGAGATAATTTTAAGAAAACATGACTTCTGACTTCAAAGTCGTGGTCTGGACGATGCAAGTCTGCGTATTTCTTCTGGCGGTCTTGTGTAGCTACTAATCTAACTCTTATCAATTTCACCACATTTGCGGTTTTTTGAACTAATTTCGGCCCTTTCATCTTTCTCTCTAACTTCATCGCAACACAACGGTGTCCTACATTTTCTCCCGTAAAGATCTTCATATGGTGGCATGCTTATACTCGCATGATGACTATTATTGTATGTAAATTCTACTAGGGGTAGGTGATCGTCCCAACTTCCTTTGAAGTCCATCACACAAGTTCTAAGCATGTCCTCCAGCGTTTGTATCGTTCCCTCACTTTGTTCATTTGTCTATGGATGATAAGCTGTACTTAACCTCAATTGTGTTCTCATCCTTTCTTGCAAGCTTTTCTAGAATTTGGATGTGAAGCACAGATCTCGGTCTGAGACAATCGATACCGGCACTCCATGTCGTGAAATAATTTCCTTTACGTACAAATTTGCTATTTGATTTAAACTATATCGGATCTTAATCGGTAGAAAATGAGACATCTTCGTTAGTCGATCTATGATAACCCAAATGGCATTAAAACCTTTCTGTGTGACTGGAAGTCCTACCATGAAGTACATCGTAATGTGCTCCCATTTCCACTCCGGTATTTCCAACGGTTAGAGTGGACCACTCGGCCTCTGGTGCTCTGCTTTGACCCGTTGACACGTAAGACATCTATTAATTCACTCCGTAATTTCTCGTTTCAGATTGGGCCACCAAAAATGTTGCCTCAAATCTCGGTACATCTTTGTGCCACCAACAGAATACATCATATTACGTGCCTCGTGTAAAATTTCCTCCCTCAACTCGATTATCACTGGCACCCACACTCTCCCTTCGAATCTCAAAATACCGTCTCTATCCATGTTGAACTTTTCTTCCTCATTTTCTATGATTGTTTTCCACACACTCCCCATCCTTTTCTTATGATTCCTTTATCTGTCCAACAAGGTTGGACAAGCTTCGACTGCAAATAATTTTTCTTCAGACATCTCCGGTCCCTTCACTTCTATCTCCAATTTTTCTATATTCCTTATTAACTCCTCCTAAGTTGTCAATCGAAATAATCTCTCCCTTCCTTTCCTACTCAGCGCGTCGTCCACTACATTTGCCTTCCCCGGGGGGATAAAGAATATTGTAGTCATAATCCTTAATCAATTCTAACCACCTCCTTTAACACATGGTTAACTCCTTTTGTGTGAAGATATGTTTCAGACTCTTGTGGTCCATGTATATTTCACATTTTTCTGCGTACAAATAGTATCTCCAAATTTTCAACACAAAAACTATTGCCACTAACTCTAAGTCATGAGTAGGGTATCATTTTTCGTAATCCTTCAATTGTCGTTGTACCGCCCCGAAATCTGGTCTATTTTCACATCCGGATTCCATACGTCATGATCCCATCTTCTTCCAAACATACATCATTATATAGCTAAATATAACAACATACATTCTCAAATCCCAGACAATGCAAGACATGGATATGATAAAGAATCCTAGACACTTGAAATGCAACAAGATAAACACTATGCTATGTGCAGCAACATGATGCAAATGTATGATGGAATGAAAGAAATGATTGTCGGTTCCTTGTTAATCCTGTTGGGATGACAATCAATGATGTCTTGGACATGCGATCCAAGTCTTCAAGGATGTTGACGTTGGGGCTATCACCAAAGTTGTGAATCCTAGACACAGACTTCTACTCATAGAGGTGCCTCTTGTGTTAAAGAGATTTTTGGGGAGAAAGCTTTGTCTGTCTGAGGATGTGTAAAACATATTCCATCATCGGTCCTCTCCAATGAGGATGGTCTTCTATGGCTTGTATCACCAGCATATACCATGGTTTTGTTGGAGTTACTGCTAACATTATGTATCATCAGGGCTGCCTGACCTTCGCTGATGTATGTATCACCGAATAAATCCCTGCAGCGTGCATTGTCAAGGCTGCTTGACCTTCATTAATGTGTGTATCAATGGTTGCATTACTTTGTGACCCTTGTTGGGGAATATGTCAAGGCTGCTTGACCTTCGCTGGCGCGCATATCAATGGTTGCATCGCGTTGTGACCCCCGCCGAGGATACATGGATACGTTACTTCGATGGGTTTACTTTCCACCGGTTGAAATAACGTCAAGGTTGCTTGATCTTCATTGATGTGTGTATCAATGGATGAGAATGCGCTGTAACCCCCGCTGGGGATACGTGGATGCTTGAATTTCTGTGTTGTAACCCCCGCCGGGGATATATAGATGTTCGCAGCTTCGACGTTGTAACCCCCGCCGGGGATACGTTATCACTTCGTGACTTTGGCGTTGTAACACCCACCGGGGATACGTGTTAGGGCTATGACCCTGCACTGATGGCATCAGACATTTGTGAGGTATTGTCAAGCACAATTTGTAAAAGTTGAGGCCACTGGTATAGTATACCTTGTATGCAAGCGAATACCAATGTGTGACATGTGGAGCCAGAGTTTGACCCATGAAAACAAGGATTTCAGGTTATTCCGCTCAATCGCGTAGCGTTTTTATTCTTGATTTGGCCTTTTTAGCTTGTGAGACCTCCTTTACAACTCTAACTAGAATGAGTTGGAGGTGTGGGACCCATGTAGGGGTGCCGCAGGTACACCTGCAGCAGCCGTAGGTGGACCTGCGGCCAACCGTGGCTATACAAAGCCTGTAGTTTGCTTTCATAAGTCATTTTCAAGCTGCGCCATAAAGGAAATCTGAGAGCTCTTCTTTAGACCTGCTGAGTTTGGGTGACTTTCTGCATATTTTGCTATCGTACAAGTGTTCTTCACTGTCCTGGTAACATATGCATGTATTCTTTTCCAGTTTCTATCCGTTGGAAAATGACTTATCACATGAAATGCATTTAGACACATAGTAGTGAATATGCATGCTGATATGACTTGATAAAAAATATTCAATACAGTAAATGTTAGTATTAAACCATGATGAACATAATGATGTGAAAAAATTTGACTTTTGAAACAGTCAAATTGGCACCTTTTATTGTCATTTCTTATCCATTTTGAGGACAAATGAGTAAAGGTATAAAAGTAAAATAATCCTGATAATTAGACTACACTTACGGATTTTTTACTGTGATGTATTAAATGCATGTAGGATGTATATGATTGCGGGTAGGTGTGCTACTGAATGGCCACCTAGTCATGCCTATGTGCATGTGGATAGTCCCATTTACAAAGGAGGCTTTGACAAAATTTTTCCAAAACGTAGGCATTGGGTAGTCATGCATTTTTAACTATACTGTATGTTAAAATAATGCATGCATGCATGTAGTCATAAGATGCATTTTAAAAAGCTCCAGGTAAGAATTTACCACACCCTTTCTGAGGTGATTTGGAGACTTGTTATCTAGATATTATGGATCCGGATCAGTCGAGTAGTTCCTGCAGGACCACTTATGGTGTACAGAGGAGGGCTTCGGAAGTGCCTGTTAAACAACCTCATCGTTTGGTGGAGGCGGTGATACGTCCTATCCGAGTTGAAGTGTCAGATGTCGAGGACGAGGAGGAGGATGTACCGATTGAGGTTCCTGCTCTTGCTGCACGTGTTACCCGTAGGGATTTTCCAGGTATTCAAGTGGTGAACCCAGATCTTCTGGGTGACTTAAGTTGGCATCCTTCAGTCTACTTACATGCAAATGTTGTATGAAGTTAGATCTTAATCTTCCTTGTTTCCTATTGATGAGGAGTAAATGGTTCTGATGTTGATATGCATTTGATGTAGGTTCCCGACTTTACACAGCCTCGAGGGAAATGGTTCAGCATCCACTCTATGTATCAGGCTTCGCATGATGACTATAGAGCGATTGTAGATGGCTGGGGATTTGGGATGTTCTTTTCCATTCTTCTCTGTTGTTGTCCCTGGGGTTACCTCAGGGCATTGTTTGAGCGGTGGTTTCACCAAACTCGGTCACTCCATTTGCTGGACTGTGAGGTGATGATGACGTCGATGGATTGGCGGTTTATCATAGGTATGGAGTTTGGAGGGGATCTGGTGCCTTGTACGATGGATATCACCCCTACTGCCATCAGATCCTTGTTGGGAGTTCCGGTGGAGGCACTCAAGGGTAGGATTGTACGTACAGGTCCTTTGAGTGTAGATGCTATTAGCGGGCTGTTGAGTGAGCCTATACCCGATGATGTGAGAGTTAGGGATCGCATTCTTTGGTGATTGTTCCTGATGATCATTAGGGGCTGCTTCATAGCAGATAACTCTTCTACGGTGTCCTTCGCTTTGATCAGCGCCACTCGACACATGGACCGTATAGGAGATTATGATTGGGGTTCCTACACCTTCGTCTATTTCCTCAAGGGAATGCGCATGCGATCGCAGGGCTTGACCAAGGCTTGGTTAGGATTCTACCCATTTCTGCTGGTAAGTATTTCTCTTATCTTTTTCTATATACAAGTTAAGAGCGTTGACTGACAGCAGATGTTGCCTTTGTGTTGGCAGTTTTGGGCCTATGAGAGGCTTCCATGTTCGCGTCCTGTGAGCGTGCTAGGTTTAGATACCTATCCACGAGGACTGAGATGGCATCATTCCATACTGGCGGAGGTCCCTGTTGCTGAGGGTTTCACTCATTGTCGCGTACAGCTGGAGTTTTTAACAGCGGATGTCATCACATGGGTTCCCTATTCTGGGGAACATTTGAGCATTCGATTTGAGGATGGGTACCCGACTAAAGTTTAGTACGTTATTTCCACCTGTAAGATTCCTCTCTTCATAGATGGAGGATGGGAGCTCTATTTAGGAGAGCGTGTTATCAGGAGCACTACAGGAGAGATTTGCATGCTGATCTTGCCTCCTATCAGGCGTTATTGGCCTGTTTCGCAGTCACCCGTCATTGATATCCCATTTCTGGGGATTGACGGTTTAACATTGTCAGAGGGTCCATGAACTCAGGAGATGTTCCAACATTGGTGGTTCCCTCGTACTATTGGAGCTCAGACCGCGCCACCACGGTTTATGGGGATATGGTTCCGGGATCCGTGATGATGATGATTAGCTAGCTTCGTGTCGTAGATCGACTTCGTGTGACATGATTGATGATTTGACGGCTTAAATTTGGACTAAAGTGATTTCTTTATCCAGTATTTGGGGTAGAGATCCTTGAGCGAGATACTTTTGATCCTTCCAGCTCAAGGTGGCCGCCCCTCAGGTGACCTATATGGCTTTGCCAGTGTAGATCCTCCCTTGTATAGGCCTGACGTCTCTGTAGATAGAGATCCAGTGACTCAGGAGGAGTTACATCAGATGGACAGGATTGACGATGTGGACATCGATACCATTGACTTCTTTTGATGTATATTCTAGTTATCTCTTTTAATAGGCCTCTGTTAGCTGCTGGGTAGCTTTGCCCCATTATCGTTATATCTTTTGATAGGCCTCTGTTAGATGTTGGGTAGCTTCGCCCCATTTCCTTATATTTTAGTTGAACAGAGATGTATTAGATGATGATATACTTAGGAATGTATGTGTAATTTTTCCATTCCCTATATCATATTACCATCTATTATATCAGGCATGTTATTATATTATGCATATGTATGTATGTCCAGACATATTTAGCATTGACCCCTGGATGGTCTTATGACATGACCCGTACAGATGTCTTCCTCGAAAGTTAGCCGTATTGATACCCCACCATTTTTCGTGGCATCTAGTATGCGTTCGTGGTATAATAGTATGTCACCACTAGACAGGGTGACTGTAGATCATTTGTTGCAGCATACTATGACCCTATTGATGTTTCAGGTTACTACAGGATTCAAAGAGGGTATGCTAGAGCATTGGGTACCGGATAAGCAGGTTTTTCGATTCGGGACCTAGGAGTTGACTCCTACTCTGGAGGAGTATGCGCAGTTGCTGATCTTGCCGTTATCGATGACTTCTTGCAAGACATGGTGATCGAGGACATGATTAGGCAGTTCATGACCATCACCAGTTTGAGGCGTAGAGTGGTATAGGAGGAGATTATATCTGGCCACGTGATATCCCAGCAGTTTTTGATTGACAGATTTGGATTTGAGGATAGTTATGCACGACATTCCAGGGATTTTAACACACCGGAGGATCATTGGCGTTTGGCCAGAGTGGATGTACTGCTGTTGTGCATATTGTCGTACGTCTACATGCCACGATACACGGATGAGTTGGACATCGAGGTCATTATGGCAGTGAGAGCTCTCAGGGAGGGTCACACCATTATACCGATGATTATTCCAGAGACTCTGAGGTCAGCTACATACTACTGAACTTATCCAGTAGGAGTGTTCATAGGCAGCTTGGTCATGCTATACGTGGGGTTTATGTCACACTTGAGACCGATTGGAACATTCAGACGGCATGGGTATTGCTTTACCCATGATATAGCCATGTCATACTCCTTCCAGCCTGCGGAGTGTACAGATGCTGCATCTTGGTTAACTTTCCTTGTAGGGATTGGAGATCCATTCACTATATTGCCGTGTATAGGGCTTAGCTCACCCTATTGCTTCATTACTCATGCTCCAGGCATGGATTATCTTCCTCTACCTAGTTTGAGAGGGATGATCACCTACCACCCACTGGTCATGATGTGTCAGTTTGACCAGTTTTAGGATTTCCATCCATTTGAGGGGGCAGTGAGTCAGCGCTTTGCTTCACGTCGTTTATCGACCGAGGACATATCCAGGTTGTATGCCTGTTGGGATCAGTGAGAGCTAGCTGAGTTTTCTGTCAATTATCCTGGTTATTCTGCAGAGTATTCCGCATGGATGGAGACAGAGACTGCATCAACTATGGTAGTATCCATAATGTAGGAGATTAATTCTGACGATGAGGAGCCTATGGAGGAGGCTGACATTCCCATCGATGGGGACTTGACTGCTGGGCTGCCAGCATATGTGATGGATTCTCCCACCCCGAGTGCCACTATTGCTCAGTATTTAGCACAGTATTTGGAGCAGAGCCTACATCTGATGACCTATGAGAGAGATCAGGCTAAGGCCACGATGTTGACAACTCCTGATGGGAGAGATGACGCTCTATTAGAGAGGGACAAGGCTAGATCAGCCAGATATGCATTGATTGTGGAACGGGATGCTGCCTTATCTGCCAGGGATGTGGCCATTGCAGACAGTACTTCAGTGAGATCCCATACGACTGGCATCCTTGCCGATATGAGTGCATACATTGATGAGCATCATGTCACCATGCAGTTAGCCTCAGATCTGCTAGCTCGTGTAGATACCCTTGGGCAAGAGCTTCCAGCTTTACCTCCTTCTTCGGAGAGGGATGCTATGTTAGATATGATAGTCCACATACATACAGATCCGTAGATAGCTTTATATTTTCCTGCACAGACTAGTTAGCCATTTTGTCATATACAACACAGATGTATATATCAAACAATATTATATATGGCAGAGAAATATATTTTGATTTACTTCCCTTTCAGTTGTTCCATGATACTTGCTTGATATTTGCCTGTTTCTTCAGGTCTTATGATCTTGATGCATTTTGAACTTATCCTTGATATGTGGACATTGAGCCATCGCAGGATCTCTCAGAACGGATCATTGATTTGTATGTATCCCTACCATCTTTGGTGTCTTGGGACTGGTTTCTGTATGGAAATATGGAGAGGAGTGTGGCTTTTCCTCTTTGAGATTGACCGCACCACAGATGGTCGATAGTACTTCTATTTGTGAGAAGCCTAGTTAATTCCATCTTTTATGGATTGGTGTTGCTCTTTGAGGCACAACCGCAGCTTAGATAGTCACCGAATCTCCTATTTGTGAGGAGAGGTTGGATAATTCCATCCCTTTGGTTTGAAGACGATGAAGTGTAATGGATTGAAGTTTGATCCCAGTACCGTGTGACAAATATTTTTGTTCTGGTTGGGGTTAGACTGAACCCTAAATGGCTGCCTAAGTACTCCTATTGAAGAGGAGATCAAGTCTGCGTAGTTTGAACCTGGTGTAAGAGGTTTAACGCTAAATGTGAAAGGCAGATGGGTGTAGAAGATTTATTGATGAAGAAGGGTGTAGAAGTATTTTTGTGATTTTTGTTTTTGTAGAGAAAGGGCAGAAATGTTTTTGTTGTTGTTTTTTTTATTGCGACCGGGCCATAAAGAATATGGTTGCCTACGTACTCCCGTGTATCAGGGAGATTAGGTCAACGTAGTTCGCCCCTCCAGACGAATCGCAACCAAAGAGAAGTGTGAATCTCATGCGTAGGCTATATTGCAGGGAGAAGAAACTTTGGTCCCATAATGGAGACAAACTGCAGGTGTGGAAAAAGTTTGATCCTGTTTTCAGGACAAACTGCAAGTGTCGAAAAGTTTAATCTCGTCTTTAGGATAAACTGCAGGTGTGAAAGGTTCAATCCCATGTTTAGGATAACTAAAATTGTGTGAAAGGTTTGAAATGAGGTGAAACCAGGCTGCTGGTTTGAAGTGTATGTTTCCCTGAGGGGTAGAAGAGTTTGTAAAAAGAGGGTAAAAAAACTGGAATGACTGATGATTAGATGATCCATACCAGGATGTTTGCTTGATGATATCCTCAGACATAGTACCGTTTCATGGTGTCCGAGTTGATAAGTTGTGGAAATTCATCGCCATCCATTTCCTGTAGTCTGAGAGCGCCTCCTGTCAATACCTCCTTGACAACAAACGGGCCTTCCTAGTTAGGAGCAAATTTTCTTTTAGATTGACCTTGGTTGTCAATGATCTGCTTTAAAACCAAGTCATGTTGTTTAAACTACCATCACCAGACTTTTCTATTGTAGGATCGTGCGATCCTTTGCTGATATAATTGATGGAAGATTGTTGTGGTTCGCCTTTCATCTATCAGAGACAATTGGTGATACCTGTCTTGTACCCATTGGTCTTCATCCAACTGAGCATCCATCAACACTCTGAGGGATTCCATTTTCACCTCTATGGGAAGCACTGCTTCAATCCCATAGGATAATGAGTAGGGGGTTGCCCCAGTGGAAGTACGTATGGAAGTTCTGTAGGCTAATAAAGTAAGAGGCAAGAGGTCAGGCCATCCTTTTTTATAGCTGAACATTTTTTGCATGATCTTCTTGATATTTTTATTAGCCACTTCAATAGCACCATTCGTCTTTGGACGGTAGATGACAGAGTTAAGGTGTTTGATGTGGAATTTACTGCATAACTCCTCCATCATTTTGTTGTTGAGGTTTTTAGCATTTTCTGACACAATGACCTCTAGTTGTCCATATCGACAGACGATATTGTTTCTAATGAAAGTAATGAGGACTTCTTTGGTAACCCTGGGGAAGGAGACTGCTTTTACCCATTTGGTGAAGTAGTCAATCATGGTGAATATAAATCTATGTCCATTACTGGCTTTGGGCTCGATGGGCCTGATCACGTCCATTCCCCACATTGAGAAGGGCCATGGCGAACTCATATTGTGGAGTTCCCTTGGAGGGGCGTGGATAGCATTCCCATGAATTTGGCATTGATAGCACCTCTTGACGTGATCATCACAGTTAGCTTTGAGTGTAAGCCAATAATACCATGTTCTGAGGATTTTCTTAACAAGTAAGGGGTCGCTCATGTGTGGGCCACATACTCCACCATGGATCTCATCCATGAGTCTCTGAGCTTGGTCTTTGTCAAGACATCTGAGGAGACCTAATCCTGCATCTCTCTTGTAGAGTGCATCTCCGCTCAGGTAGAATTTCATAGCAATTTGATGGATCCTCCTCTTTTCAGTTAGGCTTGCCTCAGCTGGTGTAGATCCATCTCGCAAATACTCCTTGATATGCTAATACCAAGGGTGGTGGATGGGAAGTAGCTCATCCGATACTTCTCCAACATAGTTCCCATAAGCTGGGGCCTTTTGCAGGGCAAATGTGATGCTTGGCATGTTTTCCTTATCAGGTATGTGAATCAAGGAGGCCAACGTTGCTAGTGCATCCGTAAAAACATTCATATTATGAGGAATGTGTAGAAAGGAGATTTCTTCGAACTCCATAGCCATCTGTAAAACTTTTCAATGGTAAGGCAGCAAATGTAATTCTTTGGTTTGATAGATTCACGTGGATTGTTTGATTACCAATTCGGAATCCCCAAAGATAGTTAACTGCTTGATGCCTATTGAATGGGCAAGTTTTAGCCCCGTGATCTGACCTTCATACTCGGTGTTGTTGTTGTTGATAAACCAGTAATTTAATTTAAATGATGAGGATCTCGCTCCCCATCCGGACACTAGAATCGCTGCTCCGGCTCAGAGCCTTACGTGTTAATGACTCCATCAAAATACATTTTATATGTCTAGAATGCATCGTACGGATGATATTGTTGAACTGCCATTACCCCTTCATCGGGGAAGTATGTTTCCAAGGGTTTGTAATCCCCTGCAGGTGTGGCGGCTAGTTTATCCGCAAATCCATGACCTTTGAAAGACTTTTGTTTCACATAGAAGATGTCAAATTGCTATAGGATCAACTACCATCTGGACAGTCGATAATTCAGTATGGGCTTACTGAACATACTTGAGAGGATCCACGCGGGATATGAGATTGGTTGTGTGACCATGGAGGTAATGTTGTAACCTTATGGAAGCCCATAATAAAGCACAACAAGTCTTCTCAATTAAAGTGTACTTGTGTTCACTGCTGATGAATCTTTTGCTAAGGTAATAGATAGCTCGTTCGTGGCCTCAATCGTCTTTTTGCCCCAGCATGCATCCCATGACATTGTCATTAATAGACAGGTACCTGAATAGGGGAACATCATCCCTGGGAGGCACCAAAACAGGAGAGTTAACCAACTGCTCTTTAATGGTAAGGAAGGCTTTCAGGCATTCATCATTCCATTTCATGGAGGAGTTCTTCCTTAATAGCTTGAAGATGGGCTCACAGGTTGCTGTGAGTTGAGAGATAAACCTGCTAATGAAGTTGATTCTTCCCTAAAATCCCCGTATTTCCTTCTCTGTCTGAGGAACGGGCATTTCCTTGATGGCTTGGATTTTGGTGGGATCCAGCTCAATCCCTTTTGTGGCTGACTAGGAAACCTAGTAACTTGCCTGATTTGACACCAAAGGTGCACTTGGCTGGATTCAACTTCAAGTTGTACTTACGCAACCTATTGAAAAGCTTTTTAAGATGGTCTAAGTGGTTTTCCTCCCTTCGGGATTTGACGATGATGTCATCCACGTAGATCTCTATCTCTTTATGCATTAAATTGTGAAGAAGAGCCATCATAGCTCGCTGATAGGTTGCCCCAGCATTGATGAGGCCGAATGACAAGCGTCTGTAGCAAAATGTTCCCCAAGGCTTGATGAAAGCAGTTTTCTCACGATCTTCCTCAGCAACCATAATTTGAACCAACCCCGCGAAGCAATCCGCAAAGGAGTACATGCCGTATTGAGCAGTATTGTTAATGAGAATGTGCATAAAGGGTACGCGAAAGCTATCTTTAAGGCAAGCTTTGTTCAAATCCCGGTAATCCACGCAAACTCGCACCTTCCCTCCTGGTTTAGGCACGGGAGCAATGTTGGATATCCACTCCAGATATATAGACACCTGTTGCCTAATTTCTTAATAGCATTTTAACACGCAAGCATACGCGTTCAATTGTAATATTTAACAAGCAAGGATATCGTTCCCACGAGGAAATAGACTAATATTTATCAACTAGTAATTCTAATGTAATTAATCCTATTTTAAACTATGAAATATTGTTTGTGATTTGAAAATTAAACTCAACAAAACTAATAATTAAAATCAGAATTTCACAAGAGTAACTGCAGATTTAACATGTTAAGATTACAACTTCACTTAGTATTTCATTTAAACAAATTTACTTCCCATTTAAATCAATTAATTAATATGAATCATTATCCAAGAATGCTTTATAAAATTCATGCACTTCTTCCAAAGACACGTGAACAAATCCTCCTAAATCCGATTTTTAAGACACATCATTATAAGGAACACCATAGTTAATTAATTCACTATGTTCCTATGTGAATTAAGATAATTAGGGTTTCACGTACAAATTCTTTCAATGGATACAAAAGACATATAGGTATATTCCTATCCTACATGCTAATCATATTAACCCTAATCAGATTATATAAACAAATGTTATCATATCCTGATCTCAATTATACTCCATCTTCAAATTTTATATAGATTATCACAGTAATTGTTGGCCAAACAATTAATCAATAAACATAAGATATGATAAACAATTCAATAAAAATCAACTTTCATTCAATGGGAAGGTTCAATTTAAACTACATACCAAGTTACGTTACAATCTTAATTAAAGTTTAGTTCATGATAATAATAAAGAAAAACATCATCCAGATTAATAATCAAAACATCCAAACTAGAGAAGAGAAGAAGAAACTCTGAATTTGCTCTAATACTCTCTCTTTAATCTTTATCCCTTGCAATTCTCCTTCGTGTTTTCCTTCGTTGTTCTCTCTGCCAATCTCTTGAAAAATTAAGTGATCCATCTTTTCTAAAGTCTTCTCCTATTTGTATTAGTCTTAGCCCTCTTTTAGATTCCTTTTTAGCTTCAAAAACCCACTTAGTAATAGAAAAATCTCCTTCTTTAGCCGCACATGAGCGCCTAGGCGTTCAACTCAGGCCATTTCCAAGCGCTTGGACGCTTGACCAGGACCGCATAATTACAAAAATGCCACTCAACTCTAGTTTTAATGATTTTTGACCTTTTTCTTCTCCCAAATGACCAATTTGTCCCTCCAGCTCCAACCTACAAGAAATAAACACAAACACATAAAAAGATATTAAAAATAATTAATGATAACAATAATTAAGTTTAATAATATTGGATTCATAGGTATAAAACCTACTCATCAAATACCCCCAAACTTAACCAATTGCTTGTCCCCAAGCAACAAAACACAATGCAATAACTAAATATGCAATGCAAATGCAAATGCAGCTATCTACATGCCTAAAATTCCAGTAGTCAAATAGAACAAAATCTATTCATCAAGCCTCAGAGAAATCACAATAAACATGCTAGAACATCATACCAAAATAGATCAATAATTTCCTAGTCAATCATCAAATCTTACCCTGTTATTACTGATATAGTGTGTGTGTGTGCTCAACAACAATGCTAACTAATATAATGCTAAATATAAAACATAAAAGATCTCTAGTTTACCTTAAAGTGGATTTTCTGTCGTCTTGGTCTGTCTGAAAAACTTGAGTCTATTAAGCCCTCTAGTTTTAATTTAGACCCACCATGAATATGATAATATCCTTAGTTCCGATTAAGTACTTTAAGATATTTTTCACTGACTCATTGTGAACTTCTCCAGAATATGACTGATCAACATCAGGTCTCGTACATTTCATTGCATACATGATAGTTACTCATGCGATCTCTCTTTTATGAGTCTATGGAGACTATTAAGAGAGATACACTCCAGGGCTCATCAACATGAGACATCCCATGGAGTTTGCCATGCTAAATGACTTTAGCATCAAATGAATATACGTTCCTTGGGTTAAGTCGAGCATCCTATTAAATCTATCTATATAGATTTGTATCACCAATTAAGATATTCTTCCCAAATCATTCATGGAGGAATGTTTAGACAACTTTATCTTTACTGATTGTTGCATTGGTATGTAATTCCTTATCCGTGGTATATCAACATATAAACTAGGAATGTCACGACGCTCCCACTGACCCTTTTGTACACACTAGGTTCATTCTTATTTTTGATAAAATCAAACTCTTTTGATTATTTCATCAAAACGAATGTTCCATTTTTGAAAAGCTTGTTTCAATCCATTTCTCTGAGTGTCTATAACTCTTACCTCATCGTATGTAACTGGATCATCATCTTCTATGATGCGTACCTCATCATCATCATCTATGATGAATCGATACCTCCTAGGTATCTTCGGTACTATTCTAGATTTACGATTCGGTTGTGGTACAATAAGTCTATCTACAGGTTCCTCTTATTTGACTTATATTGTTTTGTGGTTCTTGAACTCTTCAAGATGTATTATCCTCCCACTAGCCCCTTCAATAATAAACACCTTTATCTTAGAAGGCAGTGTGTTTCACAATAAACACCTTTTGCTAAGTAAGATTATAGAACATATACTCTAAACTTACTTTAGGATGTCCCACAAATATGTACTTGTCAAATCTTGTCCCAAGCTTATCCTTTGAAACTTTTTCATATAATTTGGACAACCCCTTATCTTAACATACTTAAGATTGGGAATCCTCCTTGTCCATAACTTTTATGAAGTCTTGGGGCTGGATTTTGAGGTTACCTTTTCGTAGATATGTAGCCATTTCTAGTTCATGACCCTAGAAGGATACTAGAATGTCGATAAAATCATTATGGACCACACCATGTCCAATAAGGTACGATTTTTCCTTTTAGATACATCAATCAATTATTGCATATAAGGAGGCGTCCGGTGTGAGAAAACCATTTGAGATGATTTAAAAACTCATTACACAAGTATTCCTTCCTTGATCCGATCAAAGAATCCACATACTTTGCCAATTTATTTCACTTCTGAATTCTTTGAACCTTTTAAATAATTCACACTTGTATTTCAGTAAATACACACATTCAACTCTTTGAATGATCATCTCCTTTTCTTATACTAGTTTGTTCAATTTGCAAAATAAATTTTTACGTAAGTCAAGTGTACAAAATCCATTAAGTAATATTTCAGTTCTATACAAAACATTATTATTATTATAAATAGAACAACAATTGTTCTCAAATATAATACCAAAGATTTCATTATCCAACAATAAAATGGAAATAATGTTTCCAACAAGAACAGGAATACAATAACAAATTATTGACTTAATAGACTTTCCCGTAGGCTGTGCTAAACTATAAGTTTCTATGGCTAATGCAACAACCTTTTGTAAAGCCCCCAAATCCAGGTACTTGAAACCTGAACTCGGTGCTTCACGATACCATTTCTATGAGCAGAATAATACTAATAATAATAACAATAATATAATTAACAAACTTAATTTACATATCATGAGAGTCTAATCCCCAGGTACGAGACCTTTAAATACATTCCTTACATGATAATTAATAAGTATCATTGTCATAATAAAGTTTAATTATTACATAAAATACCATAAATCTTATTTGGTAAGCTTTCCTTTCCCATTGTTTCCACGATGAGTTTAGTAACTATAAATGTCGGTCATATTATTTTTAAATGACTTATAATAACTTTATCATAATTTATCATAAATTTTCAAACACCGAATCATTATCAAATAATTTAAATATTAAACAATTCAATTATCATTAATATTTAATTAATATTAAACTATTAATGAAACCATTGCCAAAATATTAAAGTTATTTATAATAACTTAGAATATTTTGAAAGTATTAATATTACCCTTAAATAATTTTTAAAACATTTAAAATCATTTATAAATAATTACCATTAATATTTAAATATTAGTGTACCCTTTATCAAAATATTAAAAGTCATTAAGTATAACTTAAAATATTTTTAATTCATTTATATCATTTTTAAATGATTTTTAAATTAATAGAACCATTTTAAACCATTAATTTAATTTAATTATTAAATAAATTTAATATCATTAATATTATATTATTAATGAAATTATCCTTTAAATATTAAAAGTTATATTTTATGACTTAAAATATCTTTAAACACTTTATTTAAAATGATTTTTATAATATTAAAATCATTTTAAACTAATTTATTTAATATAATTATTAAATAACTTTATTATCATTAATAATAATTAATTAATGAATTTTACCTTTAAATATTGAAAGTTATATTTTATAACTTAAAATATTTTTAAATACCTTATTATTATTTAAAATGATTTTTAATATAATAAAATCATTTTTAATTTATTTATTTAAGTCATTTATTAAATAACTTAATTATCATTAATATTAATTTATTAATGAAATTTATCACAAAATATTAAAAGTCATTAAAAATAATTAAAATATTTTCTTATATCTTAATATAATTTTAAAAGATTTTTCATGTATTGAAATCATTTTAAATAATTTATTTAATATTATAATTAAATTAATTAAATACTTTTAATATTCCAAAATATTAAATATTTATGAAATTTATTCAAAATAATTAAATACTAATTTTTGGACTTTAAAATAATTTTTAATAATTTATTTTATATTTTTAATAATTAAAAACTAATTTTCTATAATTATTTAACAAAAATAATTGATTTTAGAAATTAAGTGTTGCTAAAGGCTGCCTATAGCGACAAAACTGTCGCTATAGGTGTTCTTCATCAGCCTAGAACCTTCATAGCCGGTTATCAAGTGACCCACTTTGACCAACAATAATTCTTGCTTTCAGATGTTTCTAGGAAAACTAATCATCATAATTTGTAGTACTAGTGCAGTACTACAATATCCAATAACAAACATGGCCAACAAACATGACATAAGAGAGATCTGGAGCCTTGAACAAGCTGTCAGAGCTGTTCTTCATTTCTGGGTTTGCCCATAAATGAAGAACAGTTCGACTGCTCATATTTGGGCCTCCACAACATGTGATATAAGTAATGTCTTTGTGATATAAAGCATCCAGTGTGTACCCAACATGACAAGGAAGATATCTATCCCATTATATTACTAAAAAAACAACATATCAAACATATAAATGCCGAGTCAAACCATGTCAGACGACATGGTTAAGCATTTTCTGGGTTACCCAAAAAACAGCTTCCATGATCGTCTGCCCTAGTTTGACCATCTATTACATTCATCCAGTTTGATATATAGGAGATTTTAAGGCATAAACTTGTAATACTTCTACCAGGCTATAACTTAGATACAAGAACAATATCAAAACAACAAAAACAACATCGGATCTAGTCGATTTAAAATCTTTGTCGGTAGGTTACGGGCGGTTTCGGGTTACCCGAAACGCCGATCATCGGGCGATCAATAACCACTGACCCTCAATAACAAGAGATCTGTTCATGTTCTGACCTTGCTACCAATTCCAGTTTAAAGAACTCACAGCATACACCACGATCAAAGCTTAAAACAACAGAAACACATAACATAAAAAGATTTATAGGGTCTGACATTCGTTGTCAGACCTCAATTTTTTTTCTTTATTTTCTTAAAACTTGAATTTGAACACATAGATGATATGGATCTATATAATACCAACCCAGATCATCATAAAAGACTATATCTAACATGTTTAACACAAAAACAACAACATCTAACAGCAGATTATTGGACAGATTCTTGGGTAGGGTTTTATACCTTTAAGCTTTGATTTCTTGAATCTGATCTTGTGATTTGTTAATGGTAAACGTGGGGCTGGTTTTGTGGACTGATTAACTTATAAATTTCGTTGGTTTTTAGTGGAGATGAAATGGTTGAGTGTTTGTGTCAAAATAAGCTAGCAAAAGGATTTTCTCTCTCTCAATCTATAAATAGAAGTCCAAGGTACATGAATTGGCTGAACTTAGGGTTGATTGGTATCATTTTAGAGCACATGGGGTTGTTGGATTTGGTCACCAACTCCCCCTATTGTCAAAACCTATATTAGCTTCAATAATGCAACTAAGCGTAATATGGACATTTGATTGGTAATTTTAATGGCGCATTGGTCAATTAGCAAACCTTTAGGGTTTGACCCTTAGGGTTTAACCCTTATAGTTTAACCCTAAGGTTTAGCACAAAGCATTTGCAATATCTAGCAATTGGGGTTTTCTTAATTAGGTGTAACTTTCTAATTATACATGAACATTAGGTTATTATATAATAATTATAATTAACTTTGCTATTTTAGCAATTAGGGTTTATAATTTTGGTAATTAGGGTTACCAAATCACCATTAGGGTTAACAATTAATAATTAGGACCAACCATTTAATAATTAAGGTTGATAATTTGAAATTAGAGTTTATAATTACATTATTCATAATCATTAGGGTTTAAAGTCCGCTAATTAATAATTAAGGTTTCATAAATTGACAGTTGGGGTTCCTAAATATCGATTAGGGTTTTGATTTCACAATTAGGGTTTCGCGATAATAATTAGGGTTTACCTAATTAGCATTTATATTTAGAATACCAGACATTAATCACATTATCACGATTACCCAATAATCTCGAACTCTAATTTTTATTTTAAATTAGGGTTTCACACAGTAATACTAGGGTTTGTCACATAACACCATAATTGACCAACCATTGACAGTCCACATACATACAGTACATATTTATAGCACTGAAATATCAAAATATAATTAATATTATATTATTATTCTCATTCCTTGATCAAAATCCAAATTTAGGGTTTGGATTCCATATCTGATATACCTGCCATATATAACATCATTAAGTTAAAATAATTAACTTAATTAATCTAGCATAAATTCTTATAATAAAATAATTATTATAATTATTCTAAAATTCATTTCATATATTATTTAAATAATATATGATTATATTTTATGGAAAATAATTAATAAAATATTTACGCTAGAAAATTAATTATTATAAGAATATAATTTATAATAATCAATAATTCTAAAATAAAATCATTTGCAATTATTCACGTAATAAATATATTTTATATTCATTAGATAAATACATATACATAACTTTGGCACATATTTCCCTATATTTATTTTAATGAATAAAAAAAATTATACGCAAAATTTATGATTTATTTGTATAGAAAATATCAGGTTATTACATTCACCCTCCCTTATAAAGATTCCGTCCCTGGAATCACCATTTTAAAACCTATACATACCAGGGTACATAGCATACACAATCATTGCAAGTAGATCTTGATCAATAATGATCGTACTGATCTTTAACTATTCATATAAAGCTTGTCTATCTGATTAAACGGAAATTTGATTTGTAATAAAACTCAAATTTCTCCTTCAAAATTTTTTTATAAAATAATTTACTATATATATAAGAAAATAAAATTTGATTAGAATAATACCTGGAGTTGCATCCTTCACTGCCACCGTATCTTGAGCTGTCATACTGAAGACTCCTGTGGTTGGTTCTATTAGTTCGTTTATCGAAGTTGGTCCTGTTGTTGCCAATGTCCTGCTGCCTTTTCCCTTATTCACATTTCTTGTCTCCCTCATCTTTCTTGGACAGTTTTTCACCTTATTCTCCATTGATTCACAAATAAAACATCCATTATACATTCTCGGATTGGGGCAGTTGGGAGAGATATGCCCCTCCTGCCCGCACTTATAGCGAACAAACTTTCCTTTCAAGCATTCACCAGAGTGGTTCTTTCCACAGTTTCTACACTGCACCACTGGCTTCTTAACACCTTCCTGTTTTACCGGCACACTTCCAAAATTGCTTCCCTTCCTCTTGCTGCTACCACTTTTACTTCCACTATTAATTTCTACCTTCTCAGCTCCTACTGCCTTTCCCTTATTTTTCTTCTCCTTGTTATAGAGGCTCATGGCCTCACTCCCCTCCTCAGCATTAATAGCTTTCTCCACGAGTGCTGCAAATGTAGGGATCTGCAACACCGCCACCTTGTTGTAGAGCCAGGGTTTTAATCCCAGCTCAAACCTCCTTGCTTTCCTAGCCTCCGTATCAACTTGATGCGGAGCAAACCTAGCCATCTCATTAAATTTTGCGGCATATTCCGCAACAGACATATCCCCTTGCTTCAACTCCAAAAATTTCACCTCCTAGCCTAATTTTAGTATTCCCTAAATTATCTCCTTTCCTTTTTCCAGTCCTACTACCACTACTCCCTTTTCCGGCTCTAGCTTGATTTGCCTCCCACCAAAAATTCGTCCCCCCTTTCATTGTATAGGTGGCAAAAGTTGTCTTTTTCCCCTCTATCACCCCAGCTATCACAAATGCTTCTACAGGGTCAGTTGATCCTGACGTTCTGACTGCCTTGAATTCTTTAAAGTTTGCTAATCGATTTTCTAGCTGATTTCCCATGGCTAGTTTTCCATTCTGCATATCTTGGGCGACCATATTTTCAAAATTTCAGACGTCGAGATGCGTTGTCCTCGACTTTATCGACGACAGTTCTTCTGTCTGCTGATTTTGTTTTTCGTCTTGGCGGCATTATCTGATTAATCATAATTTATATTTCATCAACTTACCTTCTATATCTTAGGGTATTTACATAATGCAAAATTTTCTACTCGAATAATCATGTATTCAAAATATTAGATTTTGAAAACTTTGGTTTACCGTATTAACCAATGATCAGATAAATAATTACTATCTTTATACCAACCTATTTCATTAATCTATCAAAGATTCATATTCATAGCACTGGACATACCATAGCACATACTGCTTTAAAATTAATTATCCCTTTGTGACTACAAAAGTCGGGATTCGCTGCCACAACTTATACAAAATATTACATTACACCAACATACTTATCATATACACAACATAGAATTATACATATTCAACTAATACTAATACTACTTATCTCTTACGCCTTTATTAAAGATCAATTGCTTAATATTCTATACATCATCCTCAATAATCCATTAACATATAACTATACCTAGTTCGTCCAACTTACAACACATTATGAGTTTAAGAACTCACCACAAACATGAGTTTAAGAACTCGACATTGACCACATATTCTTTAACTATAATCTATCTATCTGTTATACTATCGTTTCTGGGTCCGGTACTATACTTTTCCATACTAACCACCTTATCAGGGTCACTTTCAATGTGAGCCTCTATTTCATCTATTGGCTGCGATATTAGCTCGAGTGTATAGAGGTTGACACTTTCTTTATGACATGAAGGTATCCTAATCCTTATCCCACATAACATCTACACACAAACTATCTTGATTAACAAAGATTATATACACATAGCAAATAATAGTTTTATATAAGTTATCTTATATTTGATTTGACGATGAACTTATTCAATTCATCTCATTTTTAAACTCTATATGAGTTATTTGTATTTTCAATGTTTTCCTCTGTTCTAAGGTTATAGCCTAAGGTCTATCCCACCTAAGGTTTTTAACCATGAAGCTCTGATACCAACCTGTAACTTTCATGGTGCTTCCAACCATAACACCTTACAAGGGTGCCTATCAGCTTGCCACCTACTGGATCGGCGTCCCCTACGGAGAGTCTGGCTTCGGTGCATTCCACACAAGGAAGTCACCAGCTCGAGGCTCGAGGCTCTTCGCAAATTCATGCTTATAGCTCTGATACCAACCTGTAAAGCCCCCAAATCCAGGTACTTGAAACCCGAACTCGATGCTTCACGATACCATTTCTATGAATAATAATAATAATAATAATAATAATAATAATAATAATAATAATAATAATAACAATAATATAATTAACAAACTTAATTTACATATCATCAGAGTCTAATCCCCATGTATGAGACCTTTAAATACATTCCTTACATGATAATTAATAAGTATCATTGTCATAATAAAGTCTAATTATTACATAGAATACCACAAATCTTATTTGGTTAGCTTTCCTTTCCCATTGTTTCTGCATGAGCCTTCTGCTTGTTCACACTTAGCTGAAAATATTTAAATTAAGCAAGGATGAGCATTTGAGTGCCCAGCAAGTATTAATTATATATATATATAAGCTGAAAGAATTTAAATATTTTCTTTATACTATTCTTCTTCAACAAGTCAATAGTCGTGAAGTAATCTGAACCGATAATAATATCATAACAATCCTCCTTCAAAATTTTAAAACTACGTACTGACTATAAATAGGGTTAAGGTGAAATACTATGTACATTATTTTCATTTTCGAAAAGATTTAGCAGAACTTCATCCGCAAACCATCATAACTTACGGGCACAGAGGGTGATCAGCCCGTTGTATCCTGTATTGATCAATACTACATTACAAGAACGATATTATCGTTCACTCAAGCTTCCTTGGGCACATAATTTTTTTCCCATATTTGGGATGTTCATACTTGTCGGGGTTCCAAACCAAAGCAATTTGGTTGGATAATGGTAAGGTTTTATGTTGTTCAACAATAATCTATAATTCAACACACACACACATATATATTTATATATATATATATATATATATATATATATATATGCGGAGTAATTAACAAAGGTGTATCAACATGTGATTAAATATAATGATTATCCAAGTGGGGACACTCAGTATAACCATTTATAGAAATTAATAATGTAATATATATCTCGAATTACCATATACTAACATGTTGATAATAAATGGCGTATATAATATAGGGTTAATAATGCATGCGGTAATAATATAATTACGAAACATTCTTACTCATGTCCATTGCATAAAGAAAATGCAAAGGTAAGATATTCGTCGATCTGCGCTGAGAATGCAACTTAGTTTTATCTTTTATATCACGACCTATCATTAATCAGATCATTCGTTCGATTAGAATAATATACTATAACACATAGTACTGTATTTCGTAGTCAGCACATAACCTAATAACATTATCACACATGTTCAATAGTCATTGCATCACAAACAAACACTAATTATCAAGTCAACCTATCTAAGTCCAGATCAATTTAAAAACATGCCGATTAAAATTAAGCGACTTTTACGAGTAATTATCGAGTCTAAGACTCTAAACTGTAGTTTAGTAACTGTAAATGCCAGTCATATTATTTTTAAATGACTTATAATAACTTTATCATAATTTATCATAAATTTTCAAACACCGGAATCATTATCAAATGATTTAAATATTAAACCATTCTATTATCATTAATATTTAATTAATATTAAATTATTAATGAAACCATTGCCAAAATATTAAAGTTATTTATAATAACTTAAAATATTTTTAAAGTATTAATATTACCCTTAAATGATTTTTAAAACATTTAAAATCATTTATAAATAATTACCATTAATATTTAAATATTAATGTACCCTTTATCAAAATATTAAAAGTCATTAAGTATAACTTAAAAAATATTTTAATTCATTTATATCTCATTAACGCTAATTTTGTACGCTGATTTAAATCACCAAAAGCAATGAGGCCAAAATTGCGCTAACGGTTAATGAAGTAGTTGATTATTTCAAACTCACAAAATACATTCACACAAACATAAATAAAGAGATATAAATATGAACACAAGAATTTACGTGGAAACCCAATTGGAAAAAAACCACGGAGTGAGAGAGTAATCCACTATAATAATATTTAGAGTACAATATGTGTATTTGTGTTGTATCTCTTCGTGTATGTTGTATCTTGAGTCCTCCAAATCCTAGCTTGTAGCCTGTATATATAGAAGTTACCTCCATCCGCATCCAACTAGGAGAAGGACTCCTTTTGTAGAATCACCTTATAACTACTGAATCCAATTAAGAGTAGGAGTCCTAATTAAACCTCCTTATCCCACCAAATAAGGAAACACAATCCTATTTTAATAAGGACTCTGCACTGTCACAATAAATACATATGGGCCATCACCAGATCCGGACCATTAAATAGACTGGGTTGCACCATGGCTAGACCCAAATAATCACATCCCAACATTGCCCCCCAGTCTCTTATTTATAAGGAACTTAAAATAAGAGAGTATACAAATTTTGTCACACCCAAACACCATACGCCAAACAGAAACTTGTGACTCTCAATATTTTTGCCCCACTCCTCAATTCATTTCTAAGATATACATAAAGATCTGCAAGCCACGACCCATGTGCCACATGCCACGAGCCACGAACCATGAGCCACGTACTTTGAGACATGAGCCACATGCTTTGAGCTATGAACCACGAGCAACGAGCCAAGTGCTTCGAGCCACGAGCTTCGTACTTTGAGCTACGAGCCACGTGCTTTGAGCCACGAGCAACGAGCCAAGTGCTTCGAGCCATGAGCTTCATGCTTTGAGTCGCGAGCCACGTGCTTTTAGCCGCGAGCTATGTGCTTTGAGTCACATGACACGAGTCACGAGGGTTTAAAACATGTCTTGGCTAGATCTTCTCCGTTTTAATTTCCCTTTTTCTTCTTGTAAGATCTCAGCTTTTTTCAGAATGCTTAGAATCTTCGATTGCTCAAGTTCGGCACTACTCAACAGGAAGTACATCCTTTGCCTGACTAATTTCAACTGCAGTCTCCACATTGGCATGCAATACTCCACTTTCCTGTTGTTCACTTCTTAATTCTGGCTAAGTCAAAGACTTTAGACCTAACATCATGCACAGTTGTTTATCATTACTTTTATTTAAAAGTAAGTACATGGGCTTTAACCTAAGCCTGAGCACACAAGGCAACCATAGGCATTAATAAGCATACAAGGCATGAGTTTTATAATATTAATCATGTTAATGATGAAGCACATTCTATACAAATAGGTATTCATCATATTAATTAATTTGTTTATACTAAATTATAGCATTATCATTACTCCACATGTATAATAATTGACAAAAAGTCATATATTCCACTGCTATTCTTTTTCATGGGTTGAGACTTGAAGCGAGCATCCATATATATAATAATGATTGAAAAGTCATGAATTTGCTGGCATATATATATATATATATATAATATTTATTTCATAAATAAAAAAGAATCACTTATCTTCTTCGGTGAATCGGTGATTTTAAATTCACACTAGAACAAGTGTCTTGTTTCCCACAGACGGCACCAATATTAATGCCAAATTTTGTACGCCTGACGAAATCATCAAAACAACAAGCCTAAATCGCGCTAACGGTTAATGGAGTAGTTGATTATATCAAACTCAAAAAATACATTCACACAAACATAAATAAAGAGATATAAATATAAACACAAGAATTTACGTGGAAACCCAATTGAGAAAAAGAGAGAGAGAGTAATCCACTATAATAATATTGGGAGTACAAGATGTGTATATGGAGAGTACAAGTTGTTTATTTGTGTTGTATCTCTTGTGTTCTTGTATCTTGTGTCCTCCCCCAAATCCTAGCTTGTAGTCGTATATATAGAAGCCACCTCCCCCCGCATCCAACTAGGAGAAGGACTCCTTTTGTAGACTCACCTTATAACTACTGAATCTAATTAGGAGTAGGAGTCCTAATTAAACCTACTTATCCCACCAAATAAGAAAACACAATCCTATTTTAATAAGGACTATCCACTGTCATAATAAATACATATGGGCCATCACCAGATCCAGACCATTAAATAGACTAGGTTGCACCATGGCTAGACCCAAATAATCGCATCCCAACATTAGGTGCGTATATAAATTTTGAGGATATAAATCCCGAGGATATAAATTCGGAGGATAAAAATTCGGAGGATAAAAATCACGAGGATAAAAATCCCAAGGATATAAATCCCGAGGATAAAAATCCAGAGGATAAAAATCTCGAGGATATAAATCCCGAGGATAAAAATCCCGAGGATAAAAATCCTGAGGATAAAAATCACGAGGATATAAATCCCGAGGATAAAAATCCCGAGGATAAAAATTCCACGGAGACTTTTTGAATAGTCTCTTATAAATAAGTTCCTTATAAATAAGAGACTGGGGGCAATGTTGGGATGTGATTATTTGGGTCTAGCCATGGTGCAACCCAGTCTACTTAATGTTCCGGATATGGTGATGGCCCATATATATTTATTGTGACAGTGGAGAGTCCTTATTAAAATAGGATTATGTTTTCTTATTTGGTGGGATAATGATGTTTAATTAGGACTCCTACTCTTAATTGGATTCAGTAGTTATAAGGTGATTCTACAAAAGGAGTCCTTCTCCTAGTTGGATTCAGGGGGAGGTGGCTTCTATATATACAGCTACAAGCTAGGATTTGAGGAGGATGAACACAAGAGATACAACACAAATACACAACTTGTACTCTCCATATTATCAACTTATACTCCCAATATTATTATAGTGGATTACTCTCTCTCCGTGATTTTTTCCCAATTGGGTTTTCACGTAAATTCTTGTGTTCATATTTATATCTCTTTATTTATGTTTGTGTGAATGTATTTTGTGAGTTTGATATAATCAACTACTCCATCAACCGTTAGCGCGCTTTTGGCCTGTTGTTTTGGTGATTTTGTCAGGCTTACAAAATTTGGCGTTAATATTGGCGCCGTCTGTGGGAATCAAGACACTTGTTCTAGTGTCAATTTAAAATCATTTGATTCACCGAAGGAGATAAGTGATTCATTTTTATTAAATTAAATATATACGTGTGTATATATGTTTTATGTCAATAGCAATTGAAGTATGATTGTAACCGAGTATTTATTACTTTACACGTTACATCGTTTCTATCATAAAAGGTGGAGATAATATTCATGTTATATATATTAAATCAAAGCATTAATCACTTTGATTATTGATTCAGGTGAGTAAAAGATGCATTGCTGCTAACATTATAAAAAGGGTTGCCAACCTAAGCAACAATAATTCGTCTGGGCCTATCATGTCATGAGTCAGCAACAACATCTTCTATATGTTTCTCGAAGCCAACCAAGGCAATCCAAGCCTATCGGCTTCAGCAAAATAAAACTAGCACCTAGAATCAACACTGATCGTCGGGAGAATAACAATCCTCAGATAGAATATGCGTGGCTCGTAATTTTCACAAATGGAGGGGAACGAGCAATCACCTCCACATATTAAATAAAATGTTTCATTGTCCTTCTTCACTATCAACATCTGCCGACCACATGGGAACAGATGAAGTTAGGTTCGTACCACTTCGGCAATCTCTTTGGCGATTCCGCTTCGGGCCACACCGGTTTCATCATATCTTCGGCTATTTACTTTCGACAGATATAAAGTTTGATCGAAGCCTCCCACAGGGGTCGGGACAAATATTATGGTAACATAAGGTCAGAGGGGTTATAAGGTCGGACAAACGTCCTTCGAGAAGGCTTTGATCTCCTGAAAGGATGAACATTCTACAGATAAAAATTTCGAGGATGTAAATCCCGAGGATAAAAATCCGGCGGATATAAATTTGGAGGATAAAAATCCCGAGGATGTAAATCTCGAGGATATAAATCCCACGGAGACTTTTTGAATAATCCCACGGTAGTGATAAGGTTGGTTCGGTTGGTATAAGGTTGGTTCTTTATATCTTCGGTAGTGATAAGGTTGGTTCGGTTGGTATAAGGTTGGTTCTTTATATCTTCGGTAGTGATAAGGCTGGTTCGGTTGGTATAAGGTTGGTTCTTTAGTAGCAATATTATAAGGGCAATTGTTTATCCATTTAGGAGTAAACAAGAGTAGTGAGGCGACAATATGGGGAGCCAACAATTTTAGTTTTGCACATGGAGTTTTAGGTGTGATATTTTGTCTTCGACAAATATGGTCATTATATTGGGATAAATTTGTATACTTTCTCATTTATAAGTTCCTTATAAATAAGAGATTGGGGGGCAATGTTGGGATGCGATTATTTGGGTCTAGCCATGGTGCAGCCTAGTCTATTTAATGGTCCGGATCTGGTGATGGCCCATATATATTTATTGTGATAGTGGAGAGCCCTTATTAAAATAGGATTGTGTTTTCTTATTTGGTGGGATAAGTAGGTTTAATTAGGACTCCTACTCCTAATTGGATTCAGTAGTTATAAGGCGATTCTACAAAAGGAGTCCTTCTCCTAGTTGGATCTTGGGGGGGGGGGGGGGGGGTGGAGGTGGCTTATATATATCGACTACAAGCTAGGATTTGGGGGAGGACACAAGATACAAGAACACAAGAGATACAACACAAATACACAACTTGTATTCTCCATATACACATCTTGTACTCCCAATATTATTATAGTGGATTACTCTCTCTCTCTCTCTCCGTGGTTTTTTCCTAATTGGTTTCCACGTAAATTCTTGTGTTCATATTTATATCTCTTTATTTATGTTTGTGTGAATGTATTTTGTGAGTTTGATATAATCAACTACTCCATTAACCGTTAGCGCGATTTAGGCCTGCTGTTTTGGTGATTTCATCAGTCGTACAAAATTTGGCGTTAACAATATTCTTTTTAAATGATTTTTAAATTAATAAAACCATTTTTAAACCATTTATTTAATTTAATTATTAAATAAATTTAATATCATTAATATTAAATTAATATCATTAATATTAAATTATTAATGAAATTATCCTTTAAATATTAAAAGTTATATTTTATAACTTAAAATATCTTTAAACACTTTATTTAAAATGATTTTTATAATATTAAAATCATTTTAAACTAATTATTTAATATAATTATTAAATAACTTTATTATCATTAATAATAATTAAATAATGAATTTTGCCTCTAGATATTGAAAGTTATATTTTATAACTTAAAACATTTTTAAATACCTTATTATTATTTAAAATGATTTTTAATATAATAAAATCATTTTAATTTATTTATTTAAGTCATTTATTAAATAACTTAATTATCATTAATATTAATTTATTAATAAAATTTATCACAAAATATTAAAAGTCATTAAAAATAACTTAAAATATTTTCTTATATCATAATATAATTTTAAATTATTTTTAATGTATTGAAATCATTTTAAATTATTTATTTAATATTGTAATTAAATAAATTAAATACTTTTAATATTCCAAAAATATTAAATATTTATGAAATTTATTCAAAATAATTAAATACTAATTTTCGGACTTTAAAATAATTTTTAATAATTTATTTTGTATTTTTAATAATTTAAAACTAATTTTCTATAATTATTTAATAAAAATAATTGATTTTAGAAATTAAGTGTCGCTAAAGGCTGCCTATAGCGACAAAACCGTCGCTATAGGTGTTCTTCATCAACCTAGAACCTTCATAGCCGGTTATCAAGTGACCCACTTTAACCAACAATAATTCTTGTTTCCAGATGTTTCTGGGAAAACTAATCATCATATTTTTTAGTACTAGTGCAGTACTACAATATCCAACAACAAACATGGCCAACAAGCATGACATAAGAGAGATCTGGAGCCTTGAACAAGCTGTCAGAGCTGTTCTTCATTTCTGGGTTTGCCCATAAATGAAGAACAGTTCGACTGCTCATATTTGGGCTTCCACAACTTGTGATATAGGTGATGTCGTTGTGATATAAAGCATCCAGTGTGTACCCAACATGACAAGGAAGATATCTATCCCATTATATTACTAAAACAACAACATATCAAACATATAAATGTTGGTCAAACCATGTCAGACGACATGGTTAAGCATTTTCTAGGTTACCCAAAAAACAGCTTCCATGATCGTTTGCCCTAGTTTGACCATCTATTACATTCATCCAGTTTGATATATAGGAAATTTTAAGGCATAAACTTGTAATACTTCTACCAGGCTATAACTTAGATACAAGAACAATATCAAAACAACAAAACACTGTCAGATCTAGTCGATTTAAAATGCCGTCGGGCTGTTACAGGCGATTTTCGGGTTACCGAACGCCTGATCGGCCGATCAGCTGATTTTGACCCTTAATAACAAGAGATCTGTTCATGTTCTGACCTTGCTACCAATTCCAGTTTAAAGAACTCACAGCATACAACACGATCAAAGCTTAAAATAACAGAAACACATAACATAAAAAGATTTATAGGGCCTGACATTCGTTGTCAGACCTCAATTTTTTTTCCATATTTTCTTAAAACTTGAATTTGAACACATAGATGATATGGATCTATATAATACCAACCCAGATCATCATAAAAGACTATATCTAACATGTTTAACACAAAAACAACAACATCTAACAGCAGATTATTGGACAGATTCTTGGGTAGGGTTTTATACCTTTAAGCTTTGATTTCTTGAATCTGATCTTGTGATTTGTTAGTGGTAAACGTGGGACTGGTTTTGTGGACTGATTAACTTATAAATTTCATTGGATTTTAGTGGAGAGGAAATGGTTTAGTGTTTGTGTCAAAATAAGCTAGCAAAATGATTTTCTCTCTCTTAATCTATAAATAGAAGTCCAAGGTGCATGAATTGGCTGAGCTTAGGGATGATTGCTGTCATTTTAGAGCACATGGGGTTGTTGGATTTGGTCACCAACTCCCCCTATTGTCAAAACCTATATTAACTTCAATAATGCAACTAAGGGTAATATGGACATTTGATTGGTAATTTTAATGGCACATTAGTCAATTAGCAAACCCTTAGGGTTTAACCCTAAGGTTTCGCACAAAGCATTTACAATATCTAGCAATTAGGGTTTTCTTAATTAAGTTAACTTTCTAATTATATATGAACATTAGGTTATTATATAATAATTATAATTAACTTTGCTATTTTAGCAATTAGGGTTTATAATTTTGATAATTAGGGTTACCAAATCACCATTAGGGTTAACAATTAATAATTAGGATCAACCATTTAATAATTAAGGTTGATAATTTGTAATTAGGGTTTATAATTACATTATTCATAATCATTAGGGTTTAAAGTCCGCTAATTAACAATTAAGGTTTCACAAATTGACAGTTAGGGTTCCTAAATATCGGTTAGGGTTTTGATTTCACAATTAGGGTTTTGCGACAATAATTAGGATTTACCTAATTAGCGCTTATATTGATCACATTATCACAATTACCCAATAATCTTGAACTCTAATTTTATTTTAAATTAGGGTTTCACACAGTAATGCTAGGGTTTGTCACATAACACCATAATTGACCAACCATTGACAGTCCACATACATACAGTACATATTTATACCACTGAAAAATTAAAATATAATTAATATTATATTATTATTCTCATTCCTTGATCAAAATCTAAAATTAGGGTTTGGATTCTATATCTGATATATCTGCCATATATAACATCATTAAGTTAAAATAATTAACTTAATTAATCTATCATAAATTCTTATAATAAAATAATTGTTATAATTATTCTAAAATCATTTCATATATTATTTAAATAATATATGATTATATTTTCATAGAAAATAATTAATAAAAATATTTACGCTATAAAATTAATTATTATAAGAATATATTTATAATAATCAATAATTCTAAAATAAATTCGTTTGCAATTATTCACGTAATAAATATATTTTATATTCATCACACATATACATATACATAACCTTGGCACATATTTCCCTATATTTATTTTAATAAATAAAAAAAATTATACGCAAAATTTAGGATTTATTTGTATAGAAAATATCGGGTTATTACTCATTTGCTTCATTTTCCACACATATGATTACTTATCTTTGTTTAGTTTTCTACTTTTGCTTGGTCCCTTCATAAATCTATATTTATGATAACCAAAGTCGGTATCCAATACCCAAGTAGAACCTTGACTTAAAGAAAAAATTATTTTAAATCATGAACAAAATTGTATTGTAACCGAAGCTTCACTAAGCTTCTTCTGGTTAGCCTCTACAAGATACTTCTCGTAGTTTCTTTTCCAGTGTCCATGCTTATTGCAGTGGAAGCAAACTCCTTTACTATCCATATCTGTTTTGTTCTTTATATCCATTATTTTTGCCCTTTCTGTTTACATTCTTTGAATCGTTCTCCTTTTTAGAAGATTATTTGGCCCCTACCAGTAACACGTGGTCTTTCTTGGTTGGAAAGTGACTCTCAACATTTTTCAACATGTTAAGCAAATCAGCGAGGCTGATATCTAGCTTGTTCATATGAAAAATTCACAACAATTGTGAAAGGAGTCGGGGAGTGAGTGCAAGATCAAATCTTGGCTCAACTCTCCATCCATGACAAAACCTGTTGTCCTAATTGATCAATGAAATTGATTATGTTAAGGACTTTTATCTGTACTATAGTGTCATCGGTCATTCTAGATCGAAAAAGCTCCTTAGATATCTGATATCTATCAGTCCTACTTTCCTAACCATCAACTACTTGATGTGTAGAAATATAGTAAAAGCATCCATAGTTTCATGCTGACGCTAAAGCTCGTTACTCATGGATGCGATCATGATGCATTGAGCTAACTGTGCATCATCTTGCCACTTTCTAAAAGTAGCAATATCTTTCTCAGAGGAATTTTCTGCAACCATTGCAGGGATAGACGTATTAAGGACATAAGATAGCTTTTCGGTCATGAGAACTATTCTCAAATTTATTAATCAATCTATTTAATTTGGTCTGGTTAAATAGCATCTAATATGCTTCGCAATGATAGTAATTTAGACATTGTAAAATTCTGTAAATGAATTTGTAATTAACAACATTTTAGCATACATTCTTTTATTAATTACCAAAATTAAATTAGGTCTTGTTTTAAATTGGTATCTCCCACTATTTTCTTTAAACTATATTACCCTCACATATATAGTTCGGCAAAATCTAATTAAAGTTTTGTTAATGAGAATAAGGACCCCATTTCAAATGTATATAGCCTTGTGGTGACACAATAAACTATATATAAATAAATAGGTAGACAACTTTTGTCAATTACATCAACTATGTAACTCCTTGTATTTTGCCTCTTAGATCATAATGGTCAAGTGTGTGCATATCTGAACTAAAATGATTTAAGTTAAGTCCAACCTAGCACTCTATATATTCAAAAAAGAAAAATATTGTCCTTGTGGTGACACAACAAAATAATATTGTTCAATTTTCTTTATAAGCATCAAATGTGATAAAATTAACATCTCAAAAAATTAAGGTAAGTCTTGTGGTGACACAATAAACTTATAATAATTAATTAATACTCTATTATTTTTATCATGCTAGAAGGCGACGTTCGATATTCCAAATATCTTTGAATGCTTAGGACTTAATATAAAAAATTTGAGGGGTTTGCATGTAATTAATTTGTCTCATCTTATTTAGCGCGCATGCACATATATATAGAAAATACACGTCCTATTAATTAACATGCGAAGCATGTTTCCATAATATATAATAGATATAGTATAAGCATGCACATATAGAATACTATATTCTACCCGGATTGATTATGGACTTTATTCTAGTTTGGTTCACTATAGCCACCAAGTGAACCAAAAGGTCAAACTCTAGGGGTGCAAGAATTAATATTTAAATATAACTATTACATTTAAACCCGGGCTCCATTACAAATGGGTCTTCAAGCGCTCCTTGCTCCTTGATCTCTAATTCTTCAAAATAATTCTAACTATTCATATTACAAAACTATTTAAAATAAATAGAAACCTTGATCAACAGTCAAGGGGAAGTACATAGGAGGAAGATAGAATTTACATTAAGAAAAAATTAGAGAAGACGAGGTACGCAGACCCCATTTAATAAAACACATACATTCATGCATCCAACTAAAATAAAATCCAATCACATTGGTCAACAGTCCATAATCAATCCCATTTATTATCATACACATCACAATATGCATCAATAAATTACATTCATCTCATGAATAATAAACATTCAATATATATATTGATATCATTTAATGGGAAAATTTAGTTAGCATAAAACTAATTTTGAATCAAAATAAACTTCTATATTTTAATCCAAATTTAAATCAAAATAAACTTCTTTTATTTTAATTTATCCTATTTTGAATAAAATAAAGTATTTTATTTTACTCAAAATCTTTAATCAAAATAAGCTCATTTATTTTAATTAATTATGGAATCCAATTCCAAAAAAAACTCCTTTATTAAAGGAAACATAGATTATCTTTCCTATTCACAAATAAACTCTTTTATTTTGAATAATATGAAATCTTATTTCATATCTAAATAAACTCATTTATTTTAAAGAAACATGGAATCCAATTTCAACTCCAATTAGTTATCATGGAATCCAATTCCAACTCTAATTAGTTAGCATGAAATCTAATTTTAAAATTAAAATAAACTTTTATTTTAAAATTAAAATAAATATTTTATTTTAATTATAAAATCATCAAGATTATATATATATATATATATATATATATATATATATATATATTCGTTAACTTGCTCCTTGATTGCCGTGAATGACATATATCTATATATATGATGTAAAGATTCATGCTCCCTTGAAATAAGAAATCATGGTCATGCTCCCTTTCCTTTATAATAACTAAGACATTCACGCTGAACATTGATGCACGTGGTTTATATATTCCACGATGCTATTCAATAATTTCATTCTGAAATAGGCTAGCCACGCAAATCCGGTATTAAAAAAAATAGTTTCGCAAAACAACAATGATTCACGCCAACATCCATCAGCCACGCGAATCACGGTATAAAAAAAATAGTTTCGCGAATTTTTTTTTTATTTTTTTAAAAAATATAAATTTTATACAACAAAATTATGCCCAATTAAATTGTTCTAAACACATATCAATATACATATCAAATTAAAACAATTAATAATTTGTATAAAGATTTGGCTCTGATGCCACTGTTAGGTTTGTAATATTCATGAATGCAATCAAATTGCATAAAATAAGCGGAAATGTGTAAAAATCAGAGTTTTAAAATTTTACAAATCATATACCCGGATTACCCTTTATGCACAATTATTAATTAAACAAAAAAAAAAAAAACAAGAATCATACCCTTGAAGATTCAAGCTTCCTCAGGTACAAGTTCACGTCCAATCTTTTTCGCGTTCAACTTGAATCCATCAGGTTTGGTTCCTTCCTTTGATCAACGTTAGCCACCCAAGTGTTTGGCCTCTAAAGGTGATCCACCAAGGAAGAAGAAAGATTCAAGAAGATGGGTGGTTGGCTAAACCCTAGTTTTCTATCTCTATGGAAAAGAACGTACTCTCCAACAATTGGAATAATGTATGTTGAAAAAGTCAACAACCACCTCACCACCCATAATAAGACTCCTCTTATTTATAGATGTGGGAAACCCTCATTAACAATTAAAGAATTGAGTTTTATTTTAATTAATTAAACTCCATTAATTAATTAGGCTCCCAATCTTATTAGGAATAATTAATTAAAATCTTTTAATTAATTTACCTCCTAATCTTATTAGGAATATATGAGCGTACTTTTATTAATTAATTCCCAAACTCCTTTAGGAATTAAATAATAATAATAGTAATAATAATAATAAGACTCTTCTTATTAATTTATATTTAATATTTCTAAAATATTAAATAATAAATATTAAGCTATTTAATTTATTCTATCACCATAGATTAAATTAAATATACTTAACTTATTATTACAATTATGTCATTAACTTCTTAAATAATTATCCTTCCTTTTATGGTGTGACCCATTAGGTTCTCCATATTAAACAGGTTGTGAATAAATCAATTAGAACAATTCTAATCTTATTTAAATAAATAAATTAAATTATTAATTTATTTAAATAAATAATATTTATTCTACAATAAGGATAAACCTCCCTAGCGATTAACGACTTTCCAGATAATATAGATTTCAATATTAATCATAAAAGAATCTTTGAGTAAATAGTTACCGTACAATTCAATCCTTCCACCATACAATGTCCCAATTAAATATACGACATGAAATTACTATCAAGTCTTATTTTATTTAATTATATGTATTTCGATTCTTAAATGCACAACTCCAAATAATGCATATTAGAAACTCCTTTCTAATTTCATTCTGCCTTGGCCAAGGACTACTGGGTTATCATTTATCGAATCACATAGGGCATTTCTCTTCTTTTACTAGAAGTGGTAGATTCTTTATTGATCATACATTATCTCCATGTACAACTTATTATACCCAAGCATACCCTTTGATATACCCTTAGGGTCTTAAGGAATAAGTCAAAGTATAACTCATCATACACAAGATACTATGATGATCTCAAGTCCAAGGATCACTTGTACTACTATCACTACATGAATTCCTATTGACAGGCAAGTAAAACTCCATTAGGTATTCCTTAGCGAGCCACGTTCAGTGAACTTATTCTCTAATAAGCACCTACATACTTGCTTTAGTGTCTCCACACAAATAATCATGAGATCAATCATCCTCATCCAATGAGCAAGCAATGTATGTATCATTCTATTCGGATTTAAAAATTTCCAATTTAGTAATCCAACGATTGGGAACTATTTTAGTTTTAAGCTTTCTAAGAATTTAGATCTCATTAGAATGATCATCATCATTATTCTAAAAGCATTGCTTAAAACTATGGGTTTATCACATATTATAAAACAGCATCATGTAGATAATTAAAAGCCTTTAATAAATTATTACTTTTTATTTGTAAATGAATAAGATTGTTACAAAGTATATGCTTTATCATCAAACATGATTGGCTTGTGTGCATACTACTTTCAGGAACCACACAACATACATTCACATACAACGTGTCTCACCGTTTATGAAAATGATGACATGTGCGAAGCACTAATGACACAGATAGATATTTACCAGTACAGTTAGTAAAATACATTCGTACACATTCATCATAAATGTAAATGCAACATTCACACACAAGCATATAATAGTTTTGAAAAGCTTGTAATAGCGGCTTAAGCCCTCTTACTGGATTCCCCAGTAGAGTCGCCACCTATCGACGTCGGGATTTTTAGTTGTCCCTTTTCGTTACTTGTTCTTTGATGTTCTCATGTTAGGTTAGATTTGTTTGAAAAAATAAGTGAAAAAGGTCCGACATGTATAATGTCGACGATTTGACATTAAGAGTCGCCAGTTGGTGTTTTTAACTGGTTACACTAACAACTGAAAAGGTTTGCACATTGACCCAGTGATTTGATACTGCTAAACGGGTCTGTAAAACCGAGATTCATTTTGGGTCCGGGGGCTTGATTATGCGAGGGGAAGGTGTTAGGCACCCCCGACATCTGTGTTGCCATGGTGACCACCACTTTTCAAAGAAACTGTTATATGAATGAGTGTATATGTGTGTGTGGATCAATGTGCAATTATTTGAAAGTAGTGCGAGGCCTCGTTCGCACCTATATATACAGGGTTTGAATTTATAGCAAAATTCAATTTTAAACAGATATAGCAATGATGTTTTGTAAAAGAGGTTTTTCAAACCTTGTGCTCAATAGGAATTGAGACCTTTTCATACTTCCATTTTATTATTAAATGTTCAGCTTGTTTGCTTTTATTTTTGAGATGCGAGGCATCTTCAAGAAAATAATATACAGCAGTGCCGAACTCCTCATGGGCATGACATCCATCCAAGAAAATTCAGACACCGTAAATAATGTACAAGCTGCTTACAGCTGAAAATGTCCATCACGGGAACTGAATCTAGATTCATTAGACTGAATCTGTGATCACATGATTCCTAGGCTCACATGATACCATAGTTTATATGAAAGCGCGATAGCGATTATATATATAAAAGCTGTAAATATATATATATATATAGACATGATCAACCACCACGAAGCAACTCCATGGGGATCGAAATATAAATATATAAGCGGTAAATATATATATATATATATATATATATATATATATATATATATATATATATATATATATATATATATAGACATGATCAACCACCACGAAGCAACTTCATGGGGATCGAGAAAAGTAAATAAAGCAGTAAATGAAATAAACTGCTATAAAGTAAACTCCAGGTGGGACTAAATGAAAATAAAGCAGTAAAAGACCTCGAAGTAAACTCCAGGCCTGACAGAAATGTGAATATATATATATATATATATATATATATATATAAAAGCAATAAACGCTCCGGATATAAAATCCAGGCTCATCAGATATGTCTGACAATAGTTATATATATATATATATATATATATATGTATATAAAAACAAGTAAACGCTCTAGACATAAGTCTAGGCTCAATCGAGACATAACTCAATAATATTAGTCCATATATAAAATATATACAAATATAAGTATATATATACAGACAAAAATGAAAACCACGGACCGAAGTCCGGGCATACGCACACAACACGACTCTCAATGTTTAGAATAGTGTGTGCAAAGATGAAAAAAAGGCTTTATAGAGTGTGAGAAGGCTTATAGTGGGCTGCCAATACAGGCTTCTATGACTCTAAATGGATAAACACTCAGCTCCCGCCGATAACAAGATAGCTATATGTGAGCTAACAGGTGTTTAAAGTGAGGAAACACTCAATATGGGGTGTGTACAGAACAAATTTGATAGGGCTTCCTTGACTTTTTCTTTTTTCAAAATGGCCACCCCAAGCCCTCTATTTATAGAGGGGGGAACCGTAGGTGTACCTACGGCTACCCGGGGTACCCCAGGCTCCGTGGGTCCTATTGTCTCGAAGTAAGTGAACTCGTGCACTGTGATGTCCGCTTGAACATGCAGAACTTCAATCCGAGCATCCAAACAAGGTACATAAGACCTTCTTTGGACTGCTTGTGTCGAGAGTTACGCAATGACATGGGATTAGAGGTTGTAAGAAGTCAGGAAGAGGGGACCATGCCCATGATCTTCAAGCTTCATATTCTATCCGGTGTGCTGCCACGCGTAATAGTCACTCGTGATTGGAACTCCTTGGTTCTTGAAGGACATTGTTGTATATATGTATGTATGAAGTGTTGAGACGATGCGAAATTGTTGAGGTGGCAAGATGACGTTTGACTCCTCACCGGGGTTATCACTGTTTTGAGTTGAAAGTAGACGTTGCTCAGGGTTATATCTTAGACTGGACTGCTGCAAGTGTTTGAATGCCGCAAGGTCATCTCTAAGGGTGCCTGTCTGTTCGGTGTTAGCTCCGGGTCTAAGGTATGAGTGCCTCGGCAGGAGGTCTGAAATTGAAGCTGATTGCATTTGAAACAAGCATTTTTAAGAGTTATCATTGGAATCGCAACAACATTCCTCGGGGGCTATCCAAGGATGAAACTTCAAGCTTATCTCCGAGGTTTGAAATGATACTCCCGGTATGTGTTCTGAGGTTGAGACTGAAGTTCCAGTAGTATCCGAAATAGATGTGTGCTGTCTTCCAGGGTTACCTCCGAAAGACGAATCTGCCTTTCTGCAATATTAGTAACAGATGTGTAAAAAATTTCGAGTGTCTACAAAATCAATATTCATATCTTTAGAATCAATTAACATGGATCAATTAATTGGAGTAATTTTTAGAAAGCTAATTATTGAGGAAAAATCTACATTAATTGGGTTCCAAGAATTAATATGGAAATATTTTTTAAATGATGAAAATTTTAAGTGTTCCTAAAATTGAGTACTGTAGGACATTTGCATTGCATTTAAAATATTTTGGGAATAAAAATATGGAGCAAGTTAAATGAAAATAATAAAATGTTTTAGAATTAAGCTTACAAAATGATCGTTCTGAATATCTATCTTCCATATCTTATTTTGTCAAAATTGTTCCATAATAAAAGCTGGCAAACAGTTGACATAATTGTTTTTAAAGTAAGCATTATATCTTGTTTTTTTTTGGAATGATGTATATTGGACTAAATGTGGTGATCAAGTATAAATAAGATTTTTGCTTGATAAGATATTTGATATGTTGGAAGTCAGTAACCATATTAAGTTAACTATGAAAGTTATTCTTTAATTAATGGAAGTCTTTTTAAAGCATGGTATGAATCACACATATACATAATATGCTTAGCCCAATCAGTGGTCTTGTCCGTTGGAAGAATAATCATTGAATGAAAAATTAATTTATAATGATCTCAATCAAGCATAATCAATTTATCATATCTTAGCATGTTAAATTAAATCAGTGCATATGTCCGTGGGGTAAAAGGTGTTGATCCTCTTCATATGAATAAATCAAGCATATTGATTTACCTATATTGGCCAACGACTAGAATATTAGAACTGATTTCTTTGAAAACGGGTAACTAGCAGTTCATAAATTCATATATAAAAGGGCTAACTTGATCTTAATATCTTTATAAGGAGGCAGAATCTTTGGGTTTTTTAGATATTGAGATTTCTTATAAAATCCTTCTTTAAATATCCCAATTAGTTAGTATAACTGATTGCATAAATTGAAAGGATTTTGGTGATATAGTATTCTCCTAATTAACGCCACTTCATGATTTATACTAACAAGATTATATCATGCCCTTAATTGATGCCATTAAGGATTGCCTAAATCATCTCGAAACAGAATGTTTTTCTAACGGATTAAATTGATTGGAGTGCAATGGTAATATATTAAGGCTATAAAATGTATAGAGATATTGGTATGCTAAGATACAACACTGAAGTCTATCCTTACACTAATATACTTATAAGCTATTATTTCAAGTGCAAGCATACAAGCTGCTGGGCAATTCTACTAACTATATTTTCAGCTACTTCGTGAATATCTAATTGGTGATATCTCTTCTATTCTTTATTCACTAAGATTAATCTTTGTACTAATATCCTTGAAAGATATTTTATTATTTTGAGTGCAAGCATACAAGCTGCTGGGTAATTAAATTGAATATATTTTCAGCTAAGTCTCATGAGCTTAAATCAGTGATATCTTTATCTTTCATATTGATCATTGCATTTTAGTAGATCCTTGAATTGTTGATATAATTATTTATTTGTTCATAGTTTATTTTGTTGTCATATCTTTGATTAATTTTCTAAACATATGGTAGACTAAGTTGTTAGTCTAAGGATTCTAATTCGAGTTGGATTAGGGGTTTTGCAAGCAAGTTCAAGGAAGCATGTGTGCTTAAGGGTGCATAGGTGTATGGGGAGCAAAGGTGCTAGGGAGCAAAGGTGCTCGGGGAGTATAAGTACTCAAAGGTTGTGAAACTTGTCTTGTATAAGGGTTTACTTGTAAACAAAGTTAATTAATAAAGAGTGTCTCCAATACTAGTTGGTATTGGACTTGGATTAGGCCACTAGAATATAGGATAGGGGTTGAACAACGTAAAAAATCTTTGTGTTCATGTTATTGCTTATTGTGCTAAAATATCTCATCATTCAGCTAACTATCCAGCAGGCTGCATTCAATATCTATAAACTCACAAAACTAATTCAGCAAATTATTTTCACATAATCACATTCTGAAAAAGGCTAAGTTTATAAATTAAGCATTTTGGAAAGTTTTACATCAACTCAAAATCTTGTCTTAACATTTTAATTTATTAGGATTTAGAATCTAGCCTCCTGCATTGAATATGTGACACCCCCAAAATTAGGTATACGTCACCCATCTTGGGTCGCCACTTACATGGTACATAAATTCAAATACAAACTTAATTATACATCTGTCGTGTAACATACGACAATACATAAACTGAGAGTTCTAATAGGAATATTGTCATTTAGACAATATCCATACTCAAGGAGTCCTCATTACATTTATTGTCACACTATTTAATGTAATAGTGAGGACTACTAATGCTATCTTGGGACCATCAATCTTTTCCCAGACTCGTCCTAACTATATTCTCATTTTCAAGAGAATAAACGGTGAAAGAAAGGGTGAGCTCAACTAGCCCAAAGAAGAAATATTATAACTAAGATAATGCGAGAATAAATTATCAATAGTCTTCAACAATGTTAAGCGATAAAATACAATAGACAACCGGTTTAAGCTGCGGCGGAAATGCAATCCATTAAAAGAGTCAAGTAGAAAATAAAGTCTACTATCTTTTAGGTTTTAAAATGTTTTCATCAATTTTTATCACTAAGACTCAGTTTAATGAATAAACCACAATATCTAATCATTCATGTACCACGGTCAAGGATTTTCATCAAATTATCAATGGTCATGACTATCTGAGAATCACCCCCGGTCATAATCATACCAAAAACTATCCATCAACGCATTATGAGCCCATCGAGGACTTTTGTCACATCATTTATATCAAGCCATGATTATACCGAATGATCCCTGGTCATAATCATACTAAGTTCATCTATGCACGTAATCCAAAGATAACATAATATAACATGAGGATGATGATAATGACATAATAATTCAATAAAACAAGTTCATGAATTAATTTATTCAGGGAACTAATAACGTCAAATTGTCAACATGAATCTTGCTTTGTAGAGTAAAATTCAAGAATGCTCGGAAAAATATTTTCATTAAAATCTTTGGATGAAGCGCAAATATCAAGGATATTCCACTAAATTCATGGAGTATAGAAGTCAAAATTTTAACCATTTGGGTATAATAAAGAATGGAATAACAAAAGAAATCACCATGCATGCGATGATAGCGACAAAGGAGGTTATTCCAACGAATAATAAATAACGGAACCGAGGTCTAATAAAGGCGGAACCCCGGTCGGTGTAAAACACATGCATGAGGATGTTCCAATGAATAATAATAAAGCGGAACCAGTCCGTGTAAAACACACTGAGCAGGATGTTCCAAAAATAATAATAATAAAGAAGCGGAACTGTGTCCGTGTAAAACACTACGCAGACAGGATGTTCCAAGAATAATAGAAGAATGTCACCAAGTATAGGTAAACCGTATATACAAGTTATTCCAACAGAATAATAAGCAATGGAATAACATAAGGATTTCACCAAGTATAGGGAGTCGTGATATACTGAGTTATTCAATGCAGAATAATAAAGGATGGAATGATGAAGTTCTCTTCATGAATACAAAAGAATAACACCCCTTACGAGTACAACAAATAATATTCCCTACCTTAGAAGAATTTGAATATTGGAAAAGTGAAGTAGCAAAATACTCTTCTTTCTCTCTATAGTTTCTCTCTAGAGTTTCAAAGTGAATTCGTAAGAAATAATGAAGGAATGAGCTTTCTATTTATAGAAAAGCGAGGGTGGCTCTTGGTCTTAACGAAGGGTCAAAATGACTCTTGGTAATATTGAAGAGACAACTACTATTTCATGAAGGGTAATTAACCCTTGGAACAGAAGAGGCGGTTAACTCTTGGTAATATTGAAGGACAACTACTATTTATGAAGGGGTAATTACTATTGATGAAGGTAATTACTATTGATGAAGGTAATTACTATTGAAGAAGGTAATTACTATCGACGGTAAGGTAAATACTATTGACGAAGGTAATTACTATTCACAAAGGTAATTACTATTCACAAAGGTAACTACTATTGATAAAGGTAAATACTATTGTGAAGGTAATTACTATTCACAAAGGTAATTACTATTCACAAAGGTAATTACTATCGATGAAGGTAAATACTATCGACGAAGGTAAATACTATTGACGAAGGTAATTACTATTCACAAAGGTAATTACTATTCACAAAGGTAATTACTAATGATTGAAAGGACTCTTAGATGATGACATATGGCCCCCCCATAAAATAATCAAACTTACCACAAACGCGTCTCATAATGAGACTCTTTATATACATCAAGGATTGAATAAATATTACTACAAATCATTTTATTTTTAATCAACACATATTTAATCTTTCAACAATTATTAATCATTTATAACTTGTCGTCTCAATTAATAATTTAATACTATAACATATTATCTGAGATGATATTGTGACAATAATTGAATCAATAATATAAGAGATATGATGCAATAATTCATTGTAGCAATAATTGAGCATATTTGAGTGACTTCTCACGTAAGCATCAATAATCAATATCGTGTGCTACTATATCTGACGCCAGACATATTCTTGTACTTTTACTAGGGTAGTTCAGCGGTTTTAATGGTAACACCTCTGCGTTATTTTTATAGAAAAATAATTTTGTCATTTTCTAACTACGACAATACTTAGTTGTGGGGTCCATTAATGATTGATTGGGCCGTGCATTTAATATTCCCCGACAAAAAGAATATTCCCAGACCAAATAAATATTTTATAACAACTTGCTTACTTTGCAAAATTTATAAATATTACCCACAACTATAACATTATATCAAATTTATTCCATAATATTCAAAAATAATATTTATAAAAAAATTCATCTTTATTTATAAAAGCTGGGGTCTTACAGAATATCCAAAAGAATTTTTATTGAATCAAAAGTTTGACACTGTTTATTCCCACTCTTATTCAACCCCCCCTTCTAAGTGTGCCTACTTAAATTTCACTTGGTATCAGAGCTTGGCTCTACTTATCTTTGTCTTAAATGTGACTTGTAGGGAAAGATTCTAGTATGGCACAACTTGGGAACATCATTCAAGAAGGTCAATCAACTGTTAGACCTCCACTACTTCATGGAGCTGAAAATTACAACTTTTGGAAGTTTCGAATGACGATTTTTCTTAAAAGAGACCCTTGGGAATGGTGGGTCATGGAGAATGGTCCTGTTATTCCAAGAAAAAAAGATGGTACTCCAAAGACCTTAATGGAAATGGACTCAACCGAAACTCACATGGTCTCCTATGATTCAAAAGCAATGAACACACTCCTTAGTGGATTGGTGCAATCCAAAAGTAATAAAGTTTCCTCATGCAACACGACTAAGAAGATTTGGGATACTTTAAAAGTAAGCCATGAAGGTACATCGAAAGTAAGAGAAGTCAAGTTTAGTATGCTAATGCATGATTATGAAATGTTCAAGCTTGAGAAAGATGAAACTATAAACGAGGCATAAACAAGGTTCCTAGTATTAATGAATTCCTTGAAGCTTCTTGATAAATCAATTCCGCAAAGTGAGATCAGCCGTAAGTTACTTCGGGCTATGCCCAAGAGGTTTTCTTCTAAAGTTACAACTCTTCAAGATTCTTCTAATATCTCTTTCATGAATACATTAACTCTATTTGGTGAATTAGAAGAATTTGAACATCAATTAATGAGATATGATGATGAGGAGGATATTCCTCGGAAGAAGGTTCTAGCTCTTATTACAGGTGATGAAGAGGAGCTAGAGGACGTTTTGGATGAGGAAATTGCAAAACTTTCAAAAAGGCTCAATGGGTTGTTAAAAAGAAAGATTAAGAGAAAGAATACAATCACTTCCAACAAATTCAAGGAAAAGCAAAATGAAGACATTTTCTTTGAATGCAGATGCCCAGGCCATTTCAAAAAGGATTGCTTCAAAATAACGAACAAAGGCAAACCAAGCTACAAGGATAACAAAAGGAACAAAGCATTTATTACTTGGAGTGATGATGAGTCCGAAGTAGAAGTTGATGCAAATGAAGAAATATCCCAAGTATGCTTCATGGGAGTTAGAAATGAATCAAGTGATGAATCGAGTGAGGTAACCATTTCTGATTATAATATTTTAAAACATGAAAATTAAAAACTAAGAGAAAAGAATGTATACTTAAAAGATTTAGTCAATACTTTAATGAATGAGGTTGATATATTAATCGATGAAAAGAAAGAAGTTGAACAATATACATCATCACAATAAGAAAATATTTTAATTGCTAAAAATGATTTTTTAGAAAATCATAACAAATTTCTTTCCAACAAGGTTAATGATTTAAATAAAGAAGTTAAAAAATTAAACAAAGAAATATTAATGAGAGATGTTTGTATTGATGCTTTTAATGATGATTCTCATATTAAAAATCCTACAACGAATGAACTACAAAAAGAAATAGACTCACTAAAATCATCTTTGGCTAAATTTGTCCAAGGGGAAGAAAACTTAACTGTTATGTTGGGTAAACAAAGACTTAGCTTTGAAAAACAAGGAATTGGCTATAATCCAACACATAAAAAGAGTGATGTAAAAATTTTAAAATCTAGATCACATTTAAACCTAAATTATTGCTCTCCTTTCACTACTTGTAAAACATGTGGCTTAAATGGACATTTAGATTGTTCATCAAATAAAAGGAATATGAAAGTTAAAAGTGTGTGAATTAAGAAAAGTGATTTGTATGTGACTAACCCAAAAGGACCCAAAAAGATATGGGTACCAAAAGGATGAATTTTTTTATAGGTACATCTCAAAGCCAAAGGACCTTCTCAAAATAAACAGATTTAGTAAGCCAAAGGAGCAAACTGAATTCGTCAGTAAGAAGAAAAGTAGTCTGGATTCGACAAACAGAATAGATCATCATCAAATTGTCTAGCAAATCGTATTCTTAGAAAAGAAAGTTGAAATTCCGAAAGCAGAAAAGTATCTCAAAAGTCATCCACCCGAAAATATTATTGAAGATATTACTCCCAAATTTGAGTATGAGAACTACCCAAATCATGATTATAGACTTCAACAAGCTCAAACAAGTTCCAAGGGCTTGTTATAAGAGGTTAAGTAAGAATCTCATCTCAAATAGATTCACTCGAGGTAAAATCAATTCTGCATTATTTAAGAATGAAAATAAAGATATTATCATTATGCAAATATATGTAGACAATATAATATTTTGTGCTACTAATGAGTTTTTTTTTTGAGTTATTTTCTAAGTGTATGCAGAAGGAGTTCGACATGAGCTTAATGAGAGACTTTAACTATTTTTGTTTGGGACTCTAAATAAAGCAAACAAAGGATGACATATATACATCAAACCAAATATACAAAAGAGTTGATCAAAAGGTTTGAATGTGAGAAATCTAAATCAAAGGCTACACAAATGAGTACGTCAATTAAATTCACATCATATGATAAAGGTATTGACGTAGAGGTAACTACATTTGAAGGTATGATTGCTTAATTGAATCTATGTGGCTAGCTTACTTTATGAAGAAAATATTTAAATCTTTTAATCACTTGGGTTAACAGAAAAGATTCTTAGACTCATATTTTCCAACCATTGTTAGTCCTTAAAAGCAACCATGATTCTTTCTACGGGTATACATTATTTTTCAATGTCCTTCCTTTCTTTTTAATTAATGACAAAGGGGGAAAAATCACATGTTATTCTTTTTGATTGATGACAAAGGGGGAGAGAAATTATAATATGTTTTGTCTAATCATGTTAAAACATATTGAGGTACAAGATGAGTTCATATTGAATATCTCTTGTGTAACTTTATGTTCTTATTCTATCTTGTCAAGAATATTTTAATATATGCATGGTTTTAGGGGGAGCCATAATTATTCTATTGTAATCATAAAAAAGGGGGAGAATGTTGACTTGGTCATATTCCAACCTTAGGTTTTGATGATGACTTTCCTATTGTACTAAAATGTTTACTCATGCATTTACAGGATATTAAAAGAATTCTTGAAGCTTTGATTTATTAAAGGATTGAAGACATGAAGGCTTGAAGAATTGTTTGAGTCATTAGGAAATAAATGTAAGATCCTAGCTTTAATTATTTCTCAATCAAGGCTATACGATTTGCATTGCATTGCATCATGAATATATTTATGGAAGTAATTTAATTAATAATGGAATAAAATAATTGGGCCTTCAAAATCAAATATGATATTTTAAATGTGCCGAATTTTATTTAAGTGATCTAGGACATTACATTACATTCAAAATAATTTTAAGTGCTAATTGTTCCTAAAATTAATTGGCTCGTGAATTGATTAAAAGTTGATATTAAAGGTACCTATTTCTTAGTAAAGTAAATCATGCCTGATATTTTAGAAATGATGGACTTATCTTAGCATGATGAGTAATTGAAAGCATGATGGTCACATTTTTGGGACAAGACGTCAATTGTCAGATATAGTCATTACCTTATATACATATCTCCTTATGGCTTGCAGTCTTCAATGTATATATAACATATTAGCAAATAAATTTTTGGACAAATCATATAACGGTTACAAAATCAATTGGTCATATATCTTGGGACTGTATTATTAATTTTTGAAAAGCTAATTTTGAAACAATCCCATAATTAAAGGAATTAATTTAAAATTGATTTTAATTCTGTACATAAATCTATACCATATATATTGGGATTGAGTTGTTCATGAATTGATTGAACTTTCTTTAAAATTGATTTACCAAATTAATATTCATAACTTTAGAATCAATTAGCATGGATCAAATAATTAGAGTAATTTTTAGAAAGCTAATTAGTGAGGGAAAATCTACATTAATTGGGTTCCTAAAATTAATATGTAAATGTTTTTTAAATGATGAGAATTTTAAGTGTTCCTAAAATTGAGTACTGTAGTACATTTGCATTGCATTTAAAATATTTTGGGAATAAAAATATGGAGCAAGTTAAATGAAAATAATAAAATGTCTTAGAATTAAGTTTACAAAAAGACCGTTCTAAATATCTATCTTCCATATCTTAATTTGTCTAAATTGTTCCATAATAAAAGCGGTCAAACAATTGACATAATTGTTTTTAAAGTAAGCATTATATCTCCTTTTTTTTAGAAAGAAGTATATTGGACTAAATGTGGTGATCAAGTATAAACAAGATTTTTGCTTGATAAGATATTTGATATGTTGGAAGTCAGTAACCATATTAAGTTAAATAGGAAAGTTATTCCTTTATTAATGGAAGTCTTTTTAAAGCATGGTATGAATCACACATATACATAATATGTTTAGCCCAATTAGTGGTCTTGTTCGTTGGAAAAATAATTATTGACTGAAAAGTTAATTTATATTGATCTCAATCAAGCATAATCAATTTATCATATCTTAGCCTCTTAAATTAAATCAGTGCATATGTCCGTGGGGTAAAAGGTGTTGATACTCTTCATATGAATAAATCAAGCATATTGATTTAACTATATTGGCCAATGGCTAGAATATCAGAACTGATTTGTTTGAAAACGGGTAACTAGCAGTTCATGAATTCAAATATAAAAGGGATAGCTTGATCTTAATATCTTTATAAGGAGGCAGAATCTTTGGGTTTTAAGATATTGATATTTCTTATAAAATCCTTCTTTAAATATCCCAATTAGTTAGTATAACTGATTGCCTAAATTGAAGGGATTTTGGTGATATAGTATTCTCCTAATTAACGCCACTTCATGATTTATACTAACAAGATTATATCCTGCCCTTAATTGATGTCATTAAGGATTGCCTAAATCACCTCTAAACAGAATGTTTTTCTAACGGGAGTTAATTGATTGGAGTGCAACGATAATATATTAAGGCTATAAAATGCATAGAGATATTGGTATGCTAAGATAAAACACTGAAGTCTATCCTTGCACTAATATACTTATAAGTTATTATTTAAAGTGCAAGCATACAAGCTGCTGGGCAATTCTACTGACTATATTTTCAGCTACTTCGTTAATATCTAATTGATGATATCACTTCTATTCTTTAATCACTGAGATTATTCTTTGCAGTAATATACTTGAAATATATTTTATTATTTTGAGTGCAAGCATGTAAGCTGTTGGGTAATTAAATTGAATATATTTTTTGCTAAGTATCGTGAGCTTAAATCAGTGATATCTTTATCTTTCATATTGATCATTGCATTTTAGTTAAGCCTTGAATTGTTGATATAATTATTGCTTTGATCATAGTTTATTTTGTTGTCATATCTTTGATCAATTTTCTAAACATGTGGTAGACTAAGTTGTTAGTCTAAGGATTCTAATCTGTGTTGGATTAGGGGTTTTGCAAGCAAGTTCAAGGAAACATATGTGCTTAAGGGTGCATAGGTGAATGGGGAGCAAAGGTGCTCGGGGAGTATAAGTACTCAAAGGTTGTGAAACTTTTCTTGTATAGGGGTTTACTTGTAAACAAAGTTAAATAATAAAGAGAGTCCAATACTAGTTGGTATTGGACGTGGATTAGGTCTCTAGAATAGAGGATAGGGGCTGAACCATGTAAAAATTCTTTGTGTTCATGTGATTGCTTATTGTGCTAAATTATGTCATCATTCAGCTAACTATACAGCAGGCTACATTCAATATCTATAAACTCACAAAACTAATTCAGTAAATTATTTTCACATAATCACATTCTGAAAAAGGCTAAGTTTCTAAATTAAGCATTTTGGAAAGTTTTACATCAACTCAACATCTTGTCTTAACATTTTAATTTATTAGGATTTAGAATCCAGCCTCCTGCATTGAATATCCAAAAGAATTTTTATTAAATCAAAAGTTTGACACCGTTTGTTCTCACACTTATTCAACCCCCCTTCTAAGTGTTCCTACTTAAATTTCATGATCCCAGATCTTCTAGGTGATTTGAGTAGACACCCCTCGATTTACTTGTATGCAAACGAGGTAAAAGCTAGATTTTGATCTTCCTTTTTACCCTATTGATGAGGAGTAAAGGATTCTGATGTTGATCTGCTTTGTGATGTAGGTTCCTGGCTTTACACATCCTAGAGGGAACTGGTTCAACATTCACTCCACATACCAGGCTTTCCATCCTAATTATAGAGCGATTGTGCATGGCTGGGGCTTCTTTTCCATCCTTCCCCGTCATTGTCCTTGGGGTTATCTTAGGGTATTGTCTGAGCGCTGGTTTCATCAGACTCAGTCTCTCCAGTTGTTAGACTGTGAGGTGATGATGACGCCGATGGATTAGCGATTTATCACTGGTATGGAGTTTGGAGGGGTGCCAGTGCCATGTACGGCGAATATTACCTCGACTGTCATTCAATCCTTTCTAGGATTTTCAGCTTAGGAGCTCAAGGGCAGCACCGTTCGTACATGTCCATTGAGCGTAGATGCTATAAACGGGCTATTGAGTGAGCCTATTCCCGATGATGTGAGAGTCAGGGATTTTATTCTTCGCCGATTATTCCTGATGATCATTAGGGGCTGGTTCATAGCTGATAACTCTTCTACGGTGTCATTTACTTTGGTGAGCGCCACACGACATGTGGATCGTATCAGAGAGTATGACTGGGGCTCCTACACCTTTGCCTATTTCCTCAAGGGTATGCACATGCATTCGCAAGGCTTGACGGAGGCTTGGCTAGGATTTTACCCATTTCTGCTAGTGAGTATTTCTCTTTTGATTTCCCATGTACAGGTTAAGTGTGTTGACTGATAGTAGATGTGTGCCTTTGTGTTGGCAGTTCTGGGCCTATGAGAGGCTCTCATGTTTGCATCATGTGAGTGTGCTAGATTTGGAAACTTACCCACGAGGATGATGATGACATTATTCCATACTGGCGGAGGTCCCTGTAGTTAAGGGTTTCACTCATTGTCGCCTATAGCTTGAGTTATTGAGAGCTGATGTCATTACTTGGATTCCCTATTCTGGGGATCACTTGGCCATTAGTTTTGACGCTGGATACCCGACTGGTTTCGAGTACGTTATTTCCCCCCGTAGGATTCATATCCTCACAGATGGAGGATGAGAGCTCTATTTAGGAGATCATGTTATTAGGAGTAGCATAGGAGAGATTCGTATACCGATCTTGTCTCATGCTAGGCGTTATTGGCCTGTTACACAATCACCCACCATTGATATCCCCTTGATGGGTGTTGATGGTTTTACCTTATCAGAGGGTCCACATACCCAAGCTACGTTCTAGCATTGGTGGTCCCCTCGTACCATCAGGGCCCAGACCCACGCCACACAGTTTATAGCGGATATGGTTCCTAGATCTGTGATGATGACTAATTAGATGACCTGTGTCAGATACATTTGTTCCTTCCAGCTCAGGAGTTGGCCCCTCAGATGACCCATATGGCTTTGCTGGTGCAGATACTCTTTTGTATAGGCCTAACATCCCCGTTGATGGAGATCCAGTGACTCAGGAGGAGTTACATCAGGTGGATAGGATTGATGATGTAGACATTGACACAATTGTGTTCTTCTACTGTATATTCTTGTTATATCTTTTGATAGGCCTCTGTTAGATATTGGGTGGATGTGCCCCATTCTTACTATATCTTTTAATAGGCCTTTGTTAGTAGTTGGGTGTCTGTGCCCCATTTCCCTATATTTTGAGCTGTACAAAGATGTATTAGATGATGATGTACTTAGGAATGTATATACTATTATTCCCTACATCATATTTCCATCTATTATTCATCATGCATGTATTATGTTATGATTATGTATGTATGTCTACAGATATTCTGCATTGACCCCTGGATGGTCTTATGACACAGCCCATACAGATGTCTTCTTCGACAGTTAGTCATATTGATCATACCCCACCAGTGTTGGTGGCATCCCGTATGAGATCGTGGTATGATAGTATGTCACCTTTAGACAGGGTGACTGTAGATCAGTTATTGCAGCATACTATGACTCTCCTAATGTTTAAGGTTCCCGCTGGCTTTGTAGAGGGTATACTGGAGCATTGGATACCAGAGAGGCAGGTTTTCCAGTTTAGTATCCATGAGTTGATTCCTACCTTGGAGGAGTACGCACGGTTGATGGTGCTGCCACTGGACAGACCTTGTGCGCAGATGGCTATCGGTGACATGAGCCGACAGTACCGTTTCATGGTGTCAGGCCATCCATTATAATTGAAGGACATCTTTTGCATGATCTTCTTGATGTTCTTATTAGCCGCTTTGACAGCACCATTCATCTTTGGACGATAAATGAAGGAGTTAAGTTATTTGATATGAAATTTATTGCATAACTCCTCCATCATTTTGTTATTGAGGTTTTTAGCGTTATCTGACACAATCACCTCTGGTTGTCCATATCGACAAATGACATTATTTCTGATGAAAGAAATGATGACTTCTTTGGTAACCCTGGGGAAGGAGGCTGTTTCTACCCATTTGGTGAAGTAGTCAATCATGGTGAAGAAAAAAAGATGCCCATTACTAGCTTTGGGCTCGATGGGCCCGATCATGTCCATTCCCCACATTGAGAAGGGCCAAGGTGAACTCATATTATGGAGTTCCCTCGGAGGGGCGTGGATATCATTCCCATGAATTTGGCATTAATAGCAATTCCTGACGTGATCATCACAGTCAGCTTTAAGTGAGAGCCAGTAGTGCCATGTTCTTAGGATCTTTTTAACAAGTAGAGGGCTGCTCATTTGTGGGCCACATACTCCACCATTGATTTCATCCATGAGCCTCTGAGCTTGGTCCTTTTCTAGACATTTGAGGAGACCTAGTCCTGCATCTCTTTTGTAGAGTGCATCTCTGCTCAGGTACAACTTCATAGCCAGTCAATGGATCCGCCTTTTTTTGTTCGGGTTTGCCTTAACTGATCCATCTCGCAAGTACTACTTGATATGCTGATACAAAGGACGTTGGATGGGAGGTAGCTCATCCGATAATTCTCTAATGTAATTCCCATAGGATGAAGCCTTTTATAGGGAAAATGGGATGCTTGGCATTTTTTCCTTGTCAGGTATGTTGATCAAGGAGGCCAAAGTTGCTAGCGCATCCGCAAAATCATTCCTATTCCGAGGAATGTACAAGAAGTTTATTTCTTTAAACTACAAAGCCATCTATAAAACTTGTCGATGGCAAGGCAGTAAATGTAGTTCTTTGGTATGATAGATTCCTGTGGTCTGTCTGATTACCAATTTTGAATCCCCAAAGATAGTTAACCGCCTGATACCCATTGATTGGGAAAGTTTGAGTTCCATGATACAACCTTCATACTCAGCTGTGTTATTGGTGTTGACAAATTGCAATTTGATGGCGATGGGATATTGCTCCCCCGTACCGGATACTAGAACTGCACCAGCTCCAGAACCTTCCATATTAACAGCTCCATCAAAATACATTTTCCACATACGACATGCATTATACTGATGGTGTTGCTGAACTGTCTAATCCCTTCAACGGGGAATTATGTTTCGAAAGGTTTGAAATCACCTGCAGGTGCAGCGGCTAGTTGATTCACAATTCCTAGACCTTTAATGGACTTTTACGTAACGTAGACTATGTCAAATTGCTGTAGGATCAACTGCCATCTGAATAGCTGACAATTTAATATGGTTTTACTAAACACGTACTTGAGAGGATCCATGCGGGATATGAGATGGGTTGTGTGACCATGAAGGTAATGTTGTAACCTCATGGAAGCCCATGCTAAAGCACAACAAGTCTTCTCAATCAAGGTGTACTTGTGTTCACTGCTACTGAATCTTTTGTTGAGGTAGTAGATAGCTCGCTCTTGGCCTCTATCATCTTTCTATCCCAGCATGCAGCCCATGGCATTGTCATTATTGGACAAGTACATGAACACGGGAACATCATCCCTGGGTGGTACTAAGACAAGAGAGTTAACCAACTACTCATTGATTGCAAGGAAGGCTTATTGACACTCATCGTTCCATTTCATGGAGGAGTTCTTCCTTAACAACTTGAACATAGGCTCACAGGTTGTTGTGAGTTAAGAAGTGAACCTTCTAATGAAGTTGATTCTTCCCAAAAATCCTCATATTTCCTTCTCTATCTGAGAAATGGGCATTTCCTTGATGGCCTGGATTTTGGTGGGATCCAGCTCAATACCTTTGTGGCTGACTAGGAAACTTAGCAATTTGCCTGATTTAACGACAAAGGCGCAGTTGGCTGGATTCCACTTCAAGTTGTACTTACGAAACCTGTTGAAGAGCTTTCTGAGATGGTCTAAGTGGTCATCTTCCCTTTGGGATTTGACAATGATGTCATCCACATAGATCTCTATCTCTTTATGCATTAAGTCGTGGAAAAGTGCCATTATAGCCCGCTGATAGGTTGCTCCGGCATTAATGAGGACTAATGACAACTGTCTATAGCAAAAGGTTTCCTAAGGCGTGATGAAAGTAGTTTTTCAATATCCTCCTCAACAGCCATGATTAAATGGTACCCCACAAAATAATCATCAAAGGAGTACATGTCATATTGAGCATTATTGTCAATTAGTATGTGGATAAATGGCACGAGAAAGCTATCTTTAAGGTAAGCTTTATTTAGATCCCGGTAATCCACACAAACTCACACCTTTCCTCCAGGTTTAGGCATGGGGAATATGTTAGATAGCCATTCAGGATATGTGGACACCATAATGATGCCAGCTTGAAATTGTTTCACAATTTCTTCTTTAACTTTTAGATTCCACTCAGGTTTTAATCGCCTGAGTTTCTGCCTGACTGGCTTTAATCCCTCTTTAATGGGAAGGCGATGGATGATGATGTCCATGGACAAACCCACCATGTCTTTGTGAGACCATGCAAAAAAATCCTGGAATTGGGTTAATAAAGCAACCATGTCATTCCTTTGGTTTGGAATGAGGTCTGTACAAATCTGGATCAACCTAGGGATTTCTAAGGTTCCAAAATTGAATGAGGTGGTTTGATCAAATTTGGTTTGGGTCTGTATTAGACCCATTCCTTGATCTCCTGAGATATCTCAATGTCCTCTTGTATTTCCATCAAGTCTGAGTCCAACTTTTCATCAAAGTTACAGTCCTTGTGGAGAAAAGGCACCTCATCAGCAAGTACATGCACATCTAAATTCAGAGTCCTGAAACAAAATATGCTTTCACTTAATATATGAAACTGTTTAATCATACAAAGTGTTAGCATATACTGACAAACTAACTGCTAATACTATATAGTAAAGTAAGCAATTAAAGCTATCTACAGGGTAGATGGGGTTTCTGCTCGTTTTACCCTTGTCGACCAATGCAAGGAGTGCTGCTCTAATTGTCAAGGGTGAAGTCCTGGTGGACGGCAATAATGAAGTGGATATCATCATCCTTTTTCTTCCGAATGATGACCATAATGTCGAGACAATCATCGTTTAGAGTGTATCTATTTGTGTGCTCATCATGTAAAAGGATGCATAGATGAGACAAACTCCTGGAAAATGTCTAGTTTACGTCTCCGTTCCCTCTCTTCCACTCCGGGATCAGGAATCAGGACCTCTTTTGCTCTAACCAGTATCAGTTTGGGAAATAGCACATCTATAACATGGGCTGGAACCTTTACCGGAGACAGTATAGGCTCAGGATCGACCACCACGAAGTAAACTCCAGGCGGGACGGAATGTAAATGAAGAAGTAAAAGGCCACAAAGTAAACTCCAGGCCTGATAGAAATGTATATATATATATATATATATATATATATATATATATATATATATATATATATATATATATATACGCAGTAAACACACAAGATATATATTGATCCCGGCTCGGTTTATCATTTTACCAATTTATCGCTATATATATATATAAAACCAATAAAAGCCACAGATCGAAGTCCAGGTATTCACACGCAACACGACTCTCAATGTGAAGAACGGTGTGTGCACAGTTGAAGAGAAAGGATTTAAAAGGTGTAAGAAGGCTTACAGTGGACTATCAAAGAAGACTTCTATAGCTTTAAATGGATGAACACTCGGCTCCCGCTGGTAAAAATATGACTTAATATAAGCTCACAAGTGTTTAAAATAATAAAGCACTAAGTTTAAGGTGTGTACAAACAAATTGGACAGGGCTTCCTCGATGTTTTCTCTTAGTAAATGGCCAACCCAAGCCTTCTATTTATAGAAGGGGGCTGCAAATGTACTGCTGCGGTTGCTGAGAGGTGCCCCAGGCTCCATGGTCCCGTTATCTCGAAAAGACGCATGCACGCGTGCAATGTGATGTCTGCTTGAGCTTTCAGAACTTCATTCCGGGCATCTGATTGAGGTCTATAAGACCTGTTTCGGACTGCTATTATCAAGAGCTACGCAATGACATGAGATTAGAGGTTGTATGGAGTCAGGAAGATGGGACCATGCCCTTGGTCTTCAAGCTTCAAATTTTTTCCGATGTGCTGCCTCGTTTAGTAGTCACTCGGGATTGGAACTCCTTGGTTCTTGTGGGACATTGTTATGTAAAATGTATGTTGAGATGTTGTTGAGATGGCGCGCATGTGGGATCGAGGTGGTAAAATGATGATTTTACCCCTCACCGAGGTTATCTCCGGTTTGGACTGATAAAAGCTGGCGTTGCTCAGGGTTATCTCTGATATTGGACTACAACAAGTACTGGATGTCCTCAGGGTTGTTTCTGAGGCATGCCTGACCTCCTGGGGTTATCTCCGGGATTGGAGTTCAGTGCCTCGGTGTGGTTTCCGAGGTTGAAGATTATTGCATAGGTTGAAATGAGCATCTCTGGGGTTATCTCTAGAACTGCAACTACATTCCTCGGGGTTATCTCCAAGGCTGACACTGTCGTTCCCGGTGTTATTTCTGGGATTGAGACTAAGTATCTCGGGGTTATCTCTGAAATGGAACATCCTTCTCTAGTGTGATTTCCGGTATTGGAATTGCATCTCGTGGTTATCTCCGAGGTTGAAACTTAAACTCCCGTTATTATTTCTGGGATTGAGCTGAGTATTTCTCTTTTGATTTCCCATGTATAGGTTAAGAGTGTTGACTGGCAACAGATGTGTGCCTTTGTTTTGGCAGTTCTGGGCTTATGAGAGGCTCCCATGTTTGCGTCTTGTGAGTGTGCTATGTTTGGAGACCTACCCATGAGGACGACGATGTCATCATTCCATACTTGCAGAGGAATTCACTCATTGTCACCTACAGCTGAAGTTATTGACAGCTGATGCCATTACTTGGATTCCCTATTCTGGGGAGCACTTGACCATTGGTTTTGAGGCTGGATACCCGAATGGTGTCGAGTACGTGATTTCAACCCATAGTATTCCTATCTTCGCAGATGGAGGATGAGAGATCTATTTAGGAGAGCTTGCTATAAGGAGCACCACAAGAGAGATTCGTATACCGACCTTGCCTCATGTCAGACGTTATTGGCCTGTTACATAATCACCTTCCATTGATATCCCATTGATGGGTGTTGATGGTTTTACATAGTTAGAGGGTCTACATACCTAGGCTACGTTCCAGCATTAGTGGTACCCTTGTACCATCGGAGCCCAGACCCGTGCCACATAGTTTATGGGGGATATGGTATCTGGATCTGTGATGATGATGGATTGGATGGCCTATGTCAGAGATCTGACTCATTTGACACAGATTGACAGTTTGACCCGGCAATTAGACCGGGCACATTTCTTTATTCGGCACTTGGGCAGAGATCCAGCAGAGGTAGATATATTTGATCCATCGAGCTCAGGAGCTGGCCCCTCAGATGACCGATATGGCTTTGCTGGTGCAGATCCTCTATTGTATAGGCCTAACATCCCCGTTGATGGAGATCTAGTGACTTAGGAGGAGTTACATAAGGTGGACAGGATTGATGATGTAGACATTGACACCATTGTCTTCTTCTGATGTATATTCTCGTTATATCTTTTGATAGGCCTCTATTAGATACTAGGTGGCTGTGTCCCATTCTCGCTATATCTTTTGATTGGCCTCTATTAGTAGTTGGGCATCTTTGCCCCATTTCCCTATATTTTTAGATGTACAGAGATGTATTAGATGATGATGTACTTAGGAATGTATATACTATTATTCCCTACATCATATTGCCATCTATTGTTCATCATGCATGTATTATGTTATGTATATGTATGTATATCTAGAGATATTCAGCATTGACCCCTGGATGGTCTTAAGACATGGCCCATACAGATGTCTTCTTCGACAGTTAGCCGTATTGATCATACCCCACCAGTGTTAGTGGCATCCCATATGAGATCATGGTATGATAGTATGTCACCTTCAGACAGGGTGACTGTAGATCAGTTATTGCAGCATACTATGACTCTCCTAATGTTTAATGTTCTAGCATGCTTTGTAGAGGGTATGCTGGATCATTGGATACCAGAGAGGTAGGTTTTATGATTTGGTATCCATGAGTTGACTCCTACCATGGAGAATGCACGACGGTTGACAAATGCCCTTGCTTAAGCAGAACTTAACTTTGCGGCGGATGGCTATCGGCTGACATGGTAAACAATTTATGACCCTCACCGGGCTGAGGCGTAGAGTTGTGCTGGATGAGATCACATCCGCCACGTGGTATCCCAGCATTTTCTTATGGACAGATTTGGCTCAGAAGATAGCTATACGCAACACTTCAGATATTTTACCATGCCGGAGGATCATTGGCATTTGGCCAAAGTAGATGTACTGCTACTGTGCATATTATAATATGTATACATGCCACAATACATGGACGAGTTGGATATTGGCGTCATTATGACAGTGAGAGCTCTGACGGAGGGTCACATAATTGTGCCTATGATTGTAGCAGAGACATTAAGATAGGCTACATATTGTAGTTCACAGGTAGTTCAGTCATGTTGTACGTGTGGTTTATCTCACACCTGAGACTGATTCGAACTTTTAGATGGCATAGGTATTGTTTTACCCATGAGATAGCCATTTTGTACTCCTTTCAGCCTGCGAAGTGTACAGATCCTGCATCTTGGTTCGTTTTCCTGGCATGGATTGGAGATCTATTTGATATATTTCCGTGTACAGGGCTTAGTTCAGCCTATAGCTTCATCACTCATGCTCCGGGCATGGATTATTTACCTCTAGCTAGATTGAGGGGTATGATTACTTACCACCCACTGGCTGTGATGTTAGTTTCACCAGTTCCATGACTTTTGTGACACCCCCAAATCTAGGTACTTCATTCCCACAAGATTTGGTGCTCACTATCCATACATTCATATTATCTACCCAAATAAAAATCTTCCCAAGTTGTCTAACCTTTAAACATCATTCAAGTGCGGAAACAAAATAATTACATCACATCATTAATTAAAAGTCTATGACCATTACAATAAACAAAAATTACAAGTCTACATCACTTGTACATTTTTTCCTTTCCTTTGGTAGTTGAAGGCTCATCTACCTTCTCAACTTTAGCTGCAATGAGTGTATAAATATGCAAGAGTAAGCAAAACAATTTCTCACTAGATATAGCAATGAATCAACACGATAATAACAACTACCAATGAATAGGCTCATCAAAACTGAATAGTACTCTATCAATGATAACCAAAGACTGTAATCAAAATATGGAATATAAATATCTGAGGGTCATAAGACCATGAACTATGTCCCCAGTTGCGAGTAATCTTTCAATTCTAACTTTAACAGTCATAAGACTATAAAGACTGAGGGGTACTTAGGGGGATCAGCCCTTCGTACAATGTATTGTGCACAAACATTTCAACCCTACGCGTAAATTATCCCCTAATAACATGGTTGTTCATCTCAGTATTTAGAGTACAAGTTCGCACCAAATAAAGTTTGGTTTAGATAAGTTTTCAAGGGTAATTTGAAGTTTAACGATCATCAACTAGAGGACTAGTTAAATCAATAGTGTTTGATAACACAACAGTTAATCAATAATAACGTAATATGGAACAATGAATAAGTGTAAGCGAATTAACTATATTTCTAACTCATGCTTAGAAACAACTACAATGCAAAAGTATTGAAAGACAATAAACCTTGCTTGAACAATATTAAGCTAGGACTATAAATTATTGAATATACATTAAGTAATAGCAAGCTGAAAATAAAGCTTGCTCATTATGAGAATAGCTTGTGTCAAATAAATGAACTAAGATAATTTAACATTAAAAATTAGAATTCAAGAAAATTGCATTCTCTTGGTCTTTGATGCTCGACCTTCATTTTCTGACATGTCAAGCACTTTGCAACGCATTCTGCAACGTCTCTTTTCTTATTTGGCCACCAAAAATGTCACCGCAAATCTTGATACATCTTTGTACTTCCCGGATGAATTAATATCTTTAGTTATGAGCTTCTGTCAAGATGTCTTCTTTAATATCCTATACTGCTGGAACCCAAATTCGTCCCTCGAATCTTAGCATTCCTTCAATGTCAACGTTGACCTTCACTCCTTTTCCCTCGACCACGCTTTCCTTTATTTTTCTGCATTTCTCTTCTTGTAGTTGAGCGTTCTTCACTTTGTCTAGTAAAGTTTGATTTCCAACTCTAACATTGACATTGCTGAAATAAGCTCCTCCTTATCTGTTAACAAAATCAACTTCTCTCGGCCTTTCCTACTCAAGGCATCTGCAACGACATTTGCTTTGCCTGGATGATAAAAGATCTCGCAATCGTAATCCTTTAACAATTCCATCCAGCTCCTTTGCCGCATATTCAGGTCCTTTTGAATGAAAATATACTTCAAACTCTTATGGTCTGTGTAGATCTCATACTTCTCTCCATAGAGATAGTGCCTCCATATCTTCAAAGCAAATACTATTGCCGCCAACTCTAAATCATGAGTTGGATATCCTTTCTCGTAGTCTTTCAATTGTCTTGATGCATACACAATGACTTTGTCATTCTGCATTAGAACACATCCTAAGCCCTTATGAGAAGCATCACTATACACCACAAAGTTTCATGTATTATCTGGTAATGACAACACAGGTGCCACACTAAGCCTCTTCTTCAATTCTGCAAAACATTCCTCACATTTCTCTATCCAAACAAATTTTACAGATTTTCTCGTCAAATTTGTTAACGGAGTGGCAACCTTGGAAAAATCCTAGATAAACCGTTTATAATAACCTGCCAATCCCAAGAAACTTCTTACTTCTGATGGACTTCTTGGTGGTTCCCAATTTATCACGGCTTCGACTTTTGATGGATCTACGAAAATCCCATCCTTATCAATTACATGCCCAATAAATTGTACATGTTCTAACCAGAATTCACATTTAGAGAATTTCGTGTAGAACTTTTCTTTTCTTAGCGTCTCCAGCGTTAGACGTAAGTGTTCTGCGTGTTCTTCTCGAGTTCTAGAGTACACCAGAATATCATCGATAAATACCACCACAAACTTATCTAAGAATGGTTTAAACACCCTGTTCATCAAATCCATGAACGCTGCAGGGGCGTTTGTCAAACCAAAAGACATCACTAAAAATTTGTAATGTCCATACCAAGTTCGGAATTCCATCTTTGGTACATCCTCCTTCCTCACTTTCAATTGATGATACCCACTTCTCCTATCTATTTTCGAGAAATATCTAGCACCCTTCAATTGATCAAACAAGTCATCTATTCTTGGCAATGGATATTTATTTTTAATAGTGACTTTGTTTAATTCTCTATAATCAATGTAAATACGAATTAACCCATCCTTTTTCTTCATGAATAACACCGGTGCTCCCCACGGTGACACACTCGGCTTAATGTACTTTTTATCTAACAGCTCTTGCAGTTGCACCATTAGTTTCTTCATCTCTACAAGAGCCATTCTATACGGGGCCTTCGATATCGGAGCGGTTCCTGGCACTAAGTCGATCACAAATTCGATCTCTCGGTCATACGGAAGTCCTGAAAAATGTTCCGGAAACACATCCTCGAATTCCCTAACCACTGGTTTATCCTCTAATTTCACACCCTTCTCTTTTTGAATATTGACTATGTAAGCTAAATACCCTACACAACCCTGACTCAACAACCTCTTGGCCTTCTTCATTGTCAGACATTTCATTTGTCTAGGAAATTTTTACCACAGAAAACTACCTTTGACGGAGTCATAAGGTTTACACATTTCTTTTGGCAATCAATTATCGCTCCATAATTGAATAACCAATCCATTCCAAATATCACATCAAACTCTCCAAGTTTTATCGGGATTAAATCTACTTTCATAACATTCCCCTTAATGTTCACCCTACAGTTCTTTTATACGAACCTAACAGGAATCACCTCCCTATTTGCAATTTCTATGTTTAAAGGGAAATTCAACTCTTCACTAGGTATTTCTAACTTCTTAGCAAAATCATCAGATACAAACGAGCAAGTAGCACCCAAATCAAATAATACATATGCATTTATATCATTGATTGGGATAATACCTGACACAACATCATTCGATTGCACCGCGTCCTGCACCGTTATGTTGAAGGTTCTAGCTGTGGGCTTATTTGTTGATGTTGGCCAAGCAATAATCAGTGTACCTCCACTAGCATTTCCCTTGCTTCCATTTGCCTCACCAGATCTCTTCTTAGGGTATTCACGAGCAAAATGATCCTTGGACCCGCACGTAAATCAAACGTTCTTCTTAGGTTGATTGCAATTTAGGGCGATGTGACCCTCCTAGCCACAGTTGAAGCATACTCATTTCCCCATCAAGCACACACCCTTGTGAAACTTTTCGCATGTAGCACATGCTTCGAACTCTTCTTTTGCTGGTTTCCTTGCTGATTTCCAGCTCCCACATTTGCATTCCATTTCCTCTTCAAATTGTTGTTGCCATTTCCACTATTACCACCACCACCATTCTTAGCTTCACCTTCACTTTTCTTTTTCCTCTGCTATTGGTTGTGTTTTGTTACAGCCTGGCCTCCACTCTCAGCGAGAATTGCCTTCTCCATCACTGCTACAAACGTCTTCAATTGGAACAGGGAGACCCTACTATACAACCAGGGCTTCAGTCCCTGCTCGAACCTCTTCGCTTTGCGTTCGTCTATGCTGACTTGATATGGCGCAAACCTCACCAACTCATTGAATCTTGCGGCATACTCAGATACCGACATCGTTCCCTACTTCAGTTCCAAAAACTACACTTCTAGCTTACTCTTCGAACTTTCTGCTTGAACCTTGAACCTTTCCCAAGACATCACCCCTTGACCTCCTCGAGTTTTATTGGCTTGCCACCAATAACTCGCCTCTGCTTTCAACATGAATGTTGCAAAAGCAGTCTTCAGGTTATCCTCTACCCTAACAACATCAAAAACCTTCTCTATTTCCATGTTCTAGGTCTGAGCCTCAACTGGATTCATGGTCCCACGGAATTCTGGTGGTCCAACCGCCTTGAAATCCTTAAACATTGTACCTTGGTTCTGAGGTTGATTCTGCAAAGCACCCGTCAGTAACGTCACTAGCTGCTGTACTGGGTTACCTTCCACATTTTTGTTGTTGGTTTCCTTAGTGGTTCTCTGTTGGGGTGGTTGACGTCTTGGAGGCATTTTATGTTAAAAATACACTCATTAGACTATTACTCCATTTCTTGAAGTATCTCTACTTAATTTACATACAAAATTTTACCACGTAACACATAACACTTTGAATTAAATAATAACTTTTATTCATTCATAATCTTAAAAAAACATTAACACAATAGCATCACTGTTATTTACATTACTTCCCTAAACTACAAAAGTTGCAGGATTACTTCATCATCATCTATCCAATTGGTTGCATTATACCTGGGATTTATATCTTATTTACTCATCAATTACATAATAATTACATATCAACCTACGATGTCCTACTAAGATGTTATGTAGCCTTACGACGCTCTTCCTCTATAATTCGGAACATTGTTCGGCGATCTAATATGTATGATGGTAGCGTCTCAAACTGAATGGGATAACCTATGACCCGATCCTGAGCTCGATTGATCACGGTGTTGAATACGTTATTCATCTCTTCCATCTTCATCTTCTTTTCTTGTGCATCTCTCTCTGCCATCCTGGCTCGTTGATAAGCTTCCTCATGCGCGTCTTCGGCTCTTGCCCTCTTAGTAGATTCCTCCTTCAGCTTATTCTCCAGTTCTGAAATCTTCTCCATCAGTTGCTCGTTTTCCCCTTCCGTGTGGCTCAACTTCTCTTCAATGTTATTCAGACGTTCCTCTCGATCCTGGATCTCATCGTCCTTCTGTGCCATCGAGGTCTGTTGTTCAGCTACTATCTCCTGCAACTACTCGACGGTATCCTGAAGTTCCACATTACGGTCATACACCTCGTCGTACATACGGCCAACTATCGAGTTAAGTGGAATCTCTTCCTCCTCGTTCTCCTCATCCGACTATGGTAGCTCCACGGGGTCCTCCTCATTTGTCTCTATCTCATCATCCTCATCAGGTACTCTCTCCTGCTCAACTATTGTGACCGACGAAACTGTGTCCCGTGGTAGTAGTTATTCCCAAATCACCTGAATATCTTGAGGCTCCTCGTCTCTAGGCATCTAGGATCCTTCTTCCCTAGCCTGACTGGATCCTCCTATATTAGTCACCCTGTCAATCAAATTTTAAGTTTTAATTACTAATCATTACTACTCAACACTCACGAGCACATAGGTTATAATCACATAAGCACATAAGTCTTTTATTACTTTTTCTTAACCACTCGATAAAAGTTTTATCATCACTATCATTTCAAAGGTTGCTTCATAATGCTTTTCCCCCACCTAAGGTTCATAACCTAAAGCTTTGATACCAACTTGTGACACCCCCAAATCTAGGTACTTCATTCCCACAAGATTTGGTGCTCACTATCCATACATTCATATTATCTACCCAAATAAAATAACATTTAACCATAAACCCCCCCTTTAAATAAGGTTACATTTATTAACTAAAAATATTCCCAGGTTGTCTAACCTTTAAACATCATTCAAGTGCTGAAACAAAATTATTACATCACATCATTAATTAAAAGTCTATGACCATCACAATAAACAAAAATTACAAGTCTGCATCACTTGTACATTTTTCCCTTTCATTTGCTAGTTGAAGGCTCATCTACCTTCTCAACTCTAGCTGCAATGAGTGTATAAATATGCAAGAGTGAGCAAAACAATTGCTCACTAAATATAGCAATGAATCAAAATGATAATAACAACTGCCAACGAACAGGCTCTTCAAAACTGAATAGTACTCTATCAATGATAACCAAAGACTGGAATCAAAATATGGAATATAAATATCTGAGAGTCATAAGACCACGAACTATGTCCACAGTTGCGAGTAATCTTTCAACTCCAACTTTAAGAGTCATAAGACTATAAGGACTGAGGGGTACTTAGGGGGATCAACTCTTCGTACAATGTATTGTGCACAAACATTTCAGCGCTACGCGTAAATTATCCCTTAATAACATGGTTGTTCATCTAAGTATTTAGAGTACAAGTCCGCACCAAAGAAAATTTGGTTTGGATAAGCTGTCAAGGGTAATTTGAAGTTTAACAATCATCAACTAGAGGACTAGTTGAATCAATAGTGTTTGATAACACAACAGTTGATCAATAATAACGTAATATGGAACAATGAATAAGTGTAAGCGAACTAACTATATTTCGAACTTATGCTTAGAAACAACTACATTGCATAAGTATTGAATGACAATAAACCTTACTTGAACAATATTAAACTAGGACTATGAATTATTGAATATACATTAAGTAATAGCAAGCTAAAAATAAAGCTTGCTCATTATGAGAATAGCTTGTGTCAAACAAATGAACTAAGATAATTCAACATTACAAATTAGAATTCAAGAAAATTGCATTCTTTGTACATGAAGGACAATAAAGAAACTTGTCTAACAATAAACAAGTTAGAATACATCAATAAATATTGGAATTCAAAACTTTTTCGAATGAAATCAAAGTGTAGCTAGCTTGCTCAAATAATGATCAAGAATACAAGAGTTTGCTTAAATGGAAATTTAAAGTAAGAAACTTGCTTAATGTAAAAAAAAAAAGAACTTTAGAAACTTGCCTCGAGCGTAAGCTATAATATTAAACTCACGTTCACCTACACATAGGTTTAGAACCACAATACCTATTAGATATTCTAACATACCATAACATGTACATTTCTAGCTAAACTTATCATTTTAGCACAAGTCTTTCATTACTATTTACATTTCAGAAATTCTAAGTGTTTTACTTCGTAACACTTCTCTAACATTCATTGTGTATACTAAGTTATCACATAACGCATTCGTGATTTACTAATCATTTTTACCACTTTGAATTTGTAATAACCCGATATTTTCTATATAAATAAATCAAAAATTTTGCGTATAATTTTTTTTTAATTTATTTATTAAAATAAATATGGGGAAATATGTGCCAAGATAATGTATATATATGTGTGTGTGTGTGTGTGTGTGTGTGTGATAAATAAAATATATTACATGAATAATTACAAATAATTTTATAATAATTAATTTTATTGTAGAAATGTTTTATTAATTATTTTTAGAAGAAAATGTGATATTATATTATTTAAATAATATATGGAATGATTATTGTAATTATTATAATTATAATTTATTTATATGAATTTTAATTTAGATTATTAAGTTAAGTATTTTGACTTGATTAATAATGTTGTTTATGCAAGATAAATTAGATATGAAATCCAAACCCTAATTCTGGTTTTGGAACAAGGAATGATAATAATAATATAATATTAATTATATTTTGATTTTTCAGTGCTATAAATATGTATTGTATGTATGTGGACCGACAATGGTTGGTCAATTATGGTGTATTATGTCAAACCCTAGTATTACTGTGTGAAACTCTAATTTAAAATACAAATTAGAGTTCAAGATTGTTGGATAATGGTGATAATGTGATTAATGTCTGATATTATAAATATAAATGCTAATTAGGTAAACCCTAATTATTGACTCAAAACCCTAATTGTGAAATTAAAACCCTAACCAATATTTACACTACAAGAAAAAGGTTTATCAGAGACCGCATATCCGGTCGCTGATAGTCTTACTAGCGACCGACAGCAGCGACCAGTCTATAATCTAGTTGCTAAGTGATATCCACGACCGTAGTCGGTCGTTGATCGGTCGCTAGAACAAATTTCCCTCCAAAAAATTGGCAGGAAATGTTGGCGCGTAGTTTTTTTGCGACCCATTATAATTAGCGACCGAATGCGGTCGCTGATAAGTCTATGTCATTAAAAATCAGCGACCACATGCGGTCGCAGATAGCGGTCGCTGATCATCCTAAATGAAATCAGTATCAAGCATTCGTTCAACACTGATCAGAGAAGGAAAAAAAAGAGGGAGCTGCGAAATAGAGAAGAGGGGGAAAGGGGGGAGAGGAAGAGGAGTTCGGTCGTTGCCGCCGCCGCCACCTGCCACCGGCCACCTACCACCTGCCTAAGGAGATCAAAATTTTCAAATGAGTTTGATTGAATCTTCTAAACAAGTATTTATCTTCATTCATTGTAATTTCTTGAATCATGTTTGAAATTGTATGTGAATTCTTTGGATTTGGCAATTGTGTGCATGAATACACCGTGTATTAGGTAATTCGTTTAGTCACCTATCAAATTGGGTAATTTGTTTTTGTTTTAAAATAGGTTTTTGTCATCAAATTTGGTAACCCTAATCTGGGTATTGGGTAATTCGTTTAGGTTTTTGTTGTAATTTGTTTTTAGTATCACAATTACTCCACACAAATAGAATTTGATTATTATTGCTTGCTTACCATTGTTGTGCTAGTGAACTATTATAGCAAAAGTCCACAACAAATTATCTCATTTAGAAAACAAAATGGAATGTAATAACTGAAATTTAAATATAGTAATATATATATATATATATATATATATATATATACCTGTCAAACTTTTATATGTTAAATGTCATTAATAATGTGAAAAGATACACAATTATAGACATAATGATTCATAAATAAGTTATAACCTTAGACCAAATTTAAATGGATTGAGATGAAGTTTGGGTAATGCTTCCGTCTGACTTTCCTTTTTCAAAATTGAAGGGACCTGCAGAGTGTAGTCAAAAAGATTTTACAAGAAATTAGGCAAGTGAAAATGCCCTCCATTTCCTTTATTTATTTATTTCAAAAAACTTTTAGTGCTTTTAGTAAGATGAAAATGCAATGGAGTGGAGTACTATCAGCGACCAGATAATCTGCGACTAATATCAGCGACCACATTCGTTCGTAGATACTTATCTGTGACCAAATGCGGTCGCTGATATGTCTTTTTGTTGTAGTGTTAAGAGCCCTAACTGTCAAACTGGGAAACCCTAATTGCTAATTTAGGATGTTTAATGCCAATTAGCAGACTTTAAACCCTAATGATCATGATTAATGTAATTAGAAACCCTAATTACAAGTTGTTAAACCTAATTATTAAATTATTAAATTGTTAACCTTAATTGTTAATTTTAAGCCCTAATTGCTAAATTAGTGATTTTAATTATAATTAGTAAATCCTTAAACTTAATTTCTAACTTTATGTAATTAGGAAACTCAAGGTAATTAGGGAACTCAAATTTTCCATTTTTAGTAACTTAAATTTCCATTTTTTCAAGAAATCCTTAAATGCTAATACACAAAATCTTAGGGTTAAACCCTAAGGGTTTGCCAAGTTACATTATTGCCATTAAAATTTCAAGGCTATTGACCATTATACGCTTATGTGCATTATTTAGGCTAACTTGTATAACTTCCCAAACCTTTAGTGGTTGAACAACCCTACATATAGCCATGTGCTACAAACTCTATAATTCAGCCAATTTCTAGCCAAGTCCATTGCATACATGTAAAATATATAAGATTAAAGAGAGAGAAATGTTCATATTTTAACCCATTTGATCATAACACTCCTCCAAGACTCTCTCTTTCTCTAAAACCCATGAATTCTCTTAGCGTATCAGTCCTTGAATCAAGCCCCACTCACTCTTCTATCAGATCATAAGCATAGAATCAAGATTTGTTCATAGAAAGGTATAAAACCCTACTAAGAATCTGATCTTGATTTATGTGTTAAATGTTATGATTTTGTGTTAAAATATGTTGTATATGGAGTACAATGATGATCTGGGTTGATAGATGTTAGATCCATAACATCTATAAGCTCAGATCTTGTGTTTTACAAAATCTGGAAAAAAGTTCAAACTATGGTCTGACAACGAATGTCAGTGGCCACCAATCTTTCCCTGTTAAGTGTTTTTGTTGTTTAAAGGTTTAATCTTATAGTATGCTATGAGATCTTGGATCTGCAACTTGAATCAGGGTTAGATCTAGCATAGATTGAAAGTTATTGATGGTCAAAGTCGGTTGACCAACCATGACCAAGCCTTTTCTGGGTAACCCAGAACTTACCCAAATGGCTCTGACAGTGAGCTCATGTGACGCCCCCAAAATAGGTATACATCACCTGTGACGCCCCAAAAATAGGTCCATTCCATCCAACCCATTCTGAGTCGCCAAATACATGGTACAGAAATAACTACAACTTTATTATTACAACATATAAACTGTGAGTTTAAATACAGATATTGCCATCTAGACAATATCCACACGCAAATAAATCCCCATATAATTATTGATACATTATTTTACAAAAATGGTGAGGACTACTAAACAACTCTCTCTATAACCTTCATTCCATACCCCAGAGCTAGTACTCGTTACATTCTCGCCTCCTTAAAGAAAAATGGAACAAAAGGAAAAGGGTGAGCTCAACTAGCCCGAAAAGAATATTATGACTAAGATAATATACAACTAATTATCGTTAGTCTTCAACAGGAAAAATCTAATAGGATATAATAGACAACCGCTTTTAAATCAATCTTCGCAATGAAATAATAATTAATTAGAAGAGTTAAGTAGAGAATGCAAACTACTATCTTCTATATATGAATTTAAAAGTCCATCGTCGATATTTTATCCTGTAACATCAATCAATATATATACGGAATCAAATATTCATCTTTGCACTACTGAGCCAAAGATATTCATCGATTGATCATGTTCATCTAAACACTGTTCATCTTTGTACTATGGGCCAAAGATATTAATCGAGAGGTCATGTTCATCTCAACACTGTTCATCTTTTGCCTTTATGGGCCAAAGATATTCATCAAGAAATCATTCATCTTTGCACTACTGGGGCCAAAGATATTGGTAATATCATCATTTAGGACCGAGGATGATGAAAAATATTTCAAAGAAAAGCGAATCCAAAGTGAAACAAAAGAACAAGTATTATGGATTAGTACTTTAAACAATCCAAGTTCAAAAATACTTCATAAATAATCATAATCAAGTAAAATTCAAGAATGATCAAAACATGGATACAATCAAAGCTAGTATCCATAATAGATATTTAGACGAAAAGAAGAAATTTCATTTTTAATTGAATAGTCGTATTCGTGAATAGTCTTGAGTATCGTGAATAGTCTTTAAGTATCGTGAATAGTAACTCACGAAACCAAAAGATAGAAATTTCACAAAAAAAAACATCTTCACGCTTCATGAATAGTACTCGTGAATAGTAACTTCGTGAATAGTAACTTCGTGAATAGTAACTCATGAATAAGTAACCCCGACATGAAAAAGTTCCAAATTTGATAAAAGTTCCAACCAATATTTGAAGATAATGATATTGAAGAAATAATATCATTTGAGAAGAAAATAACATCCTTACCTCGAAAAGACAAGATTTAGTTGAAACATCGGATATAAAGGCTATGACTTGAACTGCAGACAGAGTATAGCAATACTCAAAGTATACTCAAAATACTCACAAGGATACGCTCGATAATATAGAGAGAAAACTTGATTTACGGTGTGATTTTCAATTCTAACCTAAGCACCCTATTTATAGGAAATTGCTTAGAACACAAAAAGCGTAAAATTGAATATAATAATATTATTTATAAACAAAATTCCTTAGCCCACCTTTGAAATCTGATTTCAGCCATAGCACATGTTAAATGAGGTTCACAAACTCACCAAAAACGTTTTTCCCAAAATAATTAATTAAAACTCCCAAAAATCAATTATTTGAACTCAAAACTTCAATAATTCATAATAAATAGCCCTTTTATCAGAAAATTCGAATCTCATGAGTTTTTATAGAAATCCAATTCTCTACAACTTTACAGAAGAAAGTTTTCTAAATTCCAAACAGAAATTGACCGAAATCCACAAGCGGACGATTTTACAAAGTATAATCAAATTTCGATCGATAAATGGGGTCCACCGAGCATGTTTAACATGTTTTAAACATTTATTGCAACAAAAATACTCTTCCTCCTCGTATACTCATATATCCCACATTCGTTGTAAAAATATCACCGTTAATATATTATTAAAATAATATATTTAAATGAATTATTTTATCGGAAAAAGATAAAATATTAATTTTCAACAATTGTCACATTAAAAATTTTCTCCATCTATATCCACATAAAATTAATATTTTCCTTTATCATATAAATCAATAATTAATTATTCACAAATAATATTACTGAGAATCACGATCTTTTGCAACCGGTAGTTTCAGGAAAGAGGGGCTTTCAATAAGAATTTCTCCTTCTTGGTAGCCTGCAATTAGGTGACCAAACCTCTCCTTGAAGCAGAACTTTCTAGACATTGCCAATAATGTTATCTAATAATATTATTCAAATAATATGAATTATTGCCGATAATGAAAAATCTTGTGTAATGACAATTATTAAAACAACAATAATATAAAATATCAATATGACAATTATTGAATCAATAAAATAAAATCTTTGAGCATAATTATCGTAACAATTATTAGTGAGTGCCTTCTTACGTAAGAATCAATAATTGGTGCAATACAGGTAATCTTCTTGTTCAACAACGCGTATTAGTGTGTTTTAACCACCGGGTATTCCAACAGTATTAACGGTAACAACTACGCCGTTATTTATAACCAACTTATTCTTGTCGTTTTCTTCATCCAATCGTTTTTCGCTATGGGGCCCACAAAAGACTGCGCCGTCGTACGAATATTCCTCGACAGTACGAATATTCCACGACCAAACGAATATTCCTCGACAATAATGAATATTTTATAACCACTTGCTTATTCGAAATATTTGCGTATTTTACCCATAACTATCCACATTAATCAAATCAACCCTTACTATTTCAAAATAATAAATAGAGGAAAATAAATTTCATTTATTAATAATTTGGGGTCTTACAACCTCCCTCCTTATGAAATTTCGTCCTCGAAAATTGGCGACGATACTGGTGTTTGAAAAGATGAGAATACCTCGCTTTCATTTTCGTTTCCAACTCCCAGGTCATTTCCTCAATGGCATGGTTTCTCCACAAAACTTTAACTTGTGGTATAACCTCGGTACATAAGACATGTTCTTTCCTATCCAAGATCTTGACAGGTACCTCCTCGTATGTTAAGTCTTCAGCTATCTCGTTCGGTTCTAACTTAATGACGTGGTTTGAGTCGTCCACATATTTACGTAACATCGATACGTGAAAAACGTTATGAACACGCGTCATACTTGGCGGTAAAACGAGTCTATAGGCCACAGTTCCTATTCGATCGAGAATTTCAAATGGACTAATAAATCGAAGGTTTGAGCTTTCCTCACATCGCCAATTCTCGCTTTTGGAATAACGACTTCTTGCATCTTCTTCTTCATATTCATCAACTCCAAGTCTGTAGCTTGAGCAGCTTTAAATTTATCGATTAAAATCTATTCTAATCGTATATTCGTTATCTTCACGCAGGTTCTTGGAATCTCTAACTCTATCTCCATCTTCTGTAAGTCATACGAAATGAGTCTTTGACAATATCGCATTCGTACTCGTATACGATCTTTTGCTCAACACGTCAGCTACCACGTTCGCTTTTCCAGGATGGTATGGTCAGAACATGTGCCGAAATGAGTCTCCTATTGAGTTCTTCGAAGCTCTTCCCACATTCCTTGCTCCATTCGAATTTTTCATCTCTACGAGTCAACTGCGTTAATGGAGTAGCGATTCGAGAATATCCTTCAACGAATCTCCGATAATAACCAACTAAGCCTAGAAAGCTACTTATTTCGATTATCGACTTAGGTTGTTCTCAACTGTGACTCATATCCCAACCTTGGATAACACGTTACAATGACACCTATCAGTTTACTATCGCACGAATATGGTGTCCCCTACGGAGAATGCGGCCCGGTGCATTCCACAAAAGAAGTCACCAGATAAAGGCTCAGGTACCAAATTCTATAGTTGAATTTTTAACTCCTGAAGTTCAATAGGAGCCATTCGATATGAGATTTTAGAAATGAGTTTTGTACCGGGTTCAAAGTCGATACAAAATTTAATATCAGTCTTTGGGAGTAAGCCAAGAAATTCTTCAGGAAATACGTCAGGAAAAATTAATAACAACATGAATATTATTCAAATCTGACGTGTCTTTATTCAAATCCATAACATGGACTAAGAACTTGACATCCGTAATAAACGAATGACTTCATCGCTTGATATGAAAATGTTTGACTACAATGGTTTGATTGCTTGAATTGAATAACAAAGTTGCTTAGGAATATGAAAACTAACAACCTTACTTAAAGCAATCAATTTTGGTATGATGAGTAGTTAACCTTAAAATCACATCAAAAGCAAATATCTCTATAGAAATAAGGTTAACGAGGTAATGTGATAGTGTCAACTGAATCAAACAAGATTTCTAAACAACGGATGTAATGAAAGCTTCTCTAACGGAGTCTCCATAAATAGGTCAAAGTCTAATCTCTCCGTAGTCGAGTTCAAGCGTTGGCGCAAGCAAGAGAGATAAAAGAATGGGTAGAACCAAGGTATCTAGTAAGGTATAAACTTCGCAAGAATTTATAATTAACTAACCCGTGCTAACCGTTCGGGTTCCTCGCATTTTTAACCGGTCACAACAAACGCTCTTCCGAGGAATCGTTGTCTTTGACTTTTTCCGGGACATCCTTTTGAGTCACCATTCTCATTTGGGTGGGTTTCGATATCGCATAATCTCGAGCGATATGTCCTTCTTTTCCACAATTATAGCATACCTTAAAGCTGTTGGGGCGGTTTGGCACGATATGTCCTCTTTCCGCATTTGTAACATGCGTAGATGGTCTTTCTCCTCCTTGGAACCCGATTCTACTCTTTGGCGGCGGCGTCTTCACATGGTCGTTGTTGAATCTCCTCTTTTTAAAATCTCCTCCAGACTCGCTTCTATTTTCATGGCCACGATTACCACCGGAGTGGTTCACCGCCTTTGTCGTATTCTTCTTTCTCATTGGTTATCATTATTTTGTTGACTACTATCTTGGTATGATCTCGGTTATGGTCCCTCGGTTGAAGCGTACTCGTTATCTCGCTTCTAACAACCGAGCCACATTGACAACATCGAATAGAGAGAAAATTTATGAGAAATGAGATCTTGGCGTATGTCGGGTTTCAAACCTCTCTCGAAACATCTGCGTTATCGTTCCTCATTCTCCACCAAATGAGGTGCAAACTGGATAACTCCGCGAACTTCGCCTCATCGACACCGTCGTGTTATTCTACTCGGCCTAATAAACTCCACTTCCTTCGTATGACGAATACTTTCGGGGAAGTACTTATCATTGAACCATTTTCGAAACATCTCCCATGACATGCCGAAGTGCAAATTTGGATGGGTACGCTTTCTGATTCTCACCAAGATGTCTGCCTTCGCCACGGAACATAAAGGTGGCGAATGGAACCTTATGTTCTCCGTGCATCCCAAGACATCGAATATCTTGGTAATTTGTTTGACCCACGCGTCTCGCCTTTAATCGGATCCGGCTTTCCTGAAATGCAGGTGGTCCCAACTCTTTGAAGCGCTTGTTTGTGACCACCCGTGAATTGCTATCATTTTCTCTCTCGTATTTTGAACACGAGTCTCCCTAAATGCGATTTTGCATGAGCTGCAAAAACTTCTAAACATCCCTCATTCATCATCTCGCTTTCGGTGGTGTGTTGTTCATGGGAGGTACATTGCCACTGTTGCACGTTCTCCTCGTTGGTAAAAAGACAGCATCTCCACGGTCTCATTTACTCCCTTTGTTAATATTCTCGATTCGACATTCTCAAAAATCGTCATAAAAACAAGGGTTAATTAAGGAAATCAATATATCACATAATATCCTTATATCTTGACCAACTAAAAATAAGCTTAGGTAGGACACACTAGCGAAGGATTTACTCATCTCTCCCTCCTAGTTCTATTCCCCGATCTCCGCCAGAGATCATATCCCTAAGCTCGATACCAACCGTGGCGCCCCAAAAAATAGGTCCATTCCATCCAACCCATTCTCGAGTCGCCAAATACATGATATGTAAATAACTACAACTTTATTATTACAACATATATAAGCGTGAGTTTAAATACGAGATATTGCCATCTAGACAATATCCACACGCAAATAAATCCCCATCATAATTATTGATACATTATTTTACAAAAATGGTGAGGACTACTAAACAACTCTCTCTAGAACCTTCATTCCATACCCCGACTAAGTACTCGCTTACATTCTCGCCTCCCTAAGAAGAAAAATGGAACAAAAAGGAAAAGGGTGAGCTCAACTAGCCCAGTAAAGAATATTATGACTAAGATAATATACAACTAATTATCGTTAGTCTTCAACAGGGAAAAATCTAATAGAATACAATAGACAACCAGTTTTAAATCAATCTTCGCAGCGGAAATAATAATTCATTAGAAGAGTTAAGTAGAGAATGCAAACTACTATCTTCTATATATGAATTTAAAAGTCCATCGTCGATATTTTATCCCTGTAACATCAATCAATATATATCTGGAATCAAATATTCATCTTTGCACTACAGGCCAAAGATATTCATCAGTTGATCATGTTCATCTAAACACCTGTTCATCTTTGTACTATGGGCCAAAGATATTAATCAGTAGGTCATGTTCATCTCAACACCTGTTCATCTTTGCACTATGGGCCAAAGATATTCATCAAGAAATCATTCATCTTTGCACTACAGGCCAAAGATATTCAGTAATATCATCATTTAGGACTGAGGATGATGAAAAATATTTCAAAGAAAACGAATCCAGTGAAACAAAAGAACAAGTATTATGGATTCATACTTTAAACAATCCGAAGTTCAAAATACTTCATAAATAATCATATCAAGTAAAATTCAAGAATGATCAAAACATGGATACAATCAAAGCTAGTATCCATAATAGATATTTTAGACTAAAAGAAGAAATTTCATTTTTCGGTGAATAGTGCAGTATTCGTGAATAGTCTTGAGTATCGTGAATAGTCTTTGATCGTGAATAGTAACTCGACACCAAAAGATAGAAATTTCACAAAAAAAAAACATCTTCACGCTTCATGAATAGTACTCGTGAATAGTAACTCATGAATAGTATCCCAGATACATGAAAAAGTTCTAAATTTGATAAAAGTTCCAACCAATATTTCAAAGATAATGATATTGAAGAAATAATATCATTTGAGAAGAAAATAACATCCCTTACCTCGAAAGATAGTACTTTAGTTGAAACAGGATATAAGCTATGACTTGAACTTGCACCAGTATAGCAATACTCAAAGTATACTCAAAATACTCACAAGGATACGCTCGATAATATAGAGAGAAAACTTGAGTTTACGGTGTGATTTTCAATTCTAACCTAAGCACCCTATTTATAGGAAATTCTTAGAACACCAAAGCGTAAAATTGAATATAATAATATTATTTATAAACAAAATTCCTTAGCCCACCTTTGAAATCTGATTTCAGCCATAGTACATGTTAAATGAGGTTCACAAACTCACCAAAAACGTTTTTTCTCAAAATAATTAATTAAAACTCCCAAAAATCAATTATTTGAACTCAAAACTTCAATAATTCATAATAAATAGCCCTTTTATCAGAAAATTCGAATCTCGTGAGTTTTTATAGGAAATCAAATTCTCTACAACTTTGCAGAAGAAAGTTTTTCCAAATTCCAAACAGAAATTGACCGAAATCCACAAGCGGACGATTTCTGTTTATAATCAAATTTCAATCAATAAATGGGGTCCAATGAACATGTTTAACATGTTTTAAATATTTATTGCAACAAAAATACTCTTCCTCCTCGTATATTCATATATCCCACATTCGTTGTAAAAATATCACCGTTAATATATTATTAAAATAATATATTTAAATGAATTATTTTATCAGAAAAAGATAAAATATTAATTTTCAACAATTGTCACATTAAAAATTTTCTCCATCTATATCCACATAAAATCAATATTTTCCTTTATCATATAAATCAATAATTAATTATTCACAAATAATATTACAGAATCACAAGATCGGGCAACCGCAGTAGTTCCTGGAAAGAGGGGCTTTAATAAGAATTTCTCCTTACTTGGCAAGCACAATTAGGTGACCAAACCTCTCCTTAGACGAGAACTTTCTAGACATTGCCAATAATTTTATCTAATAATATTATTCAAATAATATGAATTATTGCTTCGATAATGAAAAAATCGTGTAATGACAATTATTAAAACAAGCGATAATATAAAATATCAACGCAAATGACAATTATTGAATCAATAAAATAAAATCTTGAGCAAGTAATTCATTGTAACAATTATTGAGTAGTGCTTTTACGTAAGAATCAATAATTGGTGCAATACTGCAGTGTGCTCTTCTTGTTCAACAACGCGTATTAGTGTGTTTTAACCCACGGGTATTCCAACAAAGATAATGAATAACTACGCCGTTATTTATAACCAACTTATTCTTGTCGTTTTTCTTCATCCAATCGTTTTTTTCGCTATGGGGCCCACAAAAGGCTAGCGTCAGCATGCGAATATTCCTCGACAAAGATCTGAATATTCCACGACCAAACGAATATTCCTCGACAATAATGAATATTTTATAACCACTTGCTTATTCGAAATATTTGCGTATTTTACCCATAACTATCCACATTAATCAAATCAACCCTTACTATTTCAAAATAATAAATAGAGGAAAATAAATTTCATTTATTAATAATTTGGGGTCTTACATCACACATCTTGAGTCGCCAGAAAATAGACTACTGACAACATCATTTATACAACTGTTGTGGAAAATACGAGGACAGGTATACTGTGAGTTTTAATACAAATATATGTAACTCTCATGGTGCCTCGACCACAACCTTACAATGGTACTTTACATAAAAGTACAGTCAAAAACTATTTTAGAAATTAAAATCTTTGGGAAGTGCTCAAGGAAACCTTCGTACATAGGAGGCCATGAATCTAAGTTATGATAGATATCATATGTCCAGAGAATTATCCTTGGTTGACCCAATAGACCCCAAAGAAAAACGAGAAGATTACTATCATGTTCCTTCCAATGGTGAGTCTTCTCTTGACATATAACTATCTCCACTGTCTACAAGTGAAAATTATATTTCAAATAAACTCCAAGATCATATAGGTAGTGCTCGTAGATATACTCAGCAAGTGGATGTGCACAACCCTGTCTTATGATAATATGAGATTGTATGTTATTAGACATCTTGTATGATAGTGACAAAACACCCTTCCAAAGTTGGGTTCATCTCACCCTATTCGGTTCACCAAAATTAAATATCAAATGACGTATACAATACGACACATTTATCTAAAGTTCCGAATAAAATTATTTTCATAATATTTAGGGAGAACCTCAACAGCTATAAACCACCATTCTATTCCCCTGTTATCCCCGCTCGACTCGGCAACACTCTTATTACCTGAAAGGAATTGTGAAGCAAAAGGGTGAGCACAACTAGCCCAGTAAAGAATATCATAACTAAAGATAATTAAATTATCAATAGCTTTCGTCAATAATAAATCAGATATTTAGAACATATGGTAGATGATAAAACTCTTCAACCATAGTTGCAGCGGAACGAGCAATCCATTAAAAGAGACAAATAGACCATCAGGTCTATTATCTCCATGTTAAAAGTCCACCAATAATGTTTTATCCCTGTAACATCAATCAACAATTCTTGTCCACAATTATATGAATAACTCATAATCATAATTGTGATTCTAAATTCCTTTTCGTACCCAGGACGAAGATAATTTACATCACCTATCTTCACCTGAAACATCAAAAATCATGGTTATACCAAATCACAATTCCTGCTCATAATCATACTAATAAATTCATCATTTTTGACTACTACCAAAGATATACAAATCAGTATAACTAATAATCAAGCGGTTCATCTTTGCACTCTGGTGCCAACGATATACAATCAGAAACCAATAATCTTTGAGACTCGACTTAATAGTATCACGACCACGAATTATCCATGCACTATGGGCCAAGGATATTCATGTTTTCAATTACGGTCATGATTATACCGAATAATCCCTGGTCATAATCATACCAAATCCATCTATGGACTATGGGCCAAAGATGACTTTTACCACATCATTTGTAACATTACGGTTATGATCATGCCATAAAACAATTCATCTTTGCACCCTTGGCCGAAGAGAATCCATAGTCATAATCATACCAAAAACTGTTCATCAATGCACTACGGGCCAATGAGGACTTTTTCCACATCATTTGTAACATTACGGTCATGATTATACCGAATAATCCCTGGTCATAATCATACCAAGTCCATCTATGTACTACAGGCCACAGATGACTTTCAAAATAATATAAACATGAGGATAACGACAATGATATAAAGATTCAATCAAATGAGATAAAGGATAAATATTAAACATTTATAATACAGTTTATCCAGCGTTCAATAATAACCAAATATTATCAATCACTTAATAATCTCATAATCTAATATCATTAATATTATAACAATATTTTAATTATTTCTTAAACTTATAAATAATTTATTTTAATTGTTTACACGTTACCAAATAATGCATTCAATCATTCAAAAATGCCATACTCATAAGATTTCATCACCAATGATCAAATCCCTTATCAAAAATCTTCATATACCCTATATAAGATTCCCAAGCCATAAAATCCTATTTACTAGTTTTCAACATCACATAAAATATTTAACTCATATACTCATAACTAGTGCATTTTCATAAAAAATACCAAATCAGTCCCAAAAATATTTTTTTTATGGGATTTAGCAGAATATAGTCCCATATTGAACATATATTTTTCTCAGAATTTTTAAAATTCATTTACTATTTTTCAAAAATCAATTTCTAATTAATTCCTTAAGAAATTAGTTACCTCAAGTTTAACCCCAGAAATTCCCAAATCTTGGAGTTATAGAACTCCGGTTATAGCGTTTTTCGTCAGAAAAACCTAAATATTGAAATGGTCATAACTTGCTCATTTTAAGTCGGAATGAGCTCATTTTTGGAAAGGAGATACTTTATACCATATATTTTCATTTCCCAAAAGGCCAGAATTTTTCTCACAAATTAAGTGGCCGAAACAGCCCTTACAAAATTTTGGGCAGTAAACTTTTTGGTATTTTCAATTTCTGACTCATTTCCTAAAATCAGTCCACACGAAAATCTACAACACCTTTTCCAGTGATTCCACTTGGATAAGTTAGAAAACTCATAGATCTAACTCTAAGACTTGACCACAGTCAAAAATTCAAAATATAATAGGAGATATGGTCAATTGAATTTCCATGTTCCATTTTCACCAAAATTTGATTTTTAACCCTTTGTGATTTCTTAAGAAACTTTCATGTTTTCACATAATAACCAACATAACTCATCACAACACTTATTAATACTACATATACCAATGATTTTCATCAGTCTAATGCTTTTATTATGACCCTCATCATAATCAACGTAAACAGATCATTTCCATAATTTAATAAGGAATGAATATAAAGGATCATTCACCATGCATATGGTAATCCACATAAAAAGGTTATTCCAACAGAATAATAAAGAATGGAATAACAGAAGGATTCACCATGCGTGCGATAGATCGCATGCAGACGAGTTATTCCCAATGTAATAATAAAGAATGGAACCAGTCGTGCAGAACGCATGCACGAGATATTCGGCGACGTAATAATAAAGAATGGAATAACAACATAATTCACTATGCATGCGATAGACCGCACAGACAGGTTATTCTAATAGAATAATAAATAATGGAACTAGGTCATGCGTAAACGCACCGACATGATATTCCAACAGAATAATAAAGAATGGAATAACAACAAAATTTCACAATGTATGCGGATTGCAATAACAAAGTTATTCAACAAACTAATAAAGAACGGAACCGGTCAGCGTAATCACATAATCGGATGGATATTCCAATGTAATAATAAATAATGGAATAACAACGAATTTCACCATGTATGCAAGATCAGATAAAAAAAGTTATTCCAATGTAATAATAAAGAATTGAATAACTGAAGTTCTCTTCATGAATACGAAAGAAATAATACCCATTACGAGTACAACAAATAATATCCCTTACCTTATAAAGAAGAGTACTCCGACGGGTAGGGCGGGGATATACTAGAAGAAAACTTGCACTACGCTCAAAGCTTTCTTAAACTCTAAAGAAATACGCTCAAGATTATAGAAGAAAAATTCTCTCTAGAGTTTCAGTGAATTCGTAAGAAATAATGAAGGAATGAGCTTCTATTTATAGAAGAATGGATTGAATAGTAACTAATTCATGAACAATCCAAATTGATTCACTTTTAAACGGACGGTCCAGATTGATTTAATAAAATATTCTAATAAAACAAAATCTTTTTAAATAAAATATAATATATTCTATTTATAATCTAATAAAACAAATAAATTTATAAAAGTATTCTGTTTTATATAAAAAGTTTTTACTATACAAACACTATGCAGACACTATGCATAATAAAATATAATATATTCTAATTATTGTCTAATAAAACAAATAACGTTATAAAAGTATTATGTTTTATATAAAAAGTTTTTACTATGCAAAACATTATGCATAATAGAATATAATATATTCTATTTATAGTCTAATAAAACTAATAACTTTATAAAAGTATTATGTTTTATATAAAAAGCTTTTCTGTTTTATTACATTAATAATACTAATAAAACAAAACTTCATCATCATTATTATAATTCACACTATTAATCGACCAGGTCGTTCCCAGGAAAGAGGGGACTTTCCAATAAGGATTTCTTCCTATTGACGCGCAATTACGTGACCAAACTTCTCCTTGGCAAAACTTTTAGACATCGTTAATATTGCAAATAATAATATTAATAACTTTGTTATCACAATTATTGATTTAATAATATATAAAATATCGACAATAATTGAATCAAACTGAGTGACTTTTCACGTAAGCATTAATAATCAATACCGTGTGCTACTATGCAACCACACGTATTTTACCACTGATTATTTTATGACAACTTGCTTACTTTGAAAAATTTTCAAATGTCACCCTTAACTTTAAACTTTTATCAATTTAACTATTCACCAAAATAAAAAAATTGAATACTTTTATTTCATAAAATTTGGGGTTTCACAGTTTATGTCCACATATCTTGTTATGTTTGTTGATTTTGTTCTTGTTCTTGTAACCATGTTGTAATGTGTTACATTAACTGTTGATTCAAGCTTTTATATAGCCTAAACATCAAACAGGTGAATCATAGTGGATGGTCAAACCAAGCCAGACGAGCATGAAAGCTGTTTTCTAGGTAACCCAGAAAACGCTTGAACATGTCGTCTGGCATGGTTTGACAGGCATGGATCTGTCTGATCTGTTGTTGTTTTAGTGATATAATGTAATGACTCTCTTCCTTGTTATGTTGGCTTCACACTGCAACTTTTAAATCATAAAAGCAACATAAGATTAGCAAGTTGTGGAAGCCCAAAGGTGGCTGGTCGAACTGTTCTTCATTTCTGGGTAACCCAAAAAATGAAGAACAGCTCTGACAGCTACTTTGAAGGCTTAGATCTCATTGTTATGATGTTGTTTTTTCATGTTTGTTGTTGGATCATGGAGTCTTGCACTAGCACTACAAGATCTGACCAACATCTTGCCCAAAAACAACATGATCAGTGTTTAATGTTTGGTCAAAGTGGCTCACTTGTTCACTGCTATGAAGATCTGGGTTTCAGCAAGAACATGAAGAACACCTATAGCGACAGTTCTATCGCTATAGGCAGTCTTCAGCGACACTTTATTTATAAAATTATTATTTTTATTAAATAATTATAGAAAATTAGTTTTTAATTATGAAAAATACATAATAAATTATTAAAAATTATTTTAAAGTCCAAAAATTAGTTTTTAAGTATTTTTAATATATTTCATAAATATTTAATATTTTTGAAATATTAAAAGTATTTAATTTATTTAATTTTAATGTTAAATAAATTATTTAAAAATGATTTTAATACATGAAAAATCATTTAAAAATATATTATGATATAAGAAAATATTCTAAGTTATTTTTAATAACTTCTAATATTATGTGATGAATTTCATTAATAAATTAATATTAATGATAATTATTTTATGTAATAAATATATTAAATAAATTATGGAAAAATAGAATTAATGATTTAAAATAATATAAAAATTATTTAAGTGTTATAAAAATATTTTAAGTTATAAAATATAACTTTTAATATTTAAAGGTAGATTTTATTAATAATTTAATAATAATGACATTAAATTTATTTAATAATTATATTAAATAAATAGTTTAAAATGATTTTATTGATTTAAAAATCATTTAAAAGGGATATAAATGAATTAAAAATATTTTAAGTTATAATTAATGACTTTTAATATTTGATAAATAATACATGAATATTTTAATATTAATGGTAATTATTTAAAATGATTTTAATTATTTTAAAAATCATTTATAGTTAATATAAATGTTTTAAAAATAGTTTAACTTATTTTAAATAATTTAATATTTTGACAATGGTTTCATTAATACTTTAATATTATTTAAATATTAATGATAAAGAAATTACTTAATATTTAAATCATTTAATAATGATTCCGGTGTTTCAAAAATCATGATAAATTGTAATAATTATTTTAAAATTATTATAAGGTCATGAAAAACAATACGACTGTTGTTTAAGTTATCTAAATGAATATGGAACTAATGTATAAAGTCTTAGACTCGATAAATACTCAATAAAGTTGTCAGTACACTGACATGCTTCAGAAATTGATCTGAACTTAGATAGTTTTACTGTGTTAATGTTTGTTTATGGATCAATGACTGATATAACTATGTGACAATGTAATTAGGTTATGTGCTGACTACAAATAGCAGTACTATGAGTTATAGTATGTTATTCTAATCAAATAAATTATCTATTTAATGATAGGGATTGACATAAAAGATAGAACTAAGTTGTGTAAGCAGCAGATAAGGCAAATATCTAACCCTTTGCATTTACTTTATGCAACGGACATGCGTAAGATAATATTTGAACTATTCATTTCAATTGTTCAAATATTTCAACCCTTGTATATACTTATGGAATGATTCTGTATAAGTAAGTTATTAAATTATAATTGTCGTACATGTTCCTTTATTCTGCTATTGTAGATCAAGATATATATTCTGTTCGTTAATTTCTAAACATGGTTATACAAGTGTCCTCACTTGGATAATCAAAATATTTTATCACATGTTGATACATACTTATCGGTGTCCTGTATGTATACGTTGAATTAAAAGTCGTCTAATCTATTTGATCCGGCTAGACACATTTAAAATTGTTGTTGAACAAGATAAAACTTTATTATTATCCAACCGAATTGTTTTGGTTTGGATTCAAGACTGTTATGAACATCCCAAATATGAGAAATTTTTATGCGCCAAGGCGGATAAAGTGAACGATAATATCGTTTTTGAATGTAGTATTGATCAATACAGGGTATAACGGGCTGATCACCCCCCGTGCCCGTAAGTTATGATGGTTTACAGATGAAGTTCTGTTTAACCTTTTCGAAAATAGAAAACAATGTTCATAGTTTGTCAATTGATCCTCATTTATAGTCAGTACGTAGTTTCAAAAAATTTGAAATCAAAATTATATGTTGTTTATTATTGGTTCAACTTACTTCACAACTGTTGATTCGTTGTAGAAGTATCGTTCAAAGAAAACATTTTATTCTTTCAGCTAATTGTTATTACTTGCAATTACTTACTGGGCGCTCAAATGCTCATCCTTTCTTTATTTAAATGTTTTCAGCTAAGTGTGAACAACCTGAAGGCTCTGCCAAGAACGAGGGAAAGGGGAAGGTCGCTGAATGAATGTTTATGCTATCTTTTGTAATATCTAGACTTTATTAGGATAATGGTGATATATATTATTTATCATGTAATGTAACGAATGTCAAAGGATTTGTACTTGGGATTGAAAACTTTGATAATATGTAAATTAAATTTGAAAATCTATATTATTGGTATTATTATTAGTATTATTCCGCTCATAGAAATGGTATCGTGAAGCAATGAGTTTGCGTTTTAACTACCTGAATTCGGGGGCATCACATCATGGTATCAGAGCTATAAGGTTAGAAATCTTAGGTGGGATAGACCTTAGGCTATAACCTTAGGACAGAGGGAAACGTTAAAAATATAAACAACTCATATACAGTTTAAAAAGAGATGAATCAGATAACGTATACAAAATTATTGTTTGTTATGTGTATATATTATATGTTAATCAAGATAATATATGTGTGTAGATGTCAGGTGAAAAAGGATTAGGATACCCTCAGACTGTAAAGAAGGAGCCGATATCAAAGCCGATAGTTGAAATAGAGGCTCAAAGTGAAAGCAACCTCGATGAGGTGGTTATAATGGAAAATGTTGTACCAGATCCGGAAATGGTAGAATCATCGATGATGATTCGGAACCTTTGAAGTTGAGGTGATCAAGCATCAACCGAAGTGCAGAATCTGCGGGACCAGGTTTCCTCTTTGGAAAATCTGTGGGAAATAGAAAAACTACTAAATAGTCAACTGCGGAAAGCATTAATTAAAACAATGGAAGAACAAGATAAGCTTAAAATCCAAATTAACCAAATATGAGCTAAAAGCAACAAGTAGGGTGCAGCTCCGAACAAGAAGGGAAAAAGAAAAATGAAAGATCGTGATCCTGATAACAACCAAGGAAAAATTAACCAAATAGAAAGGTGTGCAAATTGTGACAAGAAATATAAAGGCGTGTGCAGAAAAGGGGAAAATGTTTGCTACAATTACGGACATGAGGGACATTTCTCTCCTCAGTATCCCAATCCAAAGCAATGTGTTTGTTTTATTTGTGGGATAGAAGGTCATCAGGCGAAGGGTTGTCCAAGATCAAGAAAAAGGCGTAATGAAAAGGTAGTATAGGTGTGTTTAATGTAATATTTGTGATAAGTATGTCTATGTAATGTAATATTCTCAACTTTTGTATGAGTCAAAGCAAAAAATTATGACCTTTGTGGTCACAAAGGGATAACATTATGGGCTATGCTATATAAATCACTTTGAATTAATGAAAATGAACCTATGTTTGAGTAATGAAACAAGTTTAATATATTAAACTTATGTGATAAGGTTTAGAATATAAGTTAAATTATGTTTTATTTAATTAGATAATGCCGCCAAGACGACAAACTCGAAATCAAAGGGCAGAAGAATCTGTCAACAATGCTGGAGGATAACAACCAGATCCAATCCAGCAATTTGCAAACATGGTAGCTCAGGCAATGCAACAAGGAATGCCAGCCACAGGGAACCAGCAGGACAACCACTTAGCAAACTTTAAAGACTTCAAGGCTGTAGGACCGCCAGAATTCAAAGGGACAACTGACCCTGTAGAGGCGCAAACTTGGGTTAAGGAGATTAAAAAGGCATTTGTAATAGCTAGGGTAGCTGAGGGGCAAAAGACTGCTTTTGCTACCTACATGATGAAGGGTGAGGCAAATTTTTGGTGGGAAGCGAATCAGGTGAGGGCAGGAGAAGGTGTAGTTGCTTGGGATAAGTTCAAAACTTTATTTTACAAAAACTATTTTTCATCTAGTATGTAGGCTAGGATGGAGGTAAATTTTCTGGAGTTGAAGCAGGAGAATATGACTGTTGCGGAGTATGCCATAAAATTTAATGAGTTGGCTAGGTTTGCCCCGCATCAAGTTGATACGGAGGCTAGAAAAGCGAGAAGATTTTAGTTGGGATTAAAACCCTGGCTCTACAACAAGGTGGCAGTGTTGAAAATCCCTATATTTGCAGCACTCATGGAGAAAGCAATTATTTTTTAGGAAGGGAGTGAGGCCATGAGCCTCTACAATAAGGAAAGAAGGAACAAGGGTAAGGTTGAGGGAGCTGGGAAGGTGGAAACAAACAGTAGGAATAGGGGTGAAAAGAGGAAGGGGAATAACTTTGGGAATGTGCAGGTGAAGCGGGAATGTGTAAAGAAGAAGTAGGTGGTGCAATGTGGTAACTGTGGGAAGAACCATTTGGGGGGATGTCTGAAAGGTAAATTTGCATGTTTTAAGTGTAGGAAGGAGGGCCATATCTCTCCCAACTGCCCCAATCCTAGAACGATTAGTGGGTGTTTTCTGTGCGGATCGAAGGAGCATAAGGTGAAGGACTGTCCAAAAAGGAGAACGGAGGCAGAAAGCGTGAACATGGGGAAAAGCGACGGAACTTTGGCGATCACAGGAACAACTTCATCCAGCAAGCCGAAAAAATCTACTGCAAGGATCTTCAACATGATAGTCCAAGACACGGTGGCAGCTGGTAATGGAACTCCAGGTATTTTTTGTATAACTTTTATTTTATTATACATGATTTTCCTATAAATAGTAAATTATTTTATAACTAAATTTTGAAGGAGGAATTTGAGTTCTTTTAGAAATCAAATTTTTGTTTAATTAGATAGACAAGTTATATGTTGAAAAGTTAAAGATCAGATCGATCAAAGTTGGTCGAGATCTACTTGCAATGATTATGTGTACCCTGGTATGTATTGGTTTTAAAATGGTGATTCCGGGGACGAAATCATTATAAGGGAGGGTGGATGTAATAACCCTATATTTTTTATATAAATAAATCAGAAATTTTGCGTATAATTTTTTTTTAATTTATTTATTAAAATAAATATGGGGAAATATATGCCAAGATAATGTATATATATGTGTGTGTGTGTGTGTGTGTGTGTGTGTGTGTTTGTGTGTGATAAATAAAATATATTACATGAATAATTACAAATAATTTTATTTTAGAATTATTGATCATTACAAATTATATTTTTATAATAATTAATTTTATTGTAGGAATGTTTTATTAATTATTTTCAAAGAAAATGTGATATTATATTATTTAAATAATATATGGAATGATTATTGTAATTATTATAATTATTATTTATTTATATGAATTTTAATTTGATTATTAAGTTAAGTATTATGACTTAATTAATAATGTTGTTTATGTAATGTAAATCAGATATGGAATCCAAACCCTAATTCTGGTTTCGGAACAAGGAATGATAATAATAATATAATATTAATTATATTTTGATTTTTTAGTGCTATAAATATGTAATGTATGTATGTGGACCGATAATGGTTGGTCAATTATGGTGTATTATGTCAAACCCTAGTATTACTGTGTGAAATCCTAATTTAAAATACAAATTAGAGTTCAAGATTGTTGGGTAATGGTGATAATATGATTAATGTCTGATATTATAAATATAAATGCTAATTAGGTAAACCCTAATTATTGACTCAAAACCCTAATTATAAAATTAAAACCCTAATCGATATTTAAGTGCCCTAACTGTCAAACTGGGAAACCCTAATTGCTAATTTAGGATGTTTAATGCTAATTAGCGGACTTTAAACCCTAATGATCATGATTAATGTAATTAGAAACCCTAATTACAAGTTGTTAAACCTAATTATTAAATTATTAATCTTAATTATTAAATTGTTAACCTTAATTGTTAATTTTAAGCCCTAATTGCTAAATTAGTGATCTTAATTATAATTAGTAAATCCATAAACTTAATTTATAAGTTTATGTAATTAGGAAATTCAAGGTAATTAGGAAACTCAAATTTTCCATTTTAGTAACTTAAATTTCCATTTTTTCAAAAAATCCTTAAATGCTAATACACACAACCTTAGGGTTAAACCCTATGGGTTTGCCAAGTTACATTATTGCCATTAAAATTTCAAGGCTATTGACCTGTATACCCTTATGTGCATTATTTAGGCTAACTTGTATAACTTACCAAACCTTTAGTGGTTGAACAACCCTACATATAGCCATGTGCTACAAAATCTATAATTCAGCCAATTTCTAGCCAAGTCCATTGCATACATGTATAATATATAAGATTAAACAAAGAGAAATGTTCATATTTTAAGCCATTTGATCATAACACTCCTCCAAGACTCTATTTCTCTCTCTAAAACCCATGAATTCTCTTAGCATATCAGTCCTTGAATCAAGCCCCACTCACTCCTCTATCAGATCATAAGCATGGAATCAAGATTTGTTCATAGAAAGGTATAAAACCCTACTAAGAATTTGATCTTGATTTATGTGTTTAATGTTATGATTTTGTGTTAAAATATGTTGTATATGGAGTACAATGATGATCTAGGTTGATAGATGTTAGATCCATAACATCTATAAGCTTAGATCTTGTGTTTTACAAAATCTGGAAAAAAGTTCAAACTGTGGTCTGACAACAAATGTCAGTGGCCACCAATCTTTCTTTGTTAAGTGTTTTTGTTGTTTAAAGGTTTAATCTTGTAGTATGCTATGAGATCTTGGATCTGCAACTTGAATCAGGGTTAGATCTAACATAGATTGAAAGTTATTAATGGTCAAAATCGGTTGACCGACCATGACCAAGCCTTTTCTAGGTAACCTAGAACTTATCTGACAGTGAGTTCATGTCCACAGATGTTGGTATGTTTGTTGATTTTGTTCTTGTTCTTGTAATCATGTTGTAGTGTGTTACATTAACTGTTGACTCAAGCTTTTATATAGCCTAAATATCAAACAGGTGAATCGCAGTGGATGGTCAAACCAAGCCGGACGAGCATGAAAGCTGTTTTTTGGGTAACCCAGAAAACGCTTGAACATGTCGTCTGACATGGTTTGACCGGCATGGATCTGTCTGATCTGTTGTTGTTTTAGTGATATAATGTAATTAATCTCTTCCTTGTTATGTTGGCTTCACACTACAACTTTTAAATCATAAAAACAACATAAGATTAGCAAGTTGAGGAAGCCCAAATGTGGCTGGTCGAACTGTTCTTCATTTCTGGGTAACCCAGAAAATGAAGAACAGCTCTGACAGCTACTTTGAAGGCTTAGATCTCATTGTTATGATGTTGTTTTTCCATGTTTGTTGTTGGATCATATAGTCTTGCACTAGCACTACAAGATCTGACCAACATCTTGCCCAAAAACAACATGATCAGTGTTTAATGTTTGGTCAAAGTGGCTCACTTGTTCACTGCTATGAAGATCTGGGTTTCATCAAGAACATGAAGAACACTTTATTTATAAAATTATTATTTTTATTAAATAATTATAGAAAATTAATTTGTAATTATGAAAAATACATAATAAATTATTAAAAATTATTTTAAAGTCCAAAAATTAGTTTTTAATTATTTTTAATATATTTCATAAATATTAAAGGTATTTAATTTATTTAATTTTAATGTTAAATAAATTATTTAAAAATAATTTTAATACATGTAAAATCATTTAAAAAAAATATATTATGATATAAGAAAATATTTTAAGTTATTTTAATAACTTTTAATATTATGTGATGAATTTCATTAATACATTAATATTAATGATAATTATTTTATTTAATAAATATATTAAATAAATTATGGAAAAATAGAATTAACGATTTAAAAATAATATAAAAATTATTTAAGTGTTATAAAATATTTGAAGTTATAAAATATAACTTTTAATATTTAAAGGTAGATTTTATTAATAATTTAATAATAATGACATTAAATTTATATAATAATTATGTTAAATAAATAGTTTAAAATGATTTTATTGATTTAAAAATCATTTAAAAGGGATATAAATGAATTTAAAATATTTTAAGTTATAATTAATGACTTTTAATATTTGGATAAATAATACATGAATATTTTAATATTAATGGTAATTATTTAAAAATGATTTTAAATGTGTTAAAATCATTTAAAGTTAATATAAAAGTTTTAAAAATAGTTTATGTTATTTTAAATAATTTAATATTTTAAGAATGGTTTCATTAATACTTTAATATTATTTAAATATTAATGATAATGAAATTACTTAATATTTAAATTATTTAATAATGATTCCGGTGTTTCAAAAATCATGATAAAGTGTAATAATTATTTTAAAATTATTATAAGGTCATGAAAAACAATACGACTGATGTTTAAGTTATCTAAATGAATATGGAACTACTCTATAGAGTCTTAGACTCGATAAATACCCGATAAAGTTGTTGGTACACTGACATGTTTCAGAAATTGATCTGGACTTAGATAGTTTGACTGTGTTAATGTTTATTTATGGATCAATGACTGGTATAACTATGTGACAACGTGATTAGGTTATGTGATGATCGCAAATAGCAGTACTATATGTTATAGTATGTTATTCTAATAGAACGAATGATCTATTTAATGATAGGGATTGACATAAAAGATAAAACTAAGTTGTGTAAGCAGCAGACAAGGTAAGTATCTAACCTTTTGCATTTACTTTATGCAACGGACATGCGTAAGATAATATCTGAACTATTCATTTCAATTGTTCAAATATTTTAACCTTTGTATATACTTATGCAATGATTCTGTATAAGTAAGTTATTAAATTATAATTGTCGTACAAGTTCATTTATTCTACTATTGTAGATCAAGATATATATTCTGTTCGTTAATTTCTAAACATGGTTATACAAGTGTCCTCACTTGGATAATTAATATATTTTATCACATTTTGATACATACTTATCGGTGTCCAGTAATTTAAATTAAAAGTCGTCTAAGCTATTTGATCCGGCTAGACACAAATTTAAAATTTTTATTGAACAAGATAAAACTTTATTATTATCCAACCGAATTGTTTTGGTTTAGATGCAAGACTGTTATAAACATCCCAAAATATAGGAAATTTTTATACGCCAAGGCGGACAAAGTGAACGATAATATCGTTCTTGAATGTAGTATTGATCAATACAGGGCATAACGGGCTGATCACCCCCCGTGCCCGTAAGTTATGACGGTTTATAGATGAAGTTCTGTTTAACCTTTTCGAAAATAGAAAACAATGTTCATAGTCTGTCAACTGATCCTTATTTATAGTCAGTACATAGTTTCAAAAAAATTTGAAATTGAAATGATATGTTGTTTATTATTGGTTTAGCTTACTTCACAACTGCTGATTCGTTGTAGAAATATCGTTCAAAGAAAACATTTTATTCTTTCAAACAACTGTTATTGCATGCTATTACTTGCTGGGAACTCAAATGCTCATCCTTGCTTTATTTAAATGTTTTCGGCTAAGTGTGAACAACCCGAAGGCTCTGCCAAGAATGAGGGAAAGGGGAAGGTCACTGAATGAATGTTTATGCTATCTTTTGTAATATCTAGACTTTATTAGGATAATGGTGATATATATTATTTATCATGTAATGTAACGAATGTTTAAAGGTTTCGTACTTGGGATTGAAAACTCTGATAATATGTAAATTAAATTTGATAATCTATATTATTTGTATTATTATTAGTATTATTTCGCTCATAGAAATGGTATCGTGAAGCACTGAGTTCGGGTTTCAAGTACCTAAATTTGGGGGCGTCATAGAATTCACTAACCACATAATCACAACTCTATTCAAGCCTTGTTGTTACATGTTGGACACATTAACATAACCTTAAACCAAGTGGTAAGGTATTCCAAGGTCTGCAGAAAATATAGAACAAATTGTCTTAGGATTGTAGGTATGTGCAATTGCATGCCATACATGAACTGGGGACCGACTGCAATTGTCTTGGTGAAGCTGCGATTTTTGCCTTGGCACATGCGGCGATCTTCTTGAAGCATTGGCGAGATAAAAGCGAGAGACTGGCGATGAACGATCAAACTTTAGCCCAACAAACACAAATTTCACCCACTTAAATAGTAATACTAACACAACAATTGATATAGAACTATTACGAACATGTTTGTTGACATATTCTCAATATAGAATAATTTAACATCAACTGTACAAGTTGAATTTTTCAAATATCATGTTTTCATATAAAAACTCAAACTTTTGGCATCTCTTGCAAAAATCATCACTGTAATTTCTATACTTGGCCAAATCACTTCATTCAAATTATGTTATGTTCGCTTCATAATGAACTAACATATACAAGACCTAATTTGCAGATTAACATATAACTTGATTACTAAAAATTGGTATTTCATAAGCCACATACCAAAATATATACACAGTCATAATTTTTCTACTTTTAACTGTAATTAGCATACAATTTCTTGTATATAACCCAACTAAAACCTCACCAACATGAATAATCCCCACAATTCATTGTATAGCTATAATTTAAGAATATGGAATTCACAGAGCATATAGTTTTTTTTGCCGTGAACACAAATATGCTTATATATATAATACTAAGGTTATGTAAAAATACCTTTAATTTGCTTGAAATTCTTGCTATTACCACTGAGTTTGCTGCAAAAATTCTTAAGATTCTCCCAATTCCCTCACAATTTCTCTCTCAATTCTCTCTGAACTCTCAAACTTAGAGAAACTAGAATGCATAAATCAACTAATATCCAGTATGCGTAATAACAAAGATACAAAACTGATATGGCCATAATAAGCCTCATCAATTACAACATATAATGTATATATTATAAATATATTATATTTATTATTTTATTTAAATTCAAAAATTAGAAATTCAAAAACCATAAGACTTTGTTTGGCAAAACCCTTTAAATTTTAAAGAATTAATATATTTAAGCCTTGTTTGGCAAAACCACATTAAACTTCTTTATTTTATTTTAAATAAATAATTTAGTTTATAATTTATAATTATATCTTATTTATTTGGATTTCTATATCCAACATTAATTAAATAAATCAATCACATGCCATATTTTAAATGAATATATCATTTAAACAAATATCACCAAATTATAATTTTCATTATAATTTTATTTAATAATTAAACACATCAACTTAAATTATTAATTCAAAACAACAAAGCATAACATCTCATGTCATATTAATTTAATTTAGAATATTTTCCAATAAATTTAGATTCATAAATATTTATTAACAACCATCACATCAATAAATATTTAATTCACAATAAACACCTCAAATAAATATTTATATAATTCAATAAATATTTAAATTATAATTTGAAATTCCAGATTGTTACAACTTACATCCTTTTGATGGGGCTTTGAGTCAGCGCTTGGCTTCTCACCAATTGTCAGCAGAGGACAGATCCAGGGTGTATTCCTATTGGGATCAGCGTGAGCTAACTGCATTTTTCTGTTAGCCATCCGAGCTGTTCTGCAGAGTATTCCACATGGATGGAGACAGAGACTACATCGGCTGTGGTAGTATCCACATCTCCAGGGATTGATTCTGATGATGGGGAGCCCATAGAGGAAATTGATATTCCCATTGAGGATGAGCTATTCACTGGGTTGCCAGCAGCTCTTGCATATTCTCCCACTATGAGTGCTACTATGATTTAGCATTAAGCACAATATTTAGAGCAGAGTCTTCATCTGATGTCCTTTGAGAGAGATCAGACTAGGGCCTTGATGTTGATAGCTCTTGATGGGAGAGACACCGCTCTATTGGATAGATAGGAGGCTATAGCTCATAGAGACACCGCTATTGAGGAGCGGGATGAGGCCAGATCAGCCAGAGATACATTGATTGTTGAGCGGGATGCTGCCCTATCTGCCCAGGACATAGCCATTACATATAGTACTTCAGTGAGGTCCCTTACTACTGGCATGCTTTCTGATATGAGTGCATATATTGAAGAGCATCATGCCACCATGCAGTTGGCCTCAGATCTATTGGCACGTGTAGATATGTTGATGCAGGAGACCACAACGTTACCTCCTTCTTCGGAGAGAGATGCTGCATTAGATTTGATAGCCCGCATACACACCAATCTGTAGATAGAGTTGAATTTTCCTACACAGACTAGCTTGGCCATTTTGTCATGCACAACACATATGGTATATATCAAAAAACATTATATATGGCAGGAAAATATATTTTGATTCACTTCCCTTTTAGTTGTGCCTTGATACTTGCTTTATATTTGCCTGCTTCTTCAGGACTTGTGAGCTTGATGTATTCTAAACTTATCTTTGATTGGTGGACATTGAGATGTCGCAGGATCTTTTAGAATGGATCATTGATCTGTGTGTATCCCTACCTTCTTTGGTGTCTTGGGATTAATTTCTGTATGTAGATGTGGAGAGGAGTGTGTCTTTCCTCTATGAGATTGACCGTACCACAGATGGTCACCAGTACTCCTATATAAGAGGAGCATAGTTAGTTCCGTGTCTTATGGATTGGTGTTGCTCTTCGAGGAATCAACCGCAGCTTAGATGGTCGCCAACTCTCCCATTTATGGGGAGGCCAGGTAGTTCCATCCCTTTGGTCTGAAGCCAATGTAAATGTGGTGGATTGAAGTTTGATCCTAATACCGTTGATAAGTATTTGTGTTTTGGTAGGGGTAAGATCGAACCATAAATGACTACTTATGTACTCCTATTAAAGAGGAGATCGGGTCTGCGTAGTTCGAACCTGGTGTAAGAGGTTCAACACTGTATGTGAAGGGGTAGAAAGGTGTTGAAATGTTTTTTTTTTGTTTTTGTTTTTGTATAAAATGGTGTAGAAATGTTTTTGTAGTTTTTGTTTGTAGAGAAGGTTGTAGAAATGTTTTTGTTATTTTTATTTGTAGAGAAGGGTGTAGAAATGTTTTTGTTTTTTTTATTACGACCAGGCCATATAAAATGGTTTCTTACGTAGTCCCAGGTATCGGGGAGATCAGGTCGACGTAGTTTGCCCCATGTTCAAGATGATTTGCAACCGAAAAAGTTTGATCCCATGTTTAAGACAAACTGTAGGGGGAAAAGTTTGATCCCATGTTCAGGACAAACTGCAGGGGAAGGGTTCAATCCCTAGTGGGATAACCAAAATTGTATGAGGTATGAAGTGAAAGATTTGATGATTTGAAAACCAGGCTGCTGGCTTGAAGAGTGTGTTTCCTGATGGGGCAAATGGGTATGAAGAAAGGGTTGTGTGTAATAAGGGTTAGAAAACATGAAATGACTGGTGATCTGGTGATCCAAAACCAGGATGTTTGCTTGATGGTAACTTCAGACATAGTACCATTTTATGGTGTATAAGTTGATGAGTTATGGAAATTCATCGCCATCCATTCCCTATAATCTGAGAGCACCTTCTATCAATACCTCCTTGACAATAAACGGGCCTTCCCAGTTTGGAGTGAATTTTCCCTTTGCCTGATCTTGGTTGTCAATGATCTTTTTTAAAACCAAGTCATGTTGCTTAAATTGCTGTAGTTAGACTTTTCTGTTGTAGGATCTGGTGATCCTTTGTTGGTATAATTGATAATGGAAGATAGCATCGCTTCGCCGTTCATCTATTAAAGACAATTGGTGATACCTGTCTTGTAACCATTTGTCTTCATCCAGCTGAGCGTCAATCAACACTCTGAGGGATTCCATTTCCACCTCTGTGAGGAGCACTGCTTCCATCCCATAGGTCAATGAGTATGGGGTTGCCCTAGTGGAAGTACGCATTGAAGTTCTGTAAGCTAATAAAGTTAGAGGCATTATCTTCTTGATGTTCTTATTAGCCGCTTTAACAACACTATTCATATTTGGACGATAAATGACGAAGTTAAGTTGTTTGATGTGTAATTTACTGCACAACTCCTCCATAATTTTGTTGTTAAGGTTTTTAGCAGTTTTCTAACATAATAACCTCTGGTTGTCCATATCAACAAATGAAATTGTGTCTGATGAAAGAAATGATAACTTCTTTGGTAACCCTGGGGAAGGAGGCTACTTTTACTAATTTGGTGAAGTAGTCGATCATGGTGAAGATAAACTGATGCGCACCCATTACTGGCTTTGGGCTCGATGGGCCCGATCACGTCCATTCCCCATATTGAGAAGGGCCAAGGTGAACTCATGTGTGGGCCACATACTCCATCATGGATTTCATCCATGAGCCTTTAAGCTTTGTCCTTCTCTAGACATCTGAGGAGACCTAGTCCTACATCTCTTTTGTAGAGTGTATCTCCGCTCAGGTATAACTTTATAGCCAGTCGATGGATCCGCCTTATTTCTGTCGGGCTCGCCTCAGTGGGTGTAGATCCATCTCGTAAGTACTCCTTGATATGCTGATATAAAGGGTGATGTACTAATGGTGTTGTTAGACTGTTATTACCCCTTCATCGGGGAAGTATGTTTCTAAAGGTTTAAAATCCTTTGCAGGTACAGCGGCCAGTTGATCCATAATTCCTTGACCTTTAATGGACTTTTGCATCACGTAGATGAAGTTAAATTGTTATAGGATCAACTACCATCTGGATAGCCGACAATTCAATATGGGTTTACTAAACACGTACTTGAGAGGATCCACGCGAGATATGAGATGGGTTATGTGACCTTGAAGGTAATGTTGTAACCTCATGGACACCCATGCTAAAGCACAACAAGTCTTCTCAATCAGGGTGTACTTTTGTTCACTGCTGCTAAATCTTTTGCTGAGGTAGTAGATAGCTTTCTCTTGGCCTATATCGTCTTTCTGTCCCAGCATGCAGCCCATGGCATTGTCATTAATGGACAGGTACATGAACATGGGAACATCATCCTTGGGTGGTACCAAGACAAGAGCATTAACCAACTACTCTTTGATTGTAAGGAAGGCTTTTTGACACTCATCGTTCCATTTCATGGAGGAGTTCTTCCTTAATAACTTAAAGATAGGCTCACAAGTTGCAGTGAGTTAAGAAATGAACCTGCTAATGAAGTTGATTATTCCCAAAAATCCCCGTATTTCCTTCTTTATCTAAGGAATGGGCATTTCTTTGATGACCTGGATTTTGGTGGGTTCCAACTCAATCCCTTTGTGGCTGACTAGGAAACCTAGCAATTTACCTAATTTAATGCCAAAGGCGCACTTGGCTGGATTCAACTTCAAGTTGTACTTACGCAACCTGTTGAAGAGCTTTTTGAGATGGTCTAAGTGATCATCTTCCATTTGGGATTTGACAATGATGTCATCCATGTAGATCTCTATCTCTTTATGCATTAAGTCATGGAAAAGAGCCATCATAGCTCGCTGATAGGTTGCTCTGACATTAATGAGGCCGAATGACAACCGTCTATAGCGAAAGGTTCCCCAAGGTGTGATGAAAGCATTTTTTTTCATGATCCTCCTTTGCAACCATGATTTGATGGTACCCTACAAAAAAATTAGCAAAAGAGATGTGTAATTTTCTTCTAAGTAGGTAGAAGATTGAGAACATTCTCGAGCGAATCCCCTAGGGGTGTGAACACTCGATTGCGTTAGACTTCTCCATCCATTGGAAATGTGGGGTTGGAAGACTGTGCTTGAAAAGGGGAGTACTTTCTCCGCTTGATAGGCATGTTCTGACTACCTTTCTGACCTTGTAGTATTAAGGAAACATCCTCCTCTTTCTTTTAATGAACCCTTTGGGGGTTGTTTCCATAATTTTTGGATTGGATGTGCTCAGCAACATCTTTTAAAGCGACTAAGTCTTGAATCTTTCATGACTTCAATCCCATCTCAGCCATCTCTCCAAGTTTAATCATTTTAGAAAATGGCTTAACAATGCCAGCTAAGACTCTCTCATAGAAAGGAGCTTCTTATATGTCTATGAAGGTCATCACCATTTCTGATTTCGTTATAGCAGGAATAACTTGGGCAGCAAGGCGCCTCCACCTTTGAGCATACTCTTTGAAAGACTCATTAGATTGTTTCTTAACTTTGGTAATTTGGTACTAGTAAGGAGCCATCTGAGACTGGAAACTGTACTGACTGAGGAAAGCATGAGCTAAATCTTCCCTGCTATGTATTTTAGAATTGTCTAATCTGGTATACCATAATCGGGCTTCTCTAGTTAGGCTCTTTTGGAACAGATGCATTCTAAGTTTCTCATCCTTGGCATAAGATCCGAGTTCTCCAATGAATATCTTCGAATGTGTGTAAGGATCTCCCAACCCATCGTACTTTTCAAAGTTAGGAGTCTTGAACTTTTCTAGATAATGAACACCAGGGAATATACAAAGATCAGTGTAGGAGACACTCCCGTGTGCTCCAATCCCTTTTATTGACCGAATGGTGTCTTCCATTTGAAGGACTTTTTTCCTGATATCACCGATGTCTGGATCTTCTTTGAGATGGGTGTTTTTAAGGGTTTTGTTGGTTGTATCCAACTGAAGTTCCGAAATTGTTTTATCCGAACCTTGGGTTCCTCCTTGTGCAGAGGATTCTATATGTACGACTATTCGCGAACCCTGAGTAGATTGGTGTAGTTCTTTAAGAAGAACAACCAAATTTGTAATTTGTTTTCTTAATCCATCAAACTCCTCACGAGAGACAGGAGTAGGATTAGACTGGTCAGATGAAGACAATATTGGTTGTAGGCTCGTGGCCTTCTTGGACTTTGACCGGGTAACAGGCCCAATTATTTCCCAATAAAAACTTATGTAGTTTAGTCTTAGGGAATGTATAAATGTTCACAAGCTATCATAATGTGTCCATTTTAGGAATATTATCCTGTAAAAACGGGTGTCATTTGATAACATGTAGAGCCTTAATATGCATGTACACATATTCTTCATATTTTCCATTACATAGAGATTGACATGGAATGAAATTACAAGTAATTGTCTTTACAATTAATTGATAATGAAAAGCATGAAGAGACTTTAATCCGCGTTTGGTTTATCAGAGGCTGACCTATCTTAGGTTACTCTCGTGGCTTTTTGGCATGAAGGTTCCCACATCATCGCAATTTACTTGACGGGAAGTTATGTTAAGTTTGTAATATTCATGAACGCAATCAAATTGCATAAATAAGCGGAAACGTGTAAAAATCAGAGTTTAAAAATTTACAAACCATATAACCCGGATCACCCTTTATGCACAATTATTAATTAAACGAAAAGAAAGAACAAGAATCATACCCTTGAAGATCCAAGCTTCCTCAGGTACAAGTTCACCTCCAATCCTTTTCGCGTTCAACTTGAATCCACCGGGTTTGGTTTCTTCCTTTGATCAACGTTAGCCACCCAAGTGTTTGGCCTCTAGAGGTGATCCACCAAGGAATAATAAAGATTCATGAAAATGGGTGGTTGGCTAAACCCTAGTTTTTCTATCTCTATAGAAAAAGAGCGTACTCTCCAACATTTGGAATAACGTATATTTTGATATCTGATATAAGACTCCTCTTATAAAGATATCAAGTAACCCTATTAAAATAAGGTATTTTTAATTAAACTCTTTTAATTAAATGGGCTCCCTAATCTTATTAGGGATAATTAATTAAACTCCTTTAATTAATTTTCCCTTTTAATCCTATTAGGAATAAATGAGAGTACTTATATTAAATTAATTCCTAAACTCTTTTAGAAATTAAAATAATAATAATTGTAATAATATTAATAAGACTCCTCTTATTAATTTATATTTAATATTTCTAAAATATTAAATAATAATATTAAACTATTTAATTTATTCTATCACCATAGATTAAATTAAATATACTTAACATATTATTACGATTATGCCATTAACTTCTTAAATAATTATTCTTCCTTTTATGGTGTGATCCTTTAGGTTCTCCATATTAAAACAGGTTGTGAATAAATCAATTAGAACAATTCTAATCTTATTTAAATAAATAAATTAAACAATTAATTTATTTAAATAAATAATATTTATTCTACAATAGGGATAAGCCTCCCTAGCGATCAACGACTTTCCGGATAATATAGATTTCAACATTAATCATTAAAGAACCTTTGAGTAAATAGTTACCGCACAATTCAATCCTTCCACCATACAATGTCCCAATTAAATATAAGACATGGAATTCTTGTCAAGTCTTATTTTATTTAATTATATGTATTTCGATCCTTAAATGCACAACTCAAATAATACAAATTAGAAACTCCTTTCTAATTTCATTTCGCCTATAGCCAAGGACTATTGGGTTGTCATTTATCGAATCACATAGGACATTTCTCTTCTTTAATAGAAGTGGTAGATTCTTTATTGATCATACATTATCTCCATGTACAACTTATTATACCCAAGCATACCCTTTGATATACCCTAAAGGTCTTAAGGAATAAGTCAAAGTATAACTCATCATACACAAGATACTATGATGATCTCAAGTCCAAGGATCACAGACTACTATCACTACAGAATTCCTATTGTGATGCAAGTAAAACTCCATTAGGTATTCCTTAGCGAGCCAATGCGTTCGATGAACTTATTCTCTAATAAGCACCTACATACTTGCTTTAGTGTCTCCACACAAATGATCATGAGATCAATCATCCTCATCCAATGAAAGCAAGTTAACGTATGTACCAATCTATCCGGATTCACTAATCTCCAATTTAGTAATCCAATGATTGGGAACTATTTTAGTTTTAAGCTTTCTAAGAATTTAGATCTCATTAGAATGATCATCATCATTATTCTAAAAGCATTGCTTAAAACTATGGGTTTATCACATATTATAAAACTGCATCATGTAGATAATTAAAAGCCTTTAATAAATTAATACTTTTTATTAATAAATGAATAAGATTGTTACAAAGTATATGCTTTATCATCAAACATGATTGGCTTGTGTGCATATTACTTTCAATCTCCCACTTGCACTAAAGCCAATCGCCATTGTATCTTATACTCTTCTTCTCTAAGTGACGATTATCCTGCTGTTGGATAAGCTTTAGTTAATGGATATGTAATGTTGTTCATGAGAGTCCATTATCTCTATAGTGATTTCCCATCTTTCAATGATTCTAATAATCAAATGAAAGTTCCACAACACATGTTTAGATCCAAGATGAGACTTTGGAACTATTCCTAGTTCTGTAATGAACTTTTAATCCAAACAATCAACTTGCAGCTTCATTTATAGCTATATACTTTGTCTTTATCACTAAACCAGCAACTCTTTGTTGTTTAGAACCTTTCCAATTCACTGCACCACTATTCAAGATAACGCTTTACCTTAAAGTGGATTTTTACATCATCTTGGTGCATCTCGAAAAACTTGAGTCTGTTAAGCCCTCTAGTTTTAATTTAGACCCACCATGAATATGATCACATCCTTAGTGCTGGTCAAGCACTTTAAGATATTTTTCACAGACTCATAGTGAACTTCTCCATAATATGACTGATCAACATCAGGTCTCGTACATTTCATTGCATATATGATTGTTACTCATGCGACCTCTCTTTTAAGGAGTCTGTGGGGACTATTAAGAGAGATACACTCCATAGCTCATCGACATGAGACATCTCTTGGAGTTTGCCATGCTAAACGACTTTAGCATCAAATGAATATACATTCCTTGGGTTAAGTCGAGCATCCTCTTGTATCTATCTATATAGATTTTATCCCCAATTAAGAAACTCTTTCCAAACAATTCATGGAGGAATGTTTAGACAACTTTATCTTTTCTGATTGTAGCATTGATAAGTTATTCCTCATCCGTAGTATATCAACATATAATACTAGAAATTTCACGACGCTCCCACTGACCCTTTTGTACACACTAGAAGTCTTACCTCATCGAATGTAACCCTGGATCATCATCTTCTATGATGCGTACCTCATCATCATCATCCATGATGAATCCATACCTCCTAGGTATCTTGAGATTATTTTGATTTACGATTGAGGTTGTGGTACAATAGGTACATCTACTGAGTTCCTCTTATTTGACTTATAGTGTTTTGTGGTTCTTGAACTCTTCAAGATCTATTATCCTCCCACTAGCCCCTTCAATGATAAACACCTTTATCTTAGAAGGAAGCGTGTTTCGCAATAAACACCTTTTGCTAAGTTGGATTATAGAACATTTACCCTAAACTTACTTTAGGATGTCCCACAAATCTGTATTTGTCAAATCTTGTCCCAAGCTTATCCTTTGAAACCGTTTCACATAAGTTGGACAACCCCTTATCTTAACATACTTAAGATTAGGAATCCTCCCTGTCCATAACTTTTATAGAGTCTTGGGGCCGGATTTTTGAGGTTACCTTTTCGTAGATATGCAGCCATTTCTAGGACATGATCCTAGAAGGATACTGGAATGTCGGTAAAATCATTTTGGACCGCACCATGTCCAACAAGGTACGATTTTTCATTCAGATACATCAATCAATTATTGCGTATCAGGATGTGTCCATTATGAGAAAACCATTTGAGATGATCCAGAAACTTATTGCACAAGTATTTATTCCTTGATCTAATCAAAGAATCTTAATACATTGCCAATTTGTTTCACTTCTGAATTCTTTGAACCTTTCAAATAATTCACACTTGTATTTTAGCAAATACATACATTCAACTCTTTGAATGATCATCTCCTTTTCTTATATTAATTTGTTCAATATGCAAAATTATTTTCATGTAAGTCAAGTATACAAAATTTATTAAGTAATATTCCAGTTCTATACAAAACATTATTATTATAAATAGAACAACAATTGTTCTTAATTATAATACCAAAGATTTCATTGTCCAACAATAAAATGGAAATAATATTTTTAACAAGAACTGGAATACAATAACAACTTATTGACTTAATAGATTTTCCGTGAGGCATTGCTAAACTATAAGTTTCTATGGCTAATATGGCAACCTTTGTTACATTTCCATACATAGGATTACTTATATTTGTTTAGCTTTTACTATCTGCTTGGTCCCTTCATAAATCTATATTTATGACAACCAAAGTCGGTACCCAATACCCAAGTAGAACCTTGACTTAAAGAAAATTTATTTCAATCATGAACAAAAGCGTATTAGAATAGAAACTTCACTAAGCTTCTTTGTTAGCCTCTGCAAGATGCTTCTTGCGTTTCTTTCCAATGTCTGTGCTTATAGCGGTGGAAGCAAACTCCTTTGCTATCCGTATCGAGTTTTGTTCTTATTATCCTTTGTTTTGCCTTTCTATATACCTTCTTTGAATCGTTCTTCTTTTCGGAAGATCCTTTGGCCCCTACCAGTAAGACATGGTCTTTCTTGGTTGGAAAGTGACTCTCATCATTTTTCAACATGTTAAGCAAATCAACGAAGTCGATATCTAGCTTGTTTATATGAAAAATTCACAACAATTGTGAAAGGAGTCCGGGAGTGAGTGCAAGATCAAATCTTGGCTCAACTCTCCATCCATGACAACACCAGTTGTCCTAATTGATTATGTTAAGAACTTTTGTATGCATCTTTATAGTGCCATTGGCCATTCTAGATCGGAAGAGCTCCTTAGATATCTCGATATCTATCGGCCCTACTTTCCTCACCATCAACTACTTGATGTGCGGGAATATAGTAGGAGCATCCATAGTTTCATGCCGATTTGAAGCTCGTTACTTTCGTGGATGCGAACATGATGCATTGAGCCAACTGTGCATCATTTTGCCACTTTCTAAAAGTAGCAATCTCTTCCTTAGAGGCATTGTCTGCAACCATTGCAGGGATAGACGTATTAAGGGCATAAGATAGCTTTTCAGCCATGAGAACTATTCTCATATTCCTAAACCAATCCATTTAAAACGGTCCAGTTAAATAACATCTAATATGTTTCGCAGTGATAGTAATTAAGACATTGTAAAATTTTGTAAATGAATTTGTATTTGACAACATTTTAACATACATTCTTTTATTAATTACCAAAATAAATTAGGTCTTGTTTTAAATTGGTATCTCCCACTATTTTCTTCAAACTATATTACCCTCACTTATATAGTTCGGCAAAATCTAATTAAAAATTTGCTAGTGAGAATAAGGATCCCATTTCAAATGTAAATAGCCTTGTGGTGACACAACAAACTATATATAAATAAATAGGTAGACAACTTTTGTCAATTACATCAACTATGCAACTCCTTTTCTTTTGCCTCTTAGATTATTTTGATCAAGTGGTGGCACATCCGAATCAAAATTATCCAAGTTAAGTCCGACCTAGCACTCCATATATTCAAAAAAAAAAATATCATCCTTGTGGTGGCACAACAAAATAATATTGTTCAATTTTCTTTATAAGCATCAAATGTGATAAATTAACATCTTAAATACTTAATACTTGCCTTGTGGTGACACAACAAACTCATATTAAATATTTAATACTCTATTAATTTTATCATGCTAGAAGGCGACGTTCGATATTCCAAATATCTTTGAACGCTTAGGACTTAATATAAAAATTGAGGGGTTTGTTATTAATTTGTCTCATCTTGTTTAGCGAGCATGCACATATATATATAAAATACGCGTCATATTAATGAACATGCGAAGCATGTTTGCATAATATATAATATATATAGTATAAGCATGCATATATAGAATACTATATTCTACCCGAATTGATTATGGACTTTTATTCTAGTTTGGTTCACTAGAGCCACCAAGTGAACCAAAAGGTCAAACCCTAGGGGTGCAAAAATAATATTTAAATATAACTATTACATTTAAACTTTAGGGCTCCATTACAAACGGGTCTTCAAGCGCTCCTTGCTCCTTGATCTCCAATTTTTCAAAATTACTTCTAACTATTCCTATTACAAAACTATTTAAAATAAATAGAAACCTTGATCAACAAATCAAGGGAAGTACATAGGAGGAGATAGAATTTACATTCGGAAAAAAATTAGAGAAGGCGAGGTACTGTAATCCCCATTTAATAAAACCCATACATTCATGCATCCAACTAAAATAAAATCCAATCACATTGGTGATAGTCCATAATCAATCCCATTTATTATCATACACATCCCCATATGTATCAATAAATAACATTCATCTTATGAATAATAAACATTTAATATATATATTGATATCATTTAATGGGAAAATTTAGTTAGTATAAAATCTATTTTTGAATCAAAATAAACTCCTTTATTTTAATCCAAATTTAAATCAAAATAAAACTATTTTATTTTAATTTATCCAATTTTGAATAAAATAAACTATTTTATTTTAATCAAAATCTTTAATCAAAATAAACTCCTTTATTTTAATTAATTATGGAATCCAATTCCATGTAAAAAAAATTATTAAAGGAAACACGGATTATCTTTCCTATTCACAAATAAACTCTTTTATTTTGAATAATATGAAATCTTATTTCATATTTAAATAAACTCCTTTATTTAAGGAAACACGGATTTTCTTTCCTATTCACAAATAAACTCCTTTATTTTGAATAATATGAAATCTTATTTCATATTTAAATAAACTCCTTTATTTAAGGAAACACTAATTTTCTTTCCTATTCACAAATAAACTCCTTTATTTTGAATAATATGAAATCTTATTTCATATCTAAATAAACTCCTTTATTTAAGGAAAGATCAATTTCAACTCCAATTAGTTATCATGGAATCCAATTCCAACTCTAATTAGTTAGCATGAAATTCTAATTTTAAAATTAAAATAAACTTTATATTTTAATATTAAAATAAACATTTTTATTTTAAAATTAAAATAAACTTTTATTTTAATTATAAAATAATTGAGAATAATATATATATATATATATATATATATATATATATATTAGTAAAGATATGTATATATTATATATCATATATATAATATATACTAACTTTAACATATATATAATATACTCCTCCAAAGGAATTATGTCTCTTTGATATCCTTGATTTCCGTGCTGCAGGATTTTTTTTTTTTTTTTTTTGATTTCCGTGAATTGTTTTTGTTTCAAAACTTTGTATGCTTCCTGATTTCATGTTGCACGTGGGTTATAGTTTTGAAAAACATGATTCCTTAAAGCAACAGGAGATGTCCAAGATTAATATATATATAATAGTTACGGTTATATATATTATATATACATAATCTAAAACTGCTCCACGTGATTCAGCGAATCCATTTTGTAAAAAAAAAGATACAACATAGCAACATGAAAAAAAAATAAAAAAAATTCGCTATTTTCAAAAACCGTTTGCAACAGATTGCGAATTTTTTTTTATACAGTAAAATTATGCCCAATTAAATTATTCTAAACACATATCAATATACATATCAAATTAAAATAATTAATAATTCGCATAAAGGTTTGGCTCTGATGCCACTGTTAGGCTTGTAATATTCATGAACGCAATCAAATTGCATAAATAAGCGGAAACGTGTAAAAATCAGAGTTTAAAAATTTACAAACCATATAACCCGGATCACCCTTTATGCACAATTATTAATTAAACAAAAAGAAAGAACAAGAATCATACCCTTGAAGATCCAAGCTTCCTCAGGTACAAGTTCACCTCCAATCCTTTTCGCGTTCAACTTGAATCCACCGGGTTTGGTTTCTTCCTTTGATCAATGTTAGCCACCCAAGTGTTTGGCCTCTAGAGGTGATCCACCAAGGAATAATAAAGATTCAAGAAAATGGGTGGTTGGCTAAACCCTAGTTTTTCTATCTCTATAGAAAAAGAGCGTACTCTCCAACATTTGGAATAACGTATATTTTGATATCTGATATAAGACTCCTCTTATAAAGATATCAAGTAACCCTATTAAAATAAGGTATTTTTAATTAAACTCTTTTAATTAAATGGGCTCCCTAATCTTATTAGGGATAATTAATTAAACTCCTTTAATTAATTTTCCTCCTAATCCTATTAGGAATAAATGAGAGTACTTATATTAAATTAATTCCTAAACTCTTTTAGAAATTAAAATAATAATAATTGTAATAATATTAATAAGACTCCTCTTATTAATTTATATTTAATATTTCTAAAATATTAAATAATAATATTAAACTATTTAATTTATTCTATCACCATAGATTAAATTAAATATACTTAACATATTATTACGATTATGCCATTAACTTCTTAAATAATTATTCTTCCTTTTATGGTGTGACCCTTTAGGTTCTCCATATTAAACCGGTTGTGAATAAATCAATTAGATCAATTCTAATCTTATTTAAATAAATAAATTAAACAATTAATTTATTTAAATAAATAATATTTATTCTACAATAGGGATAAGCCTCCCTAGCGATCAACGACTTTCCAGATAATATAGATTTCAACATTAATCATTAAAGAACCATTGAGTAAATAGTTACCGTAAAATTCAATCCTTCCACCATACAATGTCCCAATTAAATATAAGACATGGAATTACTGTCAAGTCTTATTTTATTTAATTATATGTATTTCGATCCTTAAATGCACAACTCTAAATAATGCAAATTAGAAACTCCTTTCTAATTTCTTTACGCTTTGCCAAGGACTCTTTGGGTTGTCATTTATCGAATCACATAGGACATTTCTCTTCTTTTAATAGAAGTGGTAGATTCTTTATTGATCATACATTATCTCCATGTACAACTTATTATACCCAAGCATACCCTTTGATATACCCTAAAGGTCTTAAGGAATAAGTCAAAGTATAACTCATCACACACAAGATACTATGATGATCTCAAGTCCAAGGATCACTTGTACTACTATCACTACATGAATTCTTATTGACAGGCAAGTAAAACTCCATTAGGTATTCCTTAGCGAGCCACGTTCAGTGAACTTATTCTCTAATAAGCACCTACATACTTGCTTTAGTGTCTCCACACAAATGATTATGAGATCAATCATCCTCATCCAATGAGCAAGCAATGTATGTACCAATCTATCCGGATTCACTAATCCCCAATTTAGTAATCCAATGATTGGGAACTATTTTAGTTTTATGCTTTCTAAGAATTTAGATCTCATTAGAATGATCATCATCATTATTCTAAAAGCATTGCTTAAAACTATGGGTTTATCACATATTATAAAACAGCATCATGTAGATAATTAAAAGCCTTTAATAAATTAATACTTTTTATTAATAAATGAATAATATTGTTACAAAGTATATGCTTTATCATCAAACATGATTGACTTGTGTGCATATTACTTTCAAGTTAATCCAGTCTTTCAACTAGAGCGATTCTAGGTTGTACCTTTTTTCCATGTTGCATGTAATCATACATTTGCATAGTAGCTTAGGATCATAAATAGTTTTTATTTAGTTATTTATTTATCGTTGCATTCATGTTATGTTCATCATCCATATATAAAAAAAACCAAAAATAATTAGTTAAATAATGTGTTAATTTTTCATATGTCCAGCAGTTGTTTTAAGTTCATTTTATTTTGGTCGATGATGAGATTGAGATTAAATCGACAATTACAGTACTGATTATTAGAACACTGATGTATTTGCTGTTATGAATTGAATCTTGTTCTTGTTTGAAACTGATATAAAAAGGGTAGCACGTTAATAACATTTGTGTTGACTGATTAGTTTAAATTGATACATAAAGAGTTTCTAAAGGATAATGCTAATGTAAATGAGAAAATGGCAAGGATACGCAGGTAAGACGAAGAATTAGGCAAGAACCTAAGTTTGGGGGATAAAGTGGGGTATATAAGCTTCTAAAAAAATGATGAATAATTGAGTCTTGTGGTGGGTTGAGAAGAATCATGAAAAGCACTCCCCATAAACACAAGTATGAGATGGAGCATAAAACGCACTCACTATCTAAATAAAATAAAATGGGAAATAAGAGCAAAAAGCCCCCGTGATTGGAAAAAAAAGGAAGCATAAGTACCTTATTTGGACCCTTGATATTAGTGATTGTTTAATTTTAGTTGGATCTCGTCTGTCTTTGAAATTCTTGAGTTTTCTCTGTATGATTCCTAAAAATAAATTTGTTATGTATTGAACTTAAATCTGGATCAGTTAGCACGGATGTTGGTCACACACACACACACACACACACACACACACACTATACCAGTGATAGTGGTTTAAGATTCGAGATTTAATAAGGGATTACCGATTGGTTTTGGTAAGACCCCAACTTTTATGAATAAAGATGAATTTTCTATAAATATTATTTTTGAATATTAAGGAGTGAATTTGATATAATGTTATAGTTGTGTTTAATATTTATAAATTTTGTAAAGTACACAAGTTGTTATATTATATTCGATTGGTCGGGGAATATTCATTTTAACAAGGAATATTCGTACGGAGGCACAATCATTGGTGTACCCCATAATGGAATTATTGTTGAATTGAGAAAACGTCAAAAATATCTTTTTATGAAAATAACGACGGAAGTTTTACCGTTAACTGTTGAAATACCCAGTGGTAAAAGTATAGTAATACGCGTGGTTGCATAGTAGCACACAGTATTGATGATTATGTGAGAAGTCACTTAGTTTTATTCAATTATTGCTACAGTAATTGCTGCATAGTATCTCACGTTATTTTATTCAATTATTGTCTATATTTTATATATTATTAAATCAATAATTGAGACGACACAATTATTCATATTATTATTTGTAATATTGACGATGTCTGGAAAGTTCTGTAGAGGAGAGGTTTGGTCACCTATTGCGCGCCAATAGGGAGAAATCCTTATTGGAAAGCCCCTCTTTCCTGGGAACGACCTGGTTGTTAATATTGCGAGTTATAATATTATGAATAAACGTTGTTAAAAATATCGAGGGAATTTTTATGAAGTATTTGATGTAAATTTTGCTTATTTTATGGACCCCCATTTACCCATTTTCAAAATAATTGGTAGAAAATTATTTAATATAATAAAGGTGGGGGCCACATGTGGGGCCCACGTGAGAATTATGGAATCTGAAAATGGGGAAATGAGAGAGGTAACGTAAATGGAAGGTAATGTATTATTATTAGTATTATATATATATATATATTATAATAAGTTTTATTTTTTTATGAAAAATAGAATATATTATATTTTATTTAATATTATATTAATATTTTAAATTTTTGGACGACCGATGAATTTTTTTTTTGCCGTCCGTGATTCTTCAATTTGTTTCGTCCGAAGATCTGTGCGTCCGTGATTAAAATTTTCAAATAGTATCCTTCCATTCTTTTATAAATAGGATGCTTAGTTAGAATTTAAAATCACACCAGAATCAGAGAATTCTTCTTTTATAATATTGAGCGTATTTATTTCGAGTTTTAGAAAGCTTTGATCGTAGAAAACAGTGAAAGTTTTCTTCAAAATATCCCCGCTATACCAGTTGGAATACTCTTCTTTTCAAGGTAAGGGATGTTATTTTTGTTCAATATTTATATGAAATAATATTTTCTTCCATACTCTGTAGTATGTAAGTAATATTATTCTGTTTCAAATTTCGAATTCTATACTCATTTTGTTAAAGTTTTGGCTTCTATACTCCAAGAAATTAGTAGAATACCCTTGATATTTGTGCTTCATCTAGTATCTTTTCATGGAAATATTATTCTGAGCATTCTTGATAAGTTTTAACTTTTTCCTGCCGGAGTACTATTCACGGGGTACTATTCACTCAGTTACTATTCACCCGGGGTACTATTCATGATAAAAATTGATTTCTTTTCGATCCAAATCATTTTTGATACAATATTATTCTTGAATTTTACTCCACAAAGCAGTATCATGTTGACAATTTGGACATTATTTAATTCTAGATAAATTAAATATTAAAGTCAATAAAATTTATCCTTTGTTTTCTTTTAATTGAATTCTTATATCTTTGTCATCATCCTCATGCTTATATTGTTATGAAAGTCATCTTTGGCTCGTAGTGCATAGATGGACTTGGTATGATTATGACCAGGGATTATTCGTTATAATCATGACCGTAATGTTACAAATGATGTGGTAAAAGTCCTCATTGGCCCATAGTGCATTGATGGACAATTGTTGGCATGATCATGAACATTGGTGATAACATGATTATCCTTGGCACGTAGTGCATGGATAATTCATGGACGTGATACTAATGAATATCATCGGCTCGTAGTGCATGGATAAATCAGTGATGTGGATTATTTATTAAGCTGATTCTCAGCGATAAAATTGATGATAAACTTTTAAATCATAGAAGATAGTAGATATCATGCTCTACTTGACTCTTCTAATGGATTGCTTGTTCCGCTGCAATTAAACTTGATGTTTATTATATTTTATAAGTTTAGCACCGTTGAAGGCTAAAAATAACTTATTTTGCATTATCTTAGTCATAATATTTCTTACTGGGCTAGTTGAGCTCACCCTTTTGGTTTCATTGTTCTCTTCAGGAAATGAGAACGTAGCCGGGACTAGTCGTGGAATGGAGTAACGGTTCGAGATAGTGGCCATAGTGGTCCTCACTATTTTATAAAATAGTGTGATAATAACTGTAATGAGGACTTTATTTGATTTTGGATATTATCTGTGAGACAATATTCGTGTGAAAACTCTTAGTTGCGTTTTTATCATATTGTAAAAACGAAGTTGTATTTAAATTCTGTACCATGTATTTAGCGACTCAAGATGGGTGATGTATACCTATTTTGGGGGCGTCACAGTTGGTAACGAAGCTTGGAGATATGATCTCTGGTTGAGATGTGAGACTAGAACTATGAGGGGAAAGACGGGTAAATCATTCGCTAGAATAACCTACCTAAGTTTACGTGTTATTTAATTGGTTGGTCAAAATATAGGGATAATATATAGCATGTCAATTAACCCTTGTTTGGTGGTAGTATTTGAAAATGGCATCTGAAAAATGTCGAGTTAAGCAATGGAGCACATGAGACCATTGAACAATACCCAGGATAAGGTGAATCAAGAAGGTAATAATCCTCAGGTAAACAACAACATCGACCAAATGAGGAACGATGGGATGTTTAGAGGCTTTATACAATTCATGCAACATCAGGCGAGAGAGACTCTTGTTCAAAATGCAGGTGGAAGCACTTGCAACTCTCAGATGGTCACCGCTAAGCACTAGGACCATCATAGTTTTTGGGAAAGCCAGAACCACTTAAGGTGGAGACGTGGATAAAGCAAATCACCAAGATATTTGATGTCTTGGGATGCTCTGAGGAGCAAAAGGTTCCCTTTGCCACCTTCATGTTACGGGGAGAGGCAGATTATTGGTGGGAATCTATAAAATGTACTCAACCTGCCGCACTGAAGATGTCTTGGGAGAAGTTCTAAGAACTATTCAACGACAAGTACTTTCTCGAAAATATTCATCACATGAAGGAGGTGGAGTTCATCAAGCTAGAGTAAAACTATATGGCCGTGTTGCAGTACGAAGCTAAGTTTGCTGAGTTGTCATGGTTTACATCCCATTTGGTTGATAATGAGGAGAGAATGATGTGAATTTTTCTGCTAGGTTTGAAACCCAAAATACGTCAATACATCATTTCACACAAACTGTGTTTATATTCAGATGTTATAAATAGGGCTCAGTTATTGAAGCGCGCTAATGAGTCAACCCAACCAAGAGAGAACAACTGGAAAAATGATAATAATAGTTGTAGCAGTCATCGAAGCAGTGACAACAAATGTGAAAGAATTCAACATGCCAGAAATGGTAACCACTTCGGTGGTAATCATGGTCAAGATAATAGAAGTGGAAATTTCAAGAAGGGGAGATTCAATAATGATGGAAAGACGTCAGCACCAGTAACCGTTGTTAAGGAAGGAGAACGACCACTGATCATATGCTACAAATGCAGAGGGGAGGGACACATCAGTCCAAACTGTACGCAACAGTCCAAAGCGTGATATAATTATAGAAGAGAAAGTCACCTAGCTCGATTTTATCGTGCAGTGAAGCCAGGTCCAGTTGGGATGGTGACACCAAATGCCATCCCAGACAAGTCAAAGTCTGTAGTTCAAGGGAGAACATTTATCATGGCCTCCCAAAAAGCGAGGAACCCGAACAAAGTTATCACGGGTAAGGTAATCATAAACTCTTGCGAAGTCTATACCTTATTTGATATAGGTTCTACCAAATTTTTTATTTCTCCTACTTGCGCTCAACGATTAAATTTAACTCTAGAGAAATTAGAATTGTGACTTATCTATTGAAACTCAGTTAGGAGAAACCTTCATTACATCCATTGTTTATAAGTCTTGTTTGATTCAAATCGGAAACCACGCGTTACCTGCCGATCTTATCTCTTTGAAAATACTTGCATTTGATGTGATTTTAGAAATTGATTGGTTAATTACTCATCATGCTAAAATTGATTATTTTCGTAAGGTTGTTAGCTTTCATATTCCTAACCAAACTATTATACAAATTTAAGCAACCAAACCACTAAAGTCAATCACTGTCATATCAAGCCATAAAGTTATTTGTTTATTGAAAAATTGATGTCAAGATTTCCTAGCCCATGTCACGGATTTAAATAAAAATATGTCAGATTTGAATGATATTTCTATTGTTAATAAATTTCCCGACGTATTCCCCAAATAACTTCCTGGCTTACCCCCAGAGCGTGAAATCAAATTTTGTATTGACCTTGAACCTGGTACAAAATCCATTTCTAAAGCCCCATATCGAATGGCTCCTATTGAACTTCAGGAGTTAAAGACCCAACTGCAGGATTGTTAGACATCGATTTCATTCGTCCCAGTACGTCTCCTTGGGGTGCTCTTGTTCTATTCATAAAGAAGAAAGATGGAAGTATGCGACTTTGTATTGACTATCAGGAGTTGAATCATGTCACCATCAAAAATAGTTACCTGTTGCCACGCATTGATGACCTTTTTGACCAGTTGCAAGGAGCTAAATTATTTTCAAAGATCGATCATCATTTCGAATATCATCGGTTAAAGATTAAAATTGATGACATTCCAAAGACTACTTTTAGAACTCGGTACGGGCATTACGAATTCCTAGTCATGTCATTTTGATTGACTAATCCTCCTGCTGCCTTCATGGATATGATTAACCGAGTATTCAATGAATATTTAGATCATTTTATGTTCGTCTTTATTGATGACATCCTCATATACACTAAAAGCCATGAAGATCATGAGCAACACTTGAAGGTGATACTCCAAAAGCTTCATGAGAACAAGTTATATGCCAAGTTGAAGAAATGCAAGTTCTGGCTTAAGGAAGTAGCATTCCTTGGGCACGTGATATCAAATCATGAAATATCTATTGACTTGAAAAAGATTGAAGCAATTTAAAGCTAGGAGCAACCTAAGTTAGTGACCAAAGTACGTAGCTTTCTCGGCTTAGCTAGTTATTATCGGAGATTCATAGAAGGGTTTTCTAGAATCGTTACTCCATTAACTTAGCTGACTCAAAAAGATACAAAATTCGGTTAGAGCGAGGAATGTGGGAAGAGTTTTTAAGAACTCAAGAGGAGACTCATTTTAGCACCTGTTCTGACAATACCATCTGGTTTAGAGGGATTTATCATCTACAACTATTCTTTAGGCAGAGGGTTAGGATGTGTTCTCATCCAACATGGGAAAGTCATAGCCTATGCCTCACGACAACTCAAAGAATATAAGAGGAATTATCATACTCATGATCTAGAGTTGGCAGCAGTCGTTTTTGCGCTTAAAATCTAGAGGCATTACATGTATGTGGAGAAAGTGGAGATCTATACAGATCATAAAAGCCATAAATATTTCTTTACCCAAAAGGAACTCAACATGTGAAAATGATGTTGGCTTATGTTGTTGAAAAATTACGATCATACCGTTCAGTACCATCCTGAAAAAATGAATGTGGTAGATGACGCGTTGAGTAGAAGATTATATGCGGGTACGAGTGCGATATTGTCAACACAAAGGCCCATTTGGTATGACTTACAAAGGATGGAGATAGAGTTAAAGACTCTAGGGACCCACGTGATGATATCAAATATACGAGTAGAACCGACTTTAATCGATAAAGGTAAAGTTACTCAAACCACGGACTTGGAGCTGATGCATATGAGGAAGAAAGTACAAGAATTTGCTATTCCGGAAGCAAGAATCGATGAAGAAGGAATACTTTGAGTCAACTCCAGACTTTGTGTTCCTAACAACCCTGATTTAAAGTATAAAATCATTATGGAGGCGCACAACACACCATTTACAATCCATCCTGGAAGTATCAAAATTTATCGTGATCTTCGACATACATTTTGGTGGAGCAATATGAAAAGAGAGATCGCGAAGTTTATCTCAAGCTGTTTAACATGTCAACGAGTTAAGGCAAAGCATCAAGTGCCAAAAAGACCATTGCAACCACTTGAAATTCCAGAATGGAAGTGGGAGCACATTACCATGGATTTTGTTATGGGTCTTCCCAAGGTTTCTCAAGGTATAGATGCAATTTGGGTCATTATGAATAGACTGACCAAGTCTGTTCATTTCTTACCTATACGAGAACTTATTCACTTGAACGTTGTCGACGTCAGGATTTTTATTGTCCCTTTTCTGTTCTTATTGTAACGATCCGAAATTTCAAATTATAATATTAAATATTTATTGAATAATATAAATATTTATTTGATGTGTCTATTGTTGAATTGATGAAATAAATATTTTATTGATGTGATGGTTGTTGAATCTAAATTTATTAGAGAAATTTCTAAATTAAATTATAATTTAGAGATTTGTATTATAACATGAGGTGTTATATTGTGATTAATAATTTAAAATGGTATATTAAATTATTAAATAAAGTTATAATGAAAATTATAATTTTGTGATATTTGCTAAAATGGTATATTTAATTAAAATATGGTATGTGAATAATTTAATGGGTTAATATTGAATATGGAGATCCAAATAAATAATATGTAATTATAAATTATAAACTAAAGTGTTTATTAAAATAAATTAAAAAGGGTTTAATTTAGTTTTTTTTGCCAAACAAGGCTTAATATATTAATTCTTTAAAATTTAAAGGGTTTTGCCAAACAAAGCCTTATGGCTTTTGGATTTTTAATTTTTGAATTTAAATAAAATAAATAAATAAATAAATAAATAAAATAATAAATATAATATAATTATAATATATATGTTAGTTTTGTAACTGTTATTTTATTAAGTTTGGCGTATTAAGGATTAGCAGTTTTAGTTTTTCGCATTATAGCTATCAGTTTGTTTTAGTTTTATGCATTCTAGTTGTTGAGTTTTGTGAGAGTTGAGAGAATTTGAGAGAGAAGGATTTCAGAGCATTTGCAGTGTTTAACAAAAAGAATTGCAAGCAATTTGAAGGTACTTCTTATACAACCTTAATATATACATGTATATGTCTACATATTTGAATTACGACAAAATTTCATGTACTCTGTGAAATCAAATTCGTTGAATTGTTGCTATACAATGAGATAATTGTGTTTATATGTGTTGTGACGGTTGAGGTTGTATATAAACAAGAGTTTGCTATACTAATTGCCGTTTAGAAGTAGAAAATTTTGACAGTGTATATATTTCTTATTGTGCTTACGAAAGTATTAATTTTAGTGGTTAATTTGTATGCTAAATTGGGAATTTAGTATTGTTAATGCTAGTTTGTTAAGAAACGAACATAACGTAATTTGAGCAAAGCAAATTGGACAAGAATTGAAGCCACGGTGTTGATTTTTGGGATGAATGTCAAGAAAATTGAGTTTTGTATGAAAATGTGAAATTTGAAGAATTAAACTAGTATACTTGATGTTAAATTGTTCTAATTGGTTGAAAATGTTAACAAACATGTTTACAATAGTTTTGTATCAACTGTACAAGTTGATATTACTATTTAGTGGGTGAAATTTGTGTTTGTTGGGCTAAAGTCGCCATCGTTCATCGCCCATCTCTCGCTCTGTGTTTGTATTTGCCTTGCTAGCAATGCTTGCCGATGCTAAAGGCAAAATGGCAATTGCCACGGCCGGTCCGAACCTTTGTATGGCGCAAATTGCGCCATTTATACCCTGGTTTGTGACAATTACTTAAGCTATTACTGCAGTTATGGAATAGCGACATGCATTGAACTAATGATGTGTTAGTATGATAAATATGTAGTAACAAGGCTAAAACAGAGTCGTGTTATGTGGATTGTAAATTCAAAGTTGTAAAAATGATTATAAGTTATGAACGTGTTATGTTATAACTTAGTTTATACAGTGAAGGTTAGTTAAGTGTTGTGATGTTAACACTTGGAAATTCTGAAATGTAAAGGGTAACATAAGACTTGTGCTAAAATGATAAGTTTAACTAGAAATGCATATGTTGTGGTATTTTAGTATATCTAATTGGTATTGTGGTTCTAAACCTATGTGTAGGTGAATGTGAGTTTAATTTTATAGCTTACGCACGAGGCAAGTTTTTAAACTTCTCTTTTTACATTGAGCAAGATTTCTAACTCTACACTTTCGTTGAGCTAGTTCTATTATTACATTGTGTAGCTTTATTCTTTTGATTGAGCAAGTTTTCTATCTTCAAATGTTATTGAACAAGTCAATTGTTCCTAAATTTCATTTGAGCAAACTTTAACTCTAATGTTATTGGAATTCTCATTTTGGTTGATTCATTCTAACTTGTTTATAGTTAAGCAAGTTTCTTAAGTTCTATTCTTGTATAATGAACACAGTTTTTGAACGCTCGTCTCTATTATTGAGCTGTTTTATTTCTTTGTATAAGTTAATACTATGTTGGGCAAGTTTTTAGTTTCAAGCTTGCTATCAGTTAATGTATGTTCAGTAATTTCATTTCTAATGTTATAAGACCCTAACCTTAGCTTATTTATTGTTAAAGCAAAGGTTTACCATTTTATTCATTTTGATTGAATACTTATGCTATATAGTCATTTCAAGCACGAGTTTAATATGTATAATCAGTTCACCTATGATTCTCAATTGTTTTATGTTATGTTGTTATTAAACAACTGTTGTGTTATCAAACACTATTGATTCAACTAGTCCTCTAGTTGATGTTCATTAAACTTCAAATTACCCTTGAAAGCTTATCCAAACCAAACTTTCTTTTGTGCGGACTTGTACTCTAAATACTGAGATGAACAACCTTATTATTATTAGGGGATAATTTACGCTTAGCGTTGAAATATTTGTGCATAATACATTGTACGAAGGGCTGATCCCCCTAAGTACGAGGAGTCCTTATAGTCATATGACTGTTAAAGTTGGAGTTAAAAGATTACTCGTAACTGTGGACATAGTTCATGGTCTTATGGCCCTCAGTTAGATATATTCCATATTTTGGATTCTAGTTTTTGATTATCATTGTTAGAGTACTATTCAGTTTTGATGAGCCTATTCGTTGGCAGTTATTATTATTATTCTCCTGTTGATTCATTGTTATATCCAGTGAGCAATTGTTTTGCTCACTCTTGCATATTTATACACTCATTGCAACTAAAGTTGAGAAGGTAGATGAGCCTTCAACTAGCAAAGGGAAGGGAAAAATGTACAAGTGATGAAGACTTGTAATTTTTATTATTGTTATGATGTTAAACTTTTAATTTGATGATAGACATACAAATAATGATGTGATGTACTAAATTTATTTCTGCACTATTATGATGTTAAGGTTAGACAACCTGGGATGTTTTTGGATTAAATGATGTAACCCAATTTAAAGGGAGGATTTATGGTTTAAATATTATTTTATTTGGGTAGATAGTATGATTGTATGGATAGTGAGCACCAAATCTTGTGGGAATGAAGTACCTAGATTTGGGGGTGTCACGGGTTGGTATCAAAGCTTTAGGTTATGAATCTTAGGTGGGGAAAATACTTAAAAAGTAACATTTGAAAAGATAGTGATAATGAACTCTTATCGAGTTTTAAGGAATAAGTAATAAAATACTTATGTGCTTATGTGATTATAACATATGTGCTCATGAGTGTCGAGCAGTAATGGTTAGTAATTAAAATTTAAAATTTGGTTGACAGGATGGCTAATGTAGGAGAATCCAGTCAGGCTAGAGAGGAAAGATGCCAGATGCCTAGAGAGGAGGAGCCTTGAGATATTCAGGTGATTTGGGAGCAACTACTGCCACGGGAAACAGTTCCGTTGGTCACAGTAGTTGAGCAGGAGAGCGTACCTAATGAGGATGATGAGATAGAGACGGATGAGGAGGACCCCGTGGAGCTGCCACAATCGGATGAGGAGAACGAGGAGGAAGAGATTCCACTTAACTCGATAGCTGGTCGTATGTACGACTAGGTGTATGACCGTAATGTGGAACTTCAGGATACCGTCGAGAAGTTGTAGGAGATAGTAGCTGAACAACAGACCTCGATGGCACAGAAAGATGACGAGATCCAGGATCGAGAGGAACGTCTGAATAACGTTGAAGAGAAGCTGAGCCGCACGGAAGGGGAAAACGAGCAACTGGTGGAGAAGATTGTAGAACTGGAGAACAAGCTGGAGGAGGAATCTACTAAGAGGGTAATAGCTAAAGATGTGTACAATGAAGCTTACCAACGAGCCGGAATAACAGAGAGGGATGCATAGGCAAAGAGGATGAAGATTGAAGATATGAATAATGTATTCAACACCGTGATCAATCGAGCTCATGATCGGGTCATGGGTTATCCAATTCAGTTCGAGACACTACCATCATATATATTAGATCGCCGAACAATGTTCCAAATTATGGAGGAGAAGCGTCGTAAGGCTACGCAGCATCTTAGTAGGACATCGTAGTTTGATATATAACTATTATGTGATTGATGAGTAAATAAGATATAAATCTCGGGTATGATATTACCAATGTTATGTGATGATGATGAAGTAATCCTGTAACTGTTATAGTTCAGGAAAGTAATGTAAATAGCAGTGATGCTATTGTTTTGATGTTTTTAAAAGATTATGAATGAATAAAAGTTATTATTTTATTCAAAGTGTTATGTGTTACGTGATAGAATTTTGTATGTAAATTAAGTAAAGATACTTAAAGAAATGGAGTAATAGTCTAGTGAGTGTATTTTTAACAGAAAATGCTTCCAAAACATCAACCACCCTGACAGAGAGCCACTGAGGAAACCAACAACAACAATGTGGAAGGTAACCCAGTTCAGCAGCTAGTGACGTTACTAATAGGTGCTTTGCAGAATCAACCTCAGAACCAAGGTACAACGTTTAAGGATTTCAAGGCGGTTGGACCACCAAATTCCGTGGGACCATGAATCCATTTGAGGCTCATACTTGGATCATGGAAATAAAGAAGGTTTTTGATGTTGCTAGGGTAGAGGATAACCAGAAGACTGCTTTTGCAACATTCATGTTGAAAGTCGAGGTGAGTCATTGGTGGCAAGCCAATAAAACCCGAGTAGGTCAAGGGATTATGACTTGGGAAAGGTTTAAGGAGATATTCTTTGAGACCTATTTTCCAGAAAGTTCGAAGAATCAGCTAGTAGTGCAGTTTTTGGAACTGAAGTAAGGAACGATGTTGGTATCTGAGTATGCCGCAAGATTCAACGAGTTGGTGAGGTTTGCACCATATCAAGTCAAAGCCATGCATTTAACGCAAGGCAAAGAGGTTTAAACAGGATCAAGCCCGGTTGTCAGAAGAGGGTCTCCTGTTCCATTCTGACGCGTCAGTAGCGGGAATGGAGAAAGTAATTCTCGCTGAGAGTGGAGGCGAGGCTGTAACAAAACAAAACCAAGAGCAGAGGAAGAAGAAAAGTGAAAGTGAAGCTAAGAATGGTGGTTGTAGTAACGGTGGAAATGGAAAAAACAATTTGAAGAGGAAGTGGAATGCAAATGTGGGAGCTGGAAATCAACAAGGAAACCAGCAAAGGAAGAAGTTTGAAGCATGTGCTACATGCAGGAAGTTTCACAAGGGTGTGTGCTTGATGGGGAAATGAGTATGCTTCAACTGTGGCCAGGAGGGTCACATCGCCCCAAATGGCAATCAACCTAAGAAGAATGTTTGCTTCACGTGCGGGTCTAAGGATCACTTTGATCATGAATGCCCTAAAAAGAGATTTGGTGGGGCAAATGGAAGCAAGGGAAATGTTGGTGGAGGTACGTTGACTATTGCTGGACCAACATCAACAAATAAGCCTACAACAAGAAGCTTCAACATGACAGTGCAGGACGTGGTGCAATCAAAACATGTCATGTAAGGTATTATCCAAGTCAATGATATAAATGCATATGTATTATTTGATTCGGGTGCTACTTGCTCGTTTATATCTGATGATTTTGCTAAGAAGTTAGAAATACCTAGTGAAGAGTTAAATTTCCCTTTAAACATAGAAATTGCGAATAAGGAAGTGATTCCTGTTAGGTTCGTAACAAGAACTGTAGGGTGAACATTAAGGGGAATATTATAACAGTAGATTTAATCCCGATAAAACTTGGAGAGTTTGATGTGATATTGGGAAGGGATTGGTTATTCAATTATGTATCGATCATTGATTGCCAAAAGAAATGTATAAACCTTATGACTCCATCAAAGGTAGTTTTTCATGGTAGCAAATCGCCTAGACAAATGAGATGTCTGAAGATGATGCAGGCCAAGAAGTTGTTGAGTTAAGGCTGTGTAGGGTACTTAGCCTACATAGTCTATACTCAAAAGGAGAAGGGTGTGAAATTGGAGGAAATACCAGTGGTTAGGGAATTCGGATATGTGTTTCTGGAAGATTTGCCAGGACTTTCGCCTGACCGAGAGATAGAGTTCATGATCGACTTAGTGCCAGGAACTGCTCTGATATCGAAGGCCTCGTACAGAATGGCTCCGGTAGAGATGAAAGAACTAATGGTGCAACTGCAAGAGCTGTTGGATAAGAAGTTCATTTAGCCAAGTGTGTCACCGTGGTGAGCACCGGTGTTATTCGTGAAGAAGAATGATGGGTCAATGCATCTTTGCATTGATTATAGGGAATTAAACAAAGTCACTATTAAAAACAAATATCCGTTGCCAATAATAGATGACTTGTTTGATCAATTGCATACTAGATATTTCTCGAAAATAGATTTAAGAAGTGGGTATCACCAATTGAAAGTAAGAAGGAGGATGTACTGAAGACGGCGTTCCGAACTCGGTATGGACATTATGAATTTTTAGTAATGTCTTTTGGTTTAACAAATGCCCCTACAGCCTTCATGGATTTAATGAACAGGGTGTTTAAACCATTTTTGGACAAGTTTGTGGTGGTATTAATTGATGATATTTTGGTGTACTCCAAAACCCAAGAAGAACATGTGGAACACTTACGTCTGACACTGGAGACGCTAAGAAAAGAAAAGTTGTACGCGAAATTCTCTAAATGTGAATTTTGGCTGGAATGTGTACAATTTCTCGAGCACATAATTGACAAGGATGGAATTTCAGTGGTCCATCAAAGGTTGAAGCTGTGATAAATTGAGAACAACCAAGAACTCCATCAGAAGTGAGAAGTTTCTTAGGATTGGTAGGGTATTACAGACGGTTTATTCAGGATTTCTCCAAGATTGCCACTCCGTTGACAAATTTGACGAGAAAATCTATAAAATTTGTTTGGACGGAGAAGTGTGAAGAAAGTTTTCAAGAGCTGAAAAAGAAGTTAAGTGTGGCACCTGTATTGTCATTACCAGATAATACAGGAAATTTGTGGTGTATAGTGATGCTTCAAACAAAGGATTGGGTTGTGTCCTTATGCAGAATGGCAAGGTTATTGCGTATGCATCAAGGCAATTAAAAGACTATGAGAAAGGGTATCCGACTAATAATTTAGAGTTAGCAGCAGTAATGTTTGCTCTGAAAATATGGAGACATTATCTTTATGGAGAGAAGTGTGAGATCTACACAGACCATAAGAGTCTGAAGTATATTTTCACCCAAAAGGATCTGAATATACGACAAAGGAGATGGATGGAATTAATAAAAGATTACGATTGTGAGATCTTTTATCACCCGGGCAAAGCTAATGTGGTTGTAGATGCCTTGAGTAGGAAAGGAAGAGAAAAATTAATGTTGTTAACCGATAAGAAGGATCTCATTTTAGCAATGGCAAGGCTAGAGTTGGAAATCATATTTCCAAAAGAATCCTATAAAAAATTGTACCAGATGGAAGCCAGTCAAACTTTAGTAGACAAAGTGAAGAACGCTCAACTACAAGATGAAGAATGCAGAAAAATAAAGGAAAGTGTGGTTGAGGGTAAAGAAGTGAAGTACAAGGTCGATACTGAGGGAATGCTAAGATTCGAGGGACGAATTTGGGTTCCAGCAGTATAGGATATTAAAGAAGACATCTTGACAGAAGCTCATAACTCAAGATATTCGTTTCATCTGGGTAGTATAAAGATGTATCAAGATTTGCGGAGACATTTTTGGTGGCCAAATATGAAAAGAGACGTTGCAGAATGCGTTGCAAAGTGCTTGACATGTCAGAAAATGAAGGTCGTGCATCAAAGACCAAGCGGATTACTCCAACCGTTGGAAATACCGAAATGGAAATGGGAGCATATCACAATCGATTTTGTGGTAGGCCTTCCAATGACTTAGAAGGGATACGATGCGATATGGGTGATAGTCGACAGACTGACAAAATCTGCACACTTTTTGCTAATAAAGATTAGATTTAGTCTTGATCAACTTGCGAAATTATATGTTAACGAGATTGTAAGACCCCACTTTTTTTTTTAATAAAGATGATTTTTCTATAAATATCATTTTTAAATATTATGGAATGAATTTGATATAATGTTATAGTTGTGGGTAATATTTATAAATTTTGTAAAGTATGCAATTTGTTATATAATATTAGATTGGTCGGGGAATATTTGTATATTCGTACGACGACACAATCATTGGTGGACCACACAACGGAATTATTGTCGGATTGAGAAAACGACAAAAATATTTTATGTAAATAACGACAGAAGTTTTACCATTAACTGTTGAAACATCCGATGTTAATAGTACATGAATATGCGTGGTTGCATAGTAGCACACTATTGATTATTGATGCTTACGTGAGAAGTCACTCAGTTTTGTTCAATTATTGCTTCAGTAATTGTTGCATAATATCTCACGTTAATTGATTCAATTATTATCGATATTTTATATATTATTAAATCAATAATTGAGATGACAGAGTTATTAATATTATTATTCGAAATATTAACGATGTATAGAAGTTCTGCCAAGGAGAGGTTTGGTCACCTAATTGCGCGCCAATAGGGAGAAATTCTTATCGGAAAGCCCCCTCTTTCCTGGGAACGATCTGGTCGATTAATATTGTGAATTATAATAATGATGATAACTGTTGTTAAATATATTGAGGTGTCTTTTTTTGAAGTCACGGAAGTTTATATATATATATATAAATTCTATTTTATTAGTATTATTAATGTAATAAAACAGAAAAGCTTTTTATATAAATGAATACTTTTATAAAGTTATTTGTTTTATTAGACTATAAATAGAATATATTATATTCTATTATTCATAGTATTTTGCATAATAAAATCTTTTTATATAAAACAAAATACTTTTATAAAGTTATTTGTTTTATTAGACTATAAATAGAATATATTATATTTTATTATGCATAGTGTTTGCATAGTAAAAATCTTTTATATATATAATGTAATACTTTTATAAAGTTATTCGTTTTATTAGATTATAAATAGAATATATTATATTTTATTTAAAAGATTTTATTTTATTAGAATATTTTATTAATATTGCATAGTAAATCAATATGGACCGTCCATTTAAAAGTAAATCAATCTAGACAGTTCATGAATTAGTTACTATTCAGTCCATTCTCTTATAAATAGAAGCTCATTCCTTCATTATTTCTTACGAATTCACTGAAACTCTAGAGTGAGAAACTATAGAGAGAAAGAAGAAAAGTATCCTGCTACTTCACTACTCCTATATCCAGTTTCTTCTAAGGTAAGAGGTTTTATTTCTTTCGTATTCATGAAGAGAACTTCTATTATTCCATTCTTTATTATTCTATTGGAATAACCTGTATACGTGGGCTACCCTATACTTGGCGAAATTCTTCTGTTATTTCATTCTTTATCATTATGTTGGAATAACCTGTCTATGAGAAGTACCACATACATGGTGAAATTATTCTGTTATTCCATTATTTATTATTTTGTTGGAATATCATATTTGTGCGTTTACGCATGACCTGGTTCCATTATTTATTATTACATTTGGAATATCACATGCGTGCGTTTACACATGACCGGTTACGTTATTTATTATTCATTGGAATAACTCGCCTCTGCTGTGATCTATCGCATGCCCTGGTGATTTCTTTTGTTATTCCATTCTTTATTATACTCAGTTGGTTAAAGTTTTGACTTCTATACTCCATGAAATTAGTGGAATATCCTTAATATTTGTGCTTCATCCAGTATCTTTTCATGGAAATATTCTTTTGAGCATTCTTGAATTTTACTCTACAAAGAAATAACATGTTGAAAATTTGGACGTTATTAGTTCCTGGATAAATTAATTCTTGAACTTGTTTTATTGAATTCTTATATCATTGTCATCATCCTCATGTTTATATTATGTTGAAAGTCATCTGTGCCCTGTAGTGCATAGATGGACTTGGTATGATTATGACCAGGGATTAATCGGTATAATTATGACCGTAATGTTACAAATGATGTGGTAAAAGTCCTCATTGGCCCGTAGTGCATTGATGGACAGTTGTTGGCATGATCATGATCATTGATGAATACACGAATATCCTTGGCCCGTAGTGCATGGATAATTTATGGTTGTGATACTAATGAATATCATTGCCCGTAGTGCAGGTATGATGTGGATTATTAATTAAGTCGAGTCTCAGTGATAAAAGTGATAAAAAAACCTTTTTGAATCATAAAAGATAGTAGATTTTATTCTCTACTTGACTCTTTTAATGGATTGGTTATTCCGCTACAGTTAAACTTGATGTTTGTTATATTTTATCAGTTTAACACTGTTGAAGGATAACGATAATTTATTCTGCATTATCTTAGTCATAATATTTCTTACTGGGCTAGTTGAGCTCACCCTTTTACTTTCATTGTTCTCTTCAGGAAATGAGAACGTAGCAGGGACTAGTCGGGGAATGGAGTGATGGTCCAGATGATAGCATTAGTAGTCCTCACTATTCTATGAAATAGTGTGATAATAAATGTATTGAGGACTTATTTTGAGTTTGAATACTAGCTAGAAGACAATATTTGTATTAAAACTCATAGCTCATGTTGAATATTTAAGATTGTATTTGTATTTTGTACCATATATTTGGCGACTCAGAATAGGTGATGTATACCTATTTTGGGGGCGTCACAGTTGGTATCAAAGCTTAGGGATATGATCCCTGGCTTAGATGTGAGACAAGAACTAGGAGGGGAGAGACGGGGAATTCCTTCGCTAGTATGACCTACCTAAGTTTATTTGACATTTAATTGGTCGGTCAGAGTATAGGGATAATATATTGCATGTTAATTAACCTTTGTTTTATGGTAGTATTTGAAAATGGCATCCGAGAATGTTGAGAATAACAATGGAGCACAGGAGACCGTTGAGTCTCCACAGATCAATAATTAGAACAATGTGCATTAGGAAGGCGACAATCCTCACGCAAACAACAACACTGACCAAATGATAAACGATAGAATGTTTAGAGGCTTTCTACAAGTACTTTCCCGAAAGTATTCGTCACATGAAAGAGGTAGAGTTCATTTATGACGCCCCCAAAATAGGTATACATCACCTATCTTGAGTCGCCAAATACATGGTACAGAATTCAAATACAAACTTAATTATACAACATGAGCTGTGAGTTTTAATACAAATATTATCTTCTAGACAGTATTCAAACTCAAAATATGACAAAACATAATCTGAGAGTTTTAACACGAATATTGTCATCTAGACAATATCCACACTCAAATTCAATCTTATTGCATTTATTATCACACTATTTCATAGAATAGTGAGGACTACTAATGCTATCATTTGGACCGTCACTCCGTTTCCCGATTAGTCCCTGCTACGTTCTCATTTCCTGAAGAGAACAATGAAAGCAAAAAGGGTGAGCTCAACTAGTCCAGTAAGAAATATTATGACTAAGATAATGCAGAATAAATTATCGTTAGCTTTCAACAGTGTTAAACTGATACAATATAAAAAACATCAAGTTTAACGGCAGCGGAACAAGCAATCCATTAGAAGAGTCAAGTAGAGAATAAATTCTATTATCTTCTACGATTTAAAAGGTTTTTCACTTTTATCGCTAAAACTCAGCTTAATAAATAATCCACATCATCAAATCATCCCTGCACTACAGGCCAAGGATATTCTTTAGTATAACGACCACGAATTATCCATGCACTACGCGCTAAAGATATTCATGTTTTCATTAACGGTCCTAATCATGCCATAAAACAATTCATCTTTGCACCCTTGGCCGAAGAGAATCCATAGCCATAATCATACCAAAAACTGTCCATCAATGCACTACGGGCCAATGAGGACTTTTTCCATATCATTTGTAACATTACGGTCATGATTATACCGAATAATCCCTAGTCATAATCATACCAAGTCCATCTATGCACTACAGGCCACAGATGACTTTGAACATAATATAAACATGAGGATGATGACAATGACATAATAATTCAAAAAAACAAGTTCAAGAATTAATTTATCCAGGAACTAATAACTTCCAAATTGTCAACATGATACTTCTTTGTAGAGTAAAATTCAAGAATGCTCAGAAGAATATTTCCATAAAAAGATACTGGATGAAGCGCAAATATCAAGGATATTCCACTAATTTCATAGAGTATAGAAGTCAAATCATTAACCAACTGAGTATAATAAAGAATGGAATAACAAAAGAAATAACCAGGCATGCAATAGACCACACGATAAAAGTTATTCCAATGTAATAATAAATAACGGAATTCAAAGTCATGCAGAACGCACGTAAAGGATATTCAATAGAATAATAAATAATCGAACCGAAGTCAAAGTAAATTGCACCGGCTGGGATGTTCTAACAGAATAATAAATAACGGAACCAGGTCATGCGTAAACGCACAGACATGATGTTCCAACAGAATAATAAATAACGAAACCAGGTCAGGCAAAATTCGCACCGACAGGATGTTCCAACAGAATAACAAAGAATGGAATAACAAAAGAATTTCACCATGTATGTGGTACTTCGCATAGACAGGTTATTCCAACAGAATAATAAAGAATGGAATAACAAAAGAATCTCACCATGTATGCGGTACTTTGCATAGACAGGTTATTCCAACATAATGATAAAGAATGGAATAAAAAAAGTTCTCTTCATGAATACAAAAGAAATAATACCCCTTACCTTAGAAGAAACTGGATATAGAAGTGGTGAAGTAGCAAAACACTTTCCTTCTTTCTCTCTATAGTTTCTCTCTCTAGAGTTTCAGTGAATTCGTAAGAAATAATGAAGGAATGAGCTTCTATTTATAGAAGAATGGACTGAATAGTAACTAATTCTGAGCGGTCGCATTAATTTACTTTTAAATGTATTTGCCTAGATTGGTTTATAATAAAATATAATATATTCTATTTATAATCTAATAAAACGAATAACTTTATAAAAGTAATCTATTTTATATAAAAAGATTTTACTATGCAAACACTATGTAGACACTATGCAAACACTATGCATAATAAAATATAATATATTCTAATTATTATCTAATAAAATAGATAACTTTATAAAAGTATTTTATTTTATATAAAAAGATTTTACTATGCAAAACACTATGCATAATAGAATATAATATATTCTATTTATAGTCTAATAAAATGAATAACTTTATAAAAGTATTTTATTTTATATAAAAAGCTTTTCTGTTTTATTACATTAATAATACAAATAAAAAAAAACTTCATCATCATTATTATGATTCACACTATTAATCGACCAGGTCATTCCCAGGAAAGAGGGGGCTTTCCAATAAGGATTTCTCCCTATTGGCGCGTAATTAGCTGACCAAACCTCTCATTGGCAGAACTTCTAGACATCGTTAATATTGCAAATAATAATATTAACAACTTTGTTATCTCAATTATTGATTTAATAATATATAAAATATTGACAATAATTGAATCAAATAACGTGAGATACTATGCAGCAATTACTGAAGCAATAATTTGAACAAAATTGAGTGACTTCTCACGCAAGCATCAATAATCAATACCGTGTGCTACTATGCAACCACGCGTATTAATGTACTTTTACTACCGAGTAGTTCAATAGTATTAACGGTAAAACTTCCGTCGTTATTTTCATAAAAATATTTTTGTCGTTTTCTCAATCCTACAATAATTCTATTGTGGGGTCCACCAATGATTGTGTCGTTGTACGAATACTCCCCGACCAATCGAATATTATATAACAAGTTGCATACTTCGCAAAATTTATAAATACGACCCACAACTATAACATTATCTCAAATTCACACCATAATATTCAAAAAAATATTTTGAGAAATTTAAATCTTTATTCATAAAATTTGGGATTTTACATCATTAAACTGGAACAAAACAACATGACCGTGTCGCAGTACGAAGCCAAGTTTTCCGAGTTGTCCCGGTTTGCGTCCCATTTGGTTGATAATGAGGAGAGAATGACACGGAGGTTTCTAAGAGGTTTGAAACCTGAGATACGTCAATACCTCATTTCTCATAAACTTTGCTTGTATTCAGATGTTGTTAATAGGGCTCAGTTATTAGAGCGCAGAAATGAGTCAACCCAACCAAAAGAGAGCAGCTGAAAAAATGATAATACCAGTGATAGCAATCATCGAAGCGGTGACAACAAGCATAGAGGGAATCAACATGCCAGAAATGGTAACCACTTCGGTGGTAATCATGGTCAAAACAATAAGAGTGGACATTTCAAGAAGAGAAGATTCAATAATGATGGAAAGACGTCAGCATCAACACCCGTCGTTAAGGAATGAGAACGACCACCTATCATATGATTCAAATGTGGAGGGGAGGGACACATCAGTCCAAACTGCGCGATGCCATCCAAAGCATGTTACAATTGTGGAAGAGAAGGTCACTTGTCCCAATTTTGTCGTGCACCGAAGACAGGTCCAGCTGGGATGGAGGCATCAAAGGCCGTCCCAGACAAGAGAAAACCGGTAGTTCAAGGGAGAGCGTTTTGTCGTGACCTCCCATGAAGCAAGGAACCCGAACGAGGTCATCATGGGTAAGCTTATCATAAACTCTAGCAAAGTATATACCTTATTTGATACCGGTTCTACCCATTCTTTTATTTCTCCTACTTGCGCTCAACGTTTAAATTTTACTCTAGAGAAATTAGACTTTGACTTATCTGTTGAAACTCCATTGGGAGAAACCTTCATTACATCCACTGTTTATAAGTCTAGTTTGGTTCAAATCAGTACCCTCACATTACCCGTCGATCTTATTTCATTGAAAATACTTGCATTTAATGTAATTCTAGGGATTGATTGCTTAACTACTCATTATGTAAAAAATGATTATTTTCGTAAGGTTGTTAGCTTTCATATTCCTAACCAACCTATTATGCGAATTCAAGCAACCAAAACATTCAAATCAATCACTGTCATCTCAAGCCATAAAGCTATTCGTTTATTGAAAAACGGATGTCAAGATTTCTTAGTTCATGTCACGGATCTAAACAAAAATACGTCAGTTTTGAATGATATTTCTATTGTTAATAAATTTCCTGACGTATGAAGAACTTCCTGGCCTACCCAAGAGCGTGAAATTGAATTTTGTATCAACCTTAAACCTGGTACAAAACCTATTTCCAAAGCCCCATATCGAATGGCTCCTATTGAACTTCATGAGTTAAAGACCTAACTGCAGGAATAGGTAGACATCGGTTTCATTCGTCCTAGTACTTCTCCTTGGCGTGCTCCTGTTCTATTCGTGAAGAAGAAAGATGGGAGTATCCGAATTTGTATTAATTATCGGGAGTTGAATCATGTCACCATTAAAAATAGGTACCCATTGCCATATATTGATGACCTATTTGACTAGTTGCAAGGCGCCAAATTCTTTTCAAAGATTGATCTTCGTTACGGATATCACCAATTGAAGATTAGAACCGATGATATTCCAAAGACGGCTTATAGAACTCGGTATGGGCATTATGAATTCCTAGTCATGTCTTTTGGATTGACTAATGCTCTTGCTACCTTCATGGATATAATGAACCGAGTATTCAAGAAATATTTGGATCACATTGTGGTCATCTTTATTGATGACATCTTCATATATTCCAAAAGCCGTGAAGATCATGAGCAACACTTGAGGCTGATACTCCAAAAGCTTCATGAAAACAAGCTTTATGCCAAGTTGAAGAAATGGGAGTTCTGGCTTGAGGAAGTAGCATTCCTTGGGCACGTGGTATCAAGTCATGGAATATCAGTTGACCCGATAAAGATTGAAGCTATTCAAAGCTGGGAACAACCTAAATTAGTGACCGAAGTACGTAGCTTTCTCGGCTTAGCTGGTTATTATCGAAGATTCATAGAAAGGTTTTCTCGAATCGCTACTCCATTAACTCAGTTGACTCGGAAAGATACAAAATTTGGTTGGAGTGAGGAATGCAAGAAGAGTTTTCAAGAACTCAAGAGGAGACTAATTTCAGCACCTGTTCTGACAATACCATCTGGCTCGGAGGGATTTGTCATCTACAGTGATGCTTTGGCTAGAGGGTTAGGATGTGTTCTCATGCAACATGGGAAAGTCATAGCCTATGCCTCTCGACAACTCAAAGAATATGAGAGGAATTATCCTACTCATGATCTAGAGTTGGAAGCAGTCATTTTTGCACTAAAGATTTGGAGGCATTACTTGTATGCGGAGAAAGTGGAGATCTTTATGGATCGTAAAAGCCTCAAATATATCTTTATGACAGCGACGTTGGCTCGAATTGTTGAAAGATTATGATCATACCATCCAATACCATCCTGAAAAAGCAAACGTGGTAACTGACGCATTGAGTAGAAGATCATATGCGGGTACAACTGCGATATTATCAACGCAAAGGCCCATTTTGTATGACTTGCAAAGGATGGAGATAGAGATAAAGACTCCAGGGACCCACGTGATGATGTCAAAATTACGAGTAGAACCGACTTTAATCAATAAAGTTAAAGCTGCTCAAGCTACAGACCAAGAGTTGATGCGTATGAGGAAGAAAGTACAAGAAAGTGCTATGTCGGAAACGAGAATCGATGAAGAAGGAATACTTCGAGTCAACTCCAGACTTTGTGTTCCTAACGACCCTGATTTAAAGTATAAAATCATGATGGAGGCATACAATACACCATTTGCAATCCATCCTGGGAGTACCAAAATGTATCGTGATCTTCGTCATACATTTTGGTGGAGCAATATGAAGAAAGAGATAGCGTTGTTTATCTCAAGGTGTCTAACTTGTCAACGAGTTAAGGTGGAGCATCAAGTACCAAAAGGTCCATTACAACCATTTGAAATTCCAGAATGGAAGTGGGAGCACATTACCGTGGATTTAGTTACTGGTCTTCCCAAGGTTTCTCAAGGTGTAGATTCAATTTGGGTCATTGTTGATAGATTGACCAAGTCTTCTCATTTCTTACCAGTACGAGAAACTTATACACTTGAACGTCTTGCTCGTATGTACATAAATGAGGTTGTAAGATTGCATGGTATGCCATTATCCATAGTTTCTGATCGAGATCCAAGATTCACTTCACGATTTTGGGTTAGTTTGTAAAAAGCTATGGGCACGAATTTACAATTTAGTTCGGCATATCATCCTCAGACGGACAGACAATCAGAGAGGACTATTCAAACTCTTGAAGATTTATTAAGACTCTGTGTCCTTGACTTCAAGGGAAGTTGGGACAAGTTCTTACCATTGGTGGAGTTTTCCTATTACAACAGTTATCAATCAAGTATTGGCATGGCTCCATTTGAAGTAGTGTATGGAAGAAAGTGTCGTTCTCCAGTATGCTGGGATGAGGTGGGTGAAGTAACGTTGTTCGGATCGGAGTTAGTATGTATGACTACGAAAAAGATTCAAATGATCCGACAACGTATAAAAACCTCACAAGATCGACAAAAGAGTTATGCTGATCTTCATCGAAAGGACTTGGAATTTGATATTGGAGATCATGTGTTGTTACGTTTTGCTCCACGGAAAGGAGTTATGAGATTTGGAAAGAGAGAAAAGCTCAATCCTCGATTCATTAGCCCATTTTTAATCCTCGATCGAGTAGGAACTGTGGCGTATAGACTCGCTTTACTGCCAAGTATGTCTCGTGTTCATAAAGTTTTTTATATATCCATGTTACGTAAATATGTGAAAGACCTGAACCACATTATGTAGTTAGAACCGGACGAAATAGCGAAAGATTTAACGTATGAAGAGGTTCCTGTTCAAATCTTGGATAAGAAGGAACATATTCTACGCTCCAAGGTTATATCTTAAGTCAAAGTTTTTTTTTAATAAAGATGATTTTTCTATAAATATCATTTTTAAATATTATGGAATGAATTTGATATAATGTTATAGTTGTGGGTAATATTTATAAATTTTGCAAAGTACGCAAGTTGTTATATAATATTCGATTGGTCGGGGAATATTCGTACGATGACACAATCATTGGTGGACCCCACAACAGAATTATTGTCGGATTGAGATATTGATAAAAATATTTTATGTAAATAACTACGGAAGTTTTACCGTTAACTGTTGAAACACCTAGTGTTAAAAGTACAGGAATACGCGTGATTGCACAGTAGCACACGATATTGATTATTGATGCTTACGTGAGAAGTCACTAAGTTTTGTTCAATTATTGCTTCAGTTTGTTGCATAATATCTCACGTTAATTGATTCAATTATTGTCGATATTTTATATATTATTAAATCAATAATTGAGATGATAGAGTTATTAATATTATTATTTGCAATATTAACGATGTCTAGAAGTTCTGCCAAGGAGAGGTTTGGTCACCTAATTGCACACCAATAGGGAGAAATCCATATTGGAAAGCCCCCTCTTTTCTGGGAACGACCTGGTTGATTAATATTGTGAATTATAATATTGATGATAAATGTTGTTAAATATATTGAGGTGTCTTTTTATGAAGTCACTTGTAGTTTATATATATATATATATATATATATATATAATTATATTATTTTTATTAGTATTATTAATGTAATAAAAGCAGAAAAGCTTTTTATATAAAACCAGAATACTTTTATAAAGTTATTTGTTTTATTAGACTATAAATAGAATATATTAAATTCTATTATATATAGTGTTTTGCATAATAAAATCTTTTTATATAAAACAGAATACTTTTATAAAGTTATTTATTTTATTAGACTATAAATAGAATATATTATATTTTATTATGCATAGTGTTTGCATAGTAAAATCTTTTTATATAAAATAGAATATGTTATATTTTATTTAAAAGATTTTGTTTTATGGACCGTCCGTTTAAAAGTAAATCAATATGGACCGTACGTTTAAAAGTAAATCAATATGGACCGTTCATGAATTAGTTACTATTCAGTCCGTTCTCCTATAAATAGAAGCTCATTCCTTCATTATTTCTTCTGAATTCACTGTATACGCGGGCTACCCTATACTTGGTGAAATTCTTTTGTTATTTCATTCTTTATCATTATATTGGAATAACCTGTCTATGCGAAGTACCGCATACATGGTGAAATTCTTCTGTTATTCCATTATTTATTATTACATTGGAATATCACATGCAATGCAAGGCCACGCATGACCTAGTTCTATTATTTATTATTCTGTTGGAATATCATGTCTGTGCTTTTACGCATAACCTGGTTCCATTATTTATTATTCTGTTGGAATATCTTGTCTGTGCATTTACGCATGATCTGGTTCCGTTATTTATTGTTCTGTTGGAATAACCTGTTTGTGCGATCTATCGTATGCCTGGTGAATTCTTTTGTTATTCCATTCTTTATTATACTCAGTTGGTTAAAGTTTTGACTTCTATACTCCATAAAATTAGTGGAATATCTTTGATATTTGCGCTTCATCCAGTATCTTTTCATGGAAATATTCTTCTAAGCATTCTTGAATTTTACTCTACAAAGAAGTATCATGTTAAAAATTTGGACGTTATTAGTTCCTGAATAAATTAATTCTTGAACTTGTTTTATTGAATTCTTATATCATTGCCATCATCCTCATGTTTATATTATGTTAAAAGTTATCTGTGGCCTGTAGTGCATAGATGGACTTGGTATGATTATAACCAGGGATTAATCGGTATAATCATGACCGTAATGTTACAAATGTTATGGTAAAAGTCCTCATTGGCCTATAGTGCATTGATGGACAGTCGTTGGCATGATCATAATCATTGATGAATACACGAATATCCTTGGCCCGTAGTGCATGGATAATTTGTGGTTGTGATACTAATGAATATCCTTGGGTCAGAAAAGTGTGGATGATGTGGATTATTTATTGTCGAGTCTCGTGATAAAAGAGATGAAAAACTGTTTTAAATCATAAAAGATAGTAGATTTTATTCGCTACTTGACTCTTTTAATGGATTACTTGTTCCGCTGCAGTTAAACTTGATGTTGTTATATTTTATCAGTTTAATACTATTGAAGGCTAACGATAATTTATTCTGCATTATCTCAGTCATAATATTTCTTACTGGGCTAGTTGAGCTCACCCTTTTACTTTCATTGTTCTCTTCAGGAAATGAGAACATAGCAGGGACTAGTCGGAGAACGTACCAGATGATAGCATTAGTAGTCCTCATTATTCTATGAAATAGTGTGATAATAAATGTATTGTGGACTTATTTTGAGTTTGAATACTGTCTAGAAGACAATATTTGTATTAAAACTCACAACTCATGTTGTATATTTAAGATTGTATTTGTATTCTATACCATGTATTTGGCGACTCAGAATAGGTGATGTATACCTATTTTGGGGGTGTCACAGAGATCGTGTCGAGATATGGAGTTCTAGTATCTATTGTGTCAGATCGAGATCCGAGGTTCACATCAAATTTCTGGAAGAAACTTCAAGAATGCATGGGAACATAATTGAAGATGAGTATAACATATCATTTGCAAACCGATGGGCAAAACGAACAAACGATCCAGACGCTTGAAGATATGCTTAGAGCGTGCATCATGGATTTAAAAGGAACTGGGATGATCATCTACCGTTGGTGGAATTTGCATACAACAACAGCTACCATGCAAGCATTGGTATGCCGCCATACGAGGCATTATACGGCAGGAAATGCAGGACTCCACTATGCTGGGTTGAAGTTGGTGAACGTCAACTGCTAGGGCCAAAACTGGTACATCAGACCGCTTAAGTTGTCAAACTCATCAGAGCAAGAATAATAGCTGCTCAAGATCGATAGAAAAAGTATGTTGATCAACACCGGCAGAGTCATGAGTTTGAAGAAGGAAATTTCGTATTCCTGAAAGTTTCTCCTTGGAAGGGGAAAATTCATTTTGGCAAGAAAGGAAAGCCCAGCCCAAGGTTTATTAGACCTTTCAAAATTCTACGCAGAGTGGGAGAAGTGGCTTACGAGGTAGCTTTACCTCCAGAATTAGAACATGTGCACAACGTTTTTCATGGTTGCCGATTGTTAAGCATTGTATAAACCCGATTACAAGCATGTGATCGAGTATGAACCATTGCAGTTCAGTAAAGATTTATCTTATAAAGAGATTCCTATCCAGATAGTCGACAGGAAAGAACAAGTGCTCAGGAATAAAGTGATACCTTCTACGAAGGTGATGTGGAGGAACCACAATGTCAAAGAGGCTACGTGGGAACTCGAAGCGGATATGATGAAGAATTACCCTGAGTTATTTGTTTAATCTGTGTCTTCGATTCGGGGATGTAATCTTTGTAAGGGAATGAGAATGTGACGATTTGATTTTTGTAAGGAGGAAGGATATAACGATCCGAAATTTCAAATTGTAATATTAAATATTTATTGAATAATATAAATATTTATTTGATGTGTCTATTGATTGTTTGAATTGTGATTCTGGGGACAGAATCCTTGTAAGGAGGGAAGGATGTAACGATCCAAAATTTCAAATTGTAATATTAAATATTTATTGAATAATATAAATATTTATTTGATGTGTCTATTTTTGAATTAATGAAACAAATATTTTATTGATGTTATGGTTGTTGAATCTAAATTTATTAGAGAATTTTCTAAATTAAATTAAAATATACTTTAGAGATTTGTATTATAATATGAGGTGTTATATTGTGATTAATAATTTAAAATGGTATATTAAATTTTTAAATAAAGTTATAATGAAAATTATAATTTTGTGATATTTGCTAAAATGGTATATTTAATTAAAATATGGTATGCGATTAATTTAATGGGTTAAATTTGACAGTGTATATATTTCTTATATGGCTTACGAAAGTAATAATTTTAGTGGTTAATTGGTATGCTAAACTGGGAATTTAGTATTGCTTATGCTAGTTTGTTAAGAAACGAACATAACATAATTTGAACAAAGCAAATTGGACAAGAATTGAAGTCACAGTGTAGATTTTTGGGATGAATGTCAAGAAAATTGAGTTTTGTATGAAAATGTGAAATTTGAAGAATTAAACTAGTATACTTGATGTTAAATTGTTCTAATTGGTTGAAAATGTTAACAAACTTGTTTACAATAGTTTTGTATCAATTGTACATGTTGACATTACTGTTTAGTGGGTGAAATTTGTGTTCGTTGGGCTAATGTTCACTCTTGTTCATCATCGTCTCGCCTCTGTCTGTCAGGTAATGCCGTAGCAATTGCTACTTTGTCTGTTAAGCAAAAAATGGCATGTACTTATTTGTGTGTAATTGCGCTTATATCCTAGTTTATGACAATCATTTTTGCTGCTAATGAAGTTATGGAATAGCGACATGCATTGAACTAATGATGTGTTAGTGAGATAAATATGTAGTAACAAGGCTAAAACAGAGTCGTGTTATGTGGATTGTAAATTGAAAGTTGTAAAAATGATTATAAGTCATGAACGTGTTATGTTATTTCTTAGTTTATACAGTGAAGGTTAGTTAAGTGTTATGATGTTAACACTTAGGAATTCTGAAATGTAAAGGGTAACATAAGTCTTGTGCTAAAATGATAAGTTTAACTAGATATGCATATGTTGTAGTATTTTAGTATATCTAATTGGTATTGTGGTTCTAAACCTATGTGTAGGTGAACGTGAGTTTAATTTTATAGCTTACGCACGAGGCAAGTTTCTAAACTTCTCTTTTTTATATTGAGCAAGCTTTCTAACTCTACACTTTTGTTGAACTAGTTCTATTATTACATTGTGTAGCTTTATTCTTTTGATTGAGCAATTTTTCTATCTTAAACTGTTATTGAACAAGTTAATTATTCCTAAATTTCATTTGAGCAAACTTTAACTCTAATATTATTGGAATTCTCATTTTGGTTGATTCATTCTAACTTGTTTATAGTTAAGCAAGTTTCTTAAGTTCTATTCTTGTATAATGAACACAGTTTTTAAACTCTCGTCTCTATTATTGAGTTGTTTTATTTCTTTGTATGAGTTAATACTATGTTGGGAAAGTTTTTAGTTTCCAGCTTGCTATCAGTTAATGTATGTTCAGTAATTTCATTTCTAATGTTATAAGACCCTAACCTTAGCTTATTTATTATTCACGAAAGGTTTACCATTTTATTCATTTTGATTGAATCATTATGCTATATAGTTATTTCAAGCATGAGTTTAATATGTATAATCAGTTCACCTATGATTCTCAATTGTTACATGTTATGTTGTTATTAAACAATTTGCATTGTGTTATCAAACATTATTGATTCAACTAGTCCTCTAGTTGATGTTAGATTAAACTTCAAATTACCCTTGAAAGCTTATCAAACCAAACTTTCTTTAGTGCGGACTTGTACTCTAAATACTAAGATGAACAACCCTATTATTATTGGGGGATAATTTACGCTTAAGCGTTGAAATGTTTGTGCACAATACTTTTATGCGAAGGGATGATCCCTAAGTGCGAGGAGTACTTATAGTCATATATTTGTTAAAGTTGGAGTTAAAGATTACCGCTATATCTGTGGACATAGTTCATGGTATTATGACCCTCGTTAGATATATTCCATATTTTGGATTCTAGTTTTTATTATCATTGTTAGAGTACTATTAGGTTTGATGAGACTATTAGATTTGGCGAGTTATTATTATTATTCTCCTATTGATTCATTGTTATATCCGGTGAGCAATTGTTTTGCTCACTCTTGCATATTATACACTCATTTGCGACTAAAGTTGAGAAGGTAGATGAGCCTTCAACTAGCAAAGGGAAGGGAAAATTGTACAAGTGATGAAGACTTATAATTTTGATTATTGTTATGATGTTAAACTTTTAATTTGATGATAGACATACAAATAATGATGTGATGTAATAAATTTATTTTCGCACTTTTATGATGTTAAGGTTAGACAACCTGGGATGTTTTTGGATTAAATGATGTAACCCTATTTAAAAAGAGGATTTATGGTTTAAATATTATTTTATTTGGGTAGATAGTATGATTGTATGGATAGTGAGCACCAAATCTTGTGGGAATGAAGTACCTAGATTTGGGTGCTCCAGGCTTCGCAGGTCCCGCCATCTCGAAGTACGTGCATGCATGCAACGTGATGTCTGCTCGAACTTGTAGAATTTTAATTCGAGCCTTCGATTGAGGTGTATAAGACCTTTTACGGAGTGCTGTTATCGAGAGCTACACAAATGACATGGGATTAAAGGTTTCCAAAAGTCAGGAAGATGGGACCATGCCCTTGGACTTCAAGCATCAAATTCTATCTGGTGTGATGTTCTGTGTAGTAGTCAATCGGGATTGCAACTATTTGGCTCTTGTGGAACATTGCTATGTAGAATATATGTTAAATTGTTATTGAGATGGCGCAATGTGGGATCGAGGTGGCAAAATGATGATTTTGCCCCTCATCAGGGTTATCTCCAGTTTGGGCGGATAAAGTAATCGTTGCTCAGAGTTATCTCTGAGAATGGGCTACTGTAAGTGTTGGATTTCCTCATGGTTATATCTGAGGTGTGCCTGACCTCCCGGGGTTATCTCCAGGTTTGGGACTAAGTGCCTCGGGGTTATCTTCAAGGTTGAAGCTGATTGTTGGGGGTTGAAATGAACATCTCCAGGGTTATCTCTGGAACTGCAACTGCAGTCCTCGGGGTTATCTCCAAGGTTGACACTGTCTTTCCCGGTGTTATTTCTGGGACTAAGACTAAGTATCTTGGGGTTATCTCTGAGATGAAACGGCCTTCTCCGGTGTGATTTCCGGTATTTGGTGAAATTTGTCCTCCGAGTTATCTCGAAAGATGATTACGCCTCTGCGGTGTTAGTAAAAGGTATACAGAAAATTTTGAGTGTCTACAGATGCCCCTTTTTGTCATATTCATGCAATGCAATGGAATGGATAGGATAAAGAATACTAGACACTTGAAATACAACAAGATAATCATGATGCAATGTGCAACAACATGATGCAAATGTATGTGGTTTGTTGGATTGTTCTCCAACATGGTGGGATGATTGCTGGCTCCCCTTGACTTCTATCGAGATTGACAATTATTACTGACAACCATGATGAACTATCTTAGACGTGTAATCTAATACTCTCTGGAGCTTCAAGGATGTTGACGTTGGGGTTATCACCAAAGTTCTTAATCCTTGATACAGGCTTCACATTGAAGATGCATCTCTCATGTACAAGAGACTCTGTGGGGATAGAGCTTTGTCTGCTGAGGATTTGTATAACATATTCCATCATCGGTCCTCCCCGATGAGGATGTTTTTTCCTGGTTCGTATCCCCAGGTCTTTCCGCTGCTCTGTTAGAATTACTACCAACAGTCGGTGTTGTCAGGGTTACCTGACCTTCATTGTTATGTGCATCAGTGGATGAGATCCCTACTGGGGATAACTTCAAGTCTGCTTAACCTTCTTTGACGCGTGCATCAACGGATGAAATCTTCACTCGGGAGAAGCATTTTGGAGTTACAACCCCGAACTAATGGCATCGGACCTTCGTGAGGTATTTCCAAGTGTAATTTGCAACTATTGTGATCATTGATATAGTAAACCCTGGGTTTGGGTGAATACCAATGAGTGACAGGTGGACCTGCAGTCGGGTCTCTAAAAATCAGGATTTTAGGCTATTCCGCTCAATCGCGTAACATTTTTATTCCTAATTTGGCCTTTTTAGCTTGCAAGACCTCCTTTGCAACTCAAACTGGACCGAGCTGGAGGGTTGGGCCCCATTCTCGCTATATCTTTTAATAGGCCTCGGTTAGTTGTTGGGCATATGTGTTCTATTTCCTTATATTTTTAGTTGTACAAAGATGATGTATTAGATGATGATGTACTTAGGAATGTATATACTATTATTCCTTACTTCATATTTCCATCTATTATTTATCATGCATGTATTATGTTATGCATATGTATGTATGTCCAGAGATATTCAACATTGACCCTTGGATGGTCTTATGACACGGCCCATACAAATGTCTTCTTCGACAATTAGCCGTATTGATCATACCCCACAAGTATTGGTTGCATCCCGTCTGAGATCGTGGTATGATAGTATGTCACCTTCAGACAGGGTGACTGTAGATCAATTATTGCAGCATATTATGACTTTCCTGATGTTTTAGGTTCTCACAGGCTTTGTAGAGGGTATGTTGGAGCATTGGATATCGGAGAGGTAGGTTTTCTGGTTTGGTATCCATGAGTTAAATCCTGCCTTAGAGGAGTATGCACGGTTGATGGCGTTGCCACTGGACAGACCTTGCGCACAGATGGCTATCGGAGACATAAGCCGATAGTTTATGACCTTCACCGGGCTGAGGCGTAGAGTTTTATAGGATGGTATCACATCCGGCCACGTGGTATCCCAACATTTTTTGATGGACAGATTTGGCTTAGAGGATAGCTATACACGGCATTCTGAAGATTTTACCATGCCGGAGGATCATTGGCATTTGGCCAGAGTAGGTGTACTCCTACTGTATGTATTGTCATATGTATACATGCTACGATACATAGATGAGTTGGACATTGGCATTCTTATGGCAGTGAGAGCTCTCAGGGAGGGTCACACCATTGTACCGATGATTGTAGCATAGATGGTGAGGTCGGCCACATATTGCAGCACTAACCCTGCAGGGGTATTCACATGTAGTTTGATCATGTTGTATGTGTGGTTCATGTTACACCTGAGATCGATTGGCACATTCTGACGATATGGGTATTGTTTTACCCATGAGATAGCCATGTTGTACTCCTTTCAGCCTACGGAGTGTATAGATCCTACATCTTTGTCTATTTTCCTAGTAGGGATTGGAGATCCATTTGATATATTGCTGTGTACATGGCTCAGTTCACCCTACATCTTCATTACTCATGCTCCGGGCATGTATTATCTCCCTCTAGCTGGTTTGAGGGGCATGACTACTTACCACCCACTAGCTGTGATGTGTCAGTTTGACCAGTTCTAGGACTTCCATCCTTTTGAGGGGACTTTGAGTCAGCACTTGGCTTCTTGCCACTTGTCAACAGAGGACAAATCCAGGGTGTATGTCTGTTGGGATTAGCATGAGCTAGCTGCATTTTTTATTAGCCATTCGGGCTGTTCTGCAGAGTATTCTGTATGGATGGAGACAGAGACTACATTGGTTGCGGTAGTATCCACATTACCGAAGATTGATTTTGATGATGGGGAGCCCATAGAAGACCTTGATATTCCCACCGAGGAGGAGCTATTCACTAGGTTGCCAGCAGCTCTTGTAGATTCTCCCAGTACGAGTGCTACTATGATTTAGCATTCAGTACAGTATTTGGAGCAGAGTCTTCATTTGATGACCTTTGAGAGAGATTAGGTTAGGGCCTTGATGTTGACAGCTCTTGATGGGAGAGACACCGCTCTGTTAGAGAGAGATGAGGCTAGATCAGTCAGAGACACCGCTATTGAGGAGCAAGATGAGGCCAGATCAGCTAGAGATGCATTGATTATTAAGCGGGATGTTGCCCTATCTGCCCGGGATGTAGCCATTATAGATAATACTTCAGTGAGAGATGCCTTAATACTGGCACACTTGTCGATATAAGTGCATATATTGATGAGCATAATGCCATTATACAGTTGGCCGCGGATCTATTAGCTCGTGTAGATACCCTTGGGCAGGAGCTTGCAATGTTACCTCCTTCTTCGGAGAGAGATGCCATGTTGGACTTGATAGTTCGTATATTCACGGGATTTTAGATAGACTTGTAATTTCCTACACAAACTAGCTTAGCCATTTTGTCATGTACAACACATATTTTATATATCAAACAACATTATATATGGCAGGGAAATATATTTTGATTCACTTCCCTTTTAGTTGTGCCTTGATACTTGTTTGATATTTTCCTGCTTCTTCAGGGCTTGTGATCTTGATGTATTCTGAACTCATCCTTGATAGGTGGACATTAAGATGTCTCAGGATCTTTCAGAATGGATCATTTATATGTGTGTATCCCTACTCTCTTTGGTGTCTTGGGATTAGTTTTTATATGGAGATGTAGAGAGGATTGTGACTTTTCCTCTCTAAGATTGACTGCACCATAGATGGTCACCAGTACTCCTTTTTAAGAGGAGCCCAGTTAGTTCCATCTCTTAAGAATTGGTGTTTCTCTTTGAGGAATCAACCGCAACTTAGATGGTCGCAAACTCTCCCATTTATGGGGTGGTCAGGTAATTCATCCCTTTGGTCTGAAGCCGATGAAAATGTGGTGGATTGAAGTTTGATCCCAGTACCGTGGACAAGTAGTTGTATTTTGGTAGTGGTAAGATCGAATCATAAATGGCTACCTACATACTCCAATTGAAGAGGAGACCAGGTCTGCGTAGTTCGAACCTGGTGTAAGAGGTTCAACGTCGAATGGTGTAAGGATAGAAAAGTGTAGAAATGTTTTTATTGTTTTTGTTCATAGAGAAGGGTATAGAAATGTTTTTGTTGTTTTTGTTTTATTACGACCGGACCATATAAAATAGTTGCCTACGTACTCCCATGTATTGGGGAGATCAAGTCGACGTAGTTCACCCTAGATTCAGGACGTTTTGCAGCTGAAAAAGTTTGATCCCATGTTCAGGACAAACTGTGGGGAAAAGTTTGATCCTATGTTCAGGACAAACTGCGGGTGTGAAAAAGTTTGATCCCATGTTCAGGAAAAACTGCAGGGGAAGGGTTCAATCCCTGGTGAGATAACCAAAATTGTATGATTTGAAGTAAGGAATCTGATGATCCAAAACCAGGCTGCTGGCTTGAAGAGTGTGTTTCCTTGATGGGGTAAATGGATATAAAGAAAGAGTTGTGTGTAATAAGGGGGAGAAAACTTGAAATGACTGGTGATCTGGTGATCCAAAACAAGGATGTTTTCTTGATGGTAACTTCACACATAGTACTATTTTACGGTGTCTGAGTTGATGAGCTGTGGAAATTCGTCGTCATCCATTTCCTGTAGTCTGAGAGCACCTCCTGTTAATACTTCCTTGACAATAAATGGGCCTTCCTAGTTTGGAACAAATCTTCTTCAAAACTAAGTCATGCTGTTTAAACCGCCATAGCCGGACTTTTCTGTTGTAGGATCTGGCATTCCTCTATTGGTATAACTGACCATAAAGGATAGCATCACTTTGCATTTTGTCTATTAGAGACAATTGGTGATATATGTCTTCTAACCATTGGTCTTCATCCAGCTGAGCTTCAATTAACAGTCTAAGGGATTCCATTTCCACCTCTATGGGGAGTACTGTTTCCATCCCATTGGTCAATGAGTAGGGGGTTGCCCTAGTGGAAGTACACATTGAAGTTCTGTAGGCTAACAGAGTCAAAGGCAAGAGGTCAGGCCATCCTTTGTGATTTGCGGACATCTTTTGCATGATTTTCTTGATGTTCTTATTAGCAGCTTTAACAGCACTATTCATCTTTGGACAGTAGATGACGGAGTTAAGGTGTTTGATGTGGAATTTACTCCATAACTCCTCCATCATTTTGTTGTTGAGGTTCTTAGCGTTGTCTGACACAATCACCTCTGGTTGTCCATACCGACGAATGACATTGTTTCTGATGAAAGCAATTATGACTTTTTTGGTAACCCTGGGGAAGGAGGTTGCCTCTGCCCATTTGGTGAAGTAGTCGATCACGTTCATTTCCCACATTGAGATGGTCCAAGGTGAAATCATATTGCGGAGTTCCCTCGGAGGTCTTATCCAGACATCTGAGGAGACCTTATCCTACATCTCTTTTGTAGAGTGCATCTCCGCTCATGTAAAACTTCATAGCAAGTCGATGGATTCGCCTTCTTTCAGTTAGGCTCGCCTCAGCGGGTGTAGATCCGTGTAACGGCCCGAAATCCGGTCTATCTTCACACCCGGATTCCGTACGTCACAAGTACATCATTCATCCAAACATACATCATTATATACTGAAATATAATAACATACATTCTAAATTCCCAGGTTCTAAAACCTTATAACCTTTCTCATTACAAATAATGATAATTACATTATTCCTTTCATCTTACAAGAGTGACTTTTATCCGCCACCAAGGATACATAACAATTCAATAAACTAGTCTATAGTTTAATTTTCATCTTTCTACATTACAAGTCTTCACTTAATCTTTTCGCTCATTCACATTCTGAATGGCACTTCATCTGGATACCGTCAGCTCGATTCTTACGGAATCCTTAAGTTCTTCTAACATCGTTCGTTGAAAATGTTTTTATTTAAAGCAAGTGCGAGCATTCAATTGCCCAGCATGTCATAACAGTTGAACAAACATCTTCAAGAATTCAAACATTCTTTTACGACTTCAATAACCAAACAAAGGTTATGAAGCAGTTTGAACAATTGGAATAATCTCGATTCCTATAATTTTAAAACATTAGTCACATTCACTTTGAAATACTTTCATTCTCTACTCTCTTTCATACACATTCTGTCTGGCTAGAATCAATAGCACAGACTTAACAATAATGGTTCATGTATAAACAGAACATGCTCATATTGAACAGTTCAATCACAAAACAGTTCATATCATAGAAACACATAAGTGTTCACATTGTGGCACAAGGCCTCATACGTTCTACCACCTTATACAAATATCACACATTCGCACATATATAGAACTTCTCAAGTTCAACATCTGAGAAGTTTTAGAAACTAACATTAATTTAAAATATGAATGAAGTTAGGAAACTTGCCTTACGCACAACTACATCTTACGCTGAACTGCTCATTCCATTCCCTATAACACATAAGGAAATAACACATACACCAATTAGTCATATACTTGACTTACACATTGGTTTACTTAATTTTACTTCTTAGGGTTCGCGTTCTTGCAATATAATTTTACGCGACTAACTTTCATTACTGGTTTACGGCTTCATGACATACGGAGATGTCTTACTCAAAATTTTCTTCATCTTTGTTGATTTACATTCTTATCTTCTTCTTATAACTTCTCTAGGACTCAGCACACATCGCTTCTCTGCTGGTAGTCCATATGGTACTCTGAGTGGTTTCCCACAAACAACTAACAAACAAGTTCCCGTCTCATCTACACTGCCATCACAGTTAGTTAGATCGGTTGCCAGTTTCGTATATACCTACGCTCTCTGAAGGAATTGTTTAGCCCAGCTCCCAAATGTCAACCATCAAAGGTTACGATTGTACCACAACCTAAACTTATCTTAACTTATACGAACTATTAACTATAATGTTCGGTAAGTCAATTTCTTATTCCTTTTGGATTTCTGACAACTAAATGCCATACCTCAGGATTCATTCTTATCCGACTCACATTCAGCTTTCATTAATCTTATTACCATTCGATATGGCTTTATCGATACCATTCATATGCTACTTACTACCTTTATCAACGTCTATGTTATACAACTAGGGTATACTTAGCACGTTCGTCCAATGCGAATACGATTCACGAGGATCATTTACGTATTCAAAGTTCATGTTGCTCATCTCTTAACCTCTCATTCAACCTTTACTTAAGGTTTTAATCGCTATCAATCGTTATCCATCCCATGAACCCCATGTTCATTATTCTTTCTTAATGTCAAAGCCATACCGATCGTTGTATGCTAAGACCAATCGTTTATCACAATAACGTTGCATTCACAGCGTCTATACGCTTTACACTTATCTCTCATTACCACAACATAACATCAAAATGTTATTCATTACTTTCGTCACTTAACGTCTAAGGAACCACAATCATAGCAATCCCTCATGTTTGTTTATTGCGACTATCATCCCCGGATCTTGATTCCGTAATCTGCAATTACATTCTTTTAATCTCAGTTAATCATTCTGTTCAACCTTCATTAAAGGTTTAAAACACTTGATTAAGTGTTACATTAGGCGAACTACATGTTCATTAGAAGTTTATTTTCTTTCTACCATTCCTAACCAAGCAATAATCATCTAACTTATACGCGATGGTTTTAAACTTGTCCATCAACAACAATTATACTACAATGGTTTTAAATTTGTCCATCAACAACGTTCTTTGTGTTCTTCGCGTGTTCTTCGTGTTCTTCATTTGTTCTTCATTTTTAATCGATATTTTGGATTACGATTTCACTTTTTCTTGGAATTTGATGTTATAGAACATCATTCCTTACTTATTTAACTTACTCATTCATAAGATTCATTAGGATCACTCAAAATCCTTACGAATCTTATACTTCCTTAAGAAATTTATAAAATGAACTTCTAATTCTTATTTCTTCATTTTCTTATGATTTCAACCATATGAATTCATTCTCAATATCTTTTACTCCTTATTCTCATTAATCTAAGTTTTTGAACATAGAAACTTAAAGAAAATTTCTAAGAGAATAGATTTCGGATTACCTTTCTCCTTTGATCTCCTTCCGTCGGACAAAGTTTACTCACGAGCCAACTTTTCTTCTTCCTTTTCTCTTCTTCCTCCCATCTAAACTCTCTCTCTCTCTCTCTCTCTCTCTCTCTCTCTCCCTCTCTCTCAAAGTGTAGGATTTTCAAGAATCCAAACAAATGAGCTTAAGCTTCCTATTTATAGATTTTCAAGGCTAGGGTAAAATAGTCATTTCGCCCTCCCTAACAACTTTACTATTCAAGGCTTAAGGACTAAGTTAACTTATCCCTCAAGTTTGCTTAGCCCTTAAGTTTCAGAGTTAAAATCTTTTGGGTTTCGTCCAAGCGCTTTTAAAAACTGCGATTCTCAGGATCCAAATATTTTTGGATATTTCGTCTTTCCTTTACCGATTAACTTTTACGTATTCTTCAGATATCCAAAAAACTAAAAAACACTTTTTGGTGTCAAGCGTTTTCTTTAACGTTTTCCCCTAACGTAGCTAAACGAATAAAAAGTACATAACAGTACTTTTCATCGTTTTGATTTTGTCTGATTTCTACACGTTTTTCGAGAAAAACTTTTATGGGCTTACTTAACTTTTCACGACATATTATCGTCAAATCTTTCGACGGAATGTCATTCTGACATACTGAACTCTCAGAATGGCTTAGGTTATTCAAACCCTAACCCTTAGGTTTCGTCAAGTGAATAGTGTCTATTTCGTCTTTTTCCCCGAAAATATTTTGTTCCCAGAAAATTTTTATTTTCTTCTTGAAAATTCTTACTCGTTCAATCTAGCTCGTAGCCAGAATCCTCTCGATTAATAATCATTCTAGGTTATAGAACAATTAATAAACACATAGCACATAATAATATTAATAAAAAATCATTTTATTAATAACTAATTCTTTAAATCTTAATTTTTGGACAATCCGGATTTCTGGGTTGTCATATCCTTCCCCCCTTATAAAAATTTCATCCTCGAAATTTCTTCAAACCACACCCATACCCGGGTCATTACAAATCCATCTCGTAGGTACTCCTTGATATGCTAATACCAGGGGTGTTGGATGGGAGGTAGCTCATCCGATACTTCTCCAATATAATTCCCATAGGTCGGAGCCTTTTGTAGGAAAATGGGATGCTTGGCATGTTTTCCTTGTCAGGTATGTTGATCAAAGAGGTTAAAGTTGCTAGCGCAACCGTAAAATCATTTCTATTCCCAGGAATATAGAGGAAGTTTATTTCTTCAAACTCTGTAGCCATCTGTAAAACTTGTCGATGGTAAGGCAGCAAATATAGCTCTTTGGTGTGATAGATTCATGTCCTCTTTCTAATTACCAATTTTGAATCCCCAAAGACAGTTAACTGCCTGATACCCATTGATTGAGCAAGTTTGAGTCCCATGATACAACCGTCATACTCAGCTGTGTTGTTCGTGCTGACAAACTACTCAGCGACAGGATAGTGCTCCCCCGTATCGGATACTAGAACTGCTCCAGCTCTAGAACCTTCCATATTTATAGCTCCATCAAAATACATTTTCCATAACTAGTTTGTATCGTACTGATGGTGTTGCTGCTCTGTTATTACCCCTTTATTGGGGAAGTATGTTTCCAAGGGTTTGAATTTCCCTGCAGGTGCGGCGGCCAGTTGATCCGCAATTCCTTGATCTTAATGGACTTTTACATCACGAAGACGATGTAAAATTGTTGTAGGATCAATTGCCATCTAGACAGCCGATAATTCAATATGGGTTTACTGAACACATACTTTAGAGGATCCACGCGGGATATGAGATGGGTTGTGTGACCATGGAGGTAATGTTGTAACCTCATGGAAGCCCATGCTAAAGCACAATAAGTTTTCTCAATCAGAGTGTACTTGTGTTCACTATTGCTGAATCATTTGCTGAGGTAGTGGATAGCTCGCTCTTGGCCTCTATTGTCTTTTTGTCCCAGCATGCAGCCTATGGCATTGTAATTAAAGGACATGTACATGAATAGGGGAACATCATCCCTGGGTGGTACCAAAACAGGAGCATTAACCAGCTGCTCTTTGATTGTAAGGAAGGCTTTTTGACACTTATCATTCCATTTCATGGAGGAGTTCTTCCTTAATAGCTTGAAGATTGGCTCACATGTTGCTTTGAGTTGAGAAATAAACCTGCTAATGAAGTTTGTTCTTCCCAAAAATCCCCATATTTCCTTCTCTGTCTGAGGAATGTGTATTTCCCTGATGGCCTATATTTTGGTGGGATCCTGCTCAATCCCTTTGTGGCTGACTAGGAAACTTAGCAACGTGCCTGATTTAACGCCAAAGGTGCACTTGGCTGGATTTAACTTTAAGTTGTTCTTATGCAACCTATTGAAGAGCTTTCTGAGATTGTCTAAGTGGTCTTCTTCCGTTCGGGATTTTACAATGATGTCATCCACGTAGATCTCTATCTCTTTATACATTATGTCATGGAAAAGAGCCATCATAGCTCGCTAGTAGGTTGCTCCAACATTAATGAGGCCTAATGACAACCGTTTATAGAAAAAGGTTCCCCAAGGCGTGATGAATGTAGTTTTCTCACGATCCTCCTCGGTAACCATAATTTGATGATACCCCACAAAGCAATCAGCAAAGGAGTATATTTCATATTGAGCAGTATTGTCAATGAGAGTGTGGATAAATGGCACGGGAAAGCTATCCTTAAGGCAATCTTTATTCAGATCCTGGTAATCCACGCAAACCATGTTGGATATCCATTCAGGATATGTGGACACCATGATGATGTCGACTTGAAATTGTTTCATAATTTTTTCTTTAACCTTTAAACTCCACTCAGGTTTTAATCGCCTGAGCTTCTGCTTGACTGGCTTAAATCCCTCTTTAATGGGAAGGCAATGGATGACGATGTCCATGGAAAAACCCACCATGTCTTCGTGAGACCATGCAAACACATATTTTAATTGGGTTAATAGTACACCCATGTCATTCCTTTGGTTTGGAGTGAGGTCTGTATTAATCTAGATTAACCCAAGGCTTTCTAAGGTTTTGAGATTGAATGAGGTGGTTTGATCAAGATTTGGTTTGAGTTTTTCTTTGACCCATTCCTTGATCTCCTGATGTATCTCAGTGTCCTCTTATATTTCCATCAAGCCTGAGTCCAACTTTTCATCAAAGTTACAGTCCTTGTGGAGAAAAGGCACCTCATTAGCAAGTATAGGCACATCAAAATTTAGAGTCCTGAAACAAAATATGCTTTCACTTAATATATAAAACTATTCAATCATATAAAGTGTTAGCATGTACTGACAAAATAACTGCTAATATTGCATAAAAAAGTAAGCAGTTAAAGCTATCTACAGGGCAGAGGGAGTTTCTACCCTTTTTACCCTTGGCGACAAATGCAAGGAGTGTTGCTCTAATTGTCAAGGGTTTAGTGGACGACAGTAATGAAGTGGCTATCATCGTCCTCCTTCTTTTGAAAGATGACCATAATGTCGGGATAATCATCGTCTGGAGTGTATCTATTTGTGTGCTCATCATGTAGAAGGATGCGTAGATGAGACAAAATCCTGGCGATGTCTTGTTTACATTTATGTTCCCTCTCTTCCACTTTGGGAGCAGGAATCAGGACCTCTTTTGCTCTAACCAGTATCGGTTTGGGAAATAACATAACCATAACATGGGCTTGAACCTTTACTGGAGACTGTATAGGCTCAGGATCTGTAGGTGGAGATAATCGTCGTATGGCTGAAGATGAAGGAATCTGTTTATGCTTGTGTGGATTCCTATGACTGGAGCTAGTAGAATAGCCTAATCCAGTTGTTCCTGTTTGACTTGGGACTTGAATTGGGTGCATAATGCCCTGTTGATTTTTGCCCAACCCTTGTCCAGCTTGATGACCCAATGACATCATCTCTTGTGTGGCCGACATTACCTTGGCAGAAATCTTGGGTCTGAGAGGTGGCGCCCCAATGGGATGGTAATGAGTGTTTCTCACCTCTAGGGCATGGAAGCTAACTGGCTCAACTTCTGTGTTGAAACTGATGAGTGGTATGTCACTTTGTTCAGGACATTTCGGTTCAGCATTAACAGTGACTAGGCTATTGTTGATAATGTACTTGAGTTGTTTGTGAAGGGTGGAAGGGACGACTCCAGCCATATGAATCCATGGTCTTCCCAACAGCAGATTATATCATGTAGCTATTCTGAGCACATGAAAGGATACACTGAATGTATGTGGACCAATCTCCACAGGTAGCTTAATTTCTCCAACAACGTTTCGTAGGGACCCATCAAAAGCTTTGATAATCGTATGGCTGCTTTTGATCCTCTTGAGGTTTATATTCATCTTTTCCAATGTAGCGTAAGGACATATATTCAAAGATAAACCTCCATTTATGAAGACTCCTCCCACCATGTATCCGGAGGACAAAACAGCTATGTGCAACATCTTGCAACGACCAGTCCCTTCAGCGGGTATGTCATCATCAGTGAAAGATATCACATTGTTGTTAAAAATGTGATCAACCAGATTTCGGAATTTTTCCACATCCACTAATTTTGGTAAATGGGCTTCTTCCAAGACCCTTAGCAAGATCTTCCTGTAATCTTCGGAAGAGAAAACCAAGTCCACTATAGAAATTTGTTGTGAATCTTCTATCAAGGTTAAAACCACCTTGGCTTCGTTATGGCCCATGGTACAGAGGAGCTCTTCAATTTTCTCCATGGGAACTTTTCCGTTTGATATGATGGTAGTCTTCATCACCCGATGGGGAAGATACAGTGGATTCTCCTTCGATACTGCAGCAGTTGTATGGAATGTAGATCCTTCAGCTTGTCCATAATTCTAGGGGACTTTTTTTCAAGCTGATAACATGATATTGTAGCCTAGATGTCAGGAGAATTGGCTCTGGTGCAGCAACTTTTAAAGGATCGTCAGCACCTTTGAGTTGAATTACTTGTATTGTGAGTGGACTGGCAGCCAAATCATTCTCAGCGGATATAATTGCTACGTCGTCCTTCCATTTTGTAGGACACGTGTTCCCACTCTTGAGTAATAAAGTGTCGTCATCTTCCATTTGAAGGACACCGCTATCAATTAAATTCTGAATAAGGTGGCGGAGTGCCCAACATTCTTCTGTGTTATGACCGCGAGAATGGGAGTGGTACTGGCATACTCCATTGGAATTGAACCGTCTGAAACGGGGATTAATTGGATGTAGAAGGGATGTAATTCTTCTTTCATTGATCAGCATCTGAAATATCTCCTCCATAGTTTGGCCAAGGTATGTAAATTCCCTCTTGTTGGCAAAATCCCGACAGGCTTTGGCACTTGCTCTTTTTGCAACCTCATCCTCCAGTGTTTCACTTTCTAAAGGCGATGATGGAGTATTCATAACAAAATGAAGGAGACTAGCATACTCCTAACTGACTAATTAGCATGTGACTTGGTGCTGATGGATCACCAGTTCTGCCAATTGGTTTACTTACTTACAAAGAGCCTTAATCTTTCATTCCATCATGAACTGGAACTGCACATAATCCCATCTGTTAGAACCATCTTTGCTAGTTTGGGAAGGTTCAACAATGTAATTAGAACTCTGTCCAGTGCTCCAATTAATCATATTGACCTCTTCTTCTTTGTGTTGAGGAAGAGGGTTATCTTGCACACGAGGTTGGTCGGGTTTAGTCACCACAATCTCCCTAGTCGATTAAATCCTAAATCTTATGTTTCAAGACCAAACAATCCTGAGTATCATGTCCCGGTGCCCCGACATAATAATCACACTTTCGTGTAGCATTATAACCCTTCCCATTTGGGTTGGTTGGTGGAAGAAGATGTGTAATTTTCTTCTGAGTAGTCAGAAGATTGAGAACATTCTCGAGTGAATCCCCTAGGGGTGTGAACACTCGATTGCGTCGGACTTCTCCACACTTTGGCAATGTAGGGTTGGAAGACTTTGATGGAAAAGGGGAGTAGTTTCTCCTTTGGATAGGCATATTTTGACTGCCTTTCTGACCTTGTAATATCAAGGAAACATCCTCCTCTTTCTTTTTATGGACCCTCCGGGGGTTGTTTCCATAAGTTCTGGATTGGATGTGCTCAGGAACAACTTTTAGAGAGGCTAGGTCTTGGATTTTTCCTGACTTCAATCCCATCTCAGCCATCTCTCCATGTTTGATCATTTTAGAAAATAGCTTGCCAATGCCAGCTAAGACTCTCTCATAGAAAGGAGCTTCTTGTATGACTATGAAGGTCATCACCATTTTTGACTCCGTCATAAAGGGAATAACTTGAGCATCAAGGCGCCTCAACCTTTGAGCATACTCTCGAAAAGACTCATTAGATTGTTTCTTGACCTTGGTAATTTGGTTTACCGGTCAGGAGCCATCTGAGATTGGAAGCTATACTGAGTAAGGAAGGCATGAGCTAACTCTTCCCAGCTATGTATTTTAGAATTGTCTAATCTGGTATACCACGATCGGGCTTCTCCAGTTAGACTCTTTTGGAATAGCTGCATTCTGAGCTTCTCATCCTCGGCATAAGATCCGAGTTCTCCGATGAATACCTTCAAGTGTGTGTAAGGATCTCCTAACCCATCATACTTTTCAATGTCAGGAGTCTTGAACTTCTCTGGATAATGAACACCAGGGAATATATAAAGATCAGCATATGAAACACTGCCGTGTGCTCCAATCCCTTTTATAGACCGAATAGTTCTTGCATTTGAAGGACCTTTTTCCTGATATCACCGGTGTCTAGATCTTCTTTGAGATGGGTGTTTTCAGGAATTTTGATGGATTTATCCAACTAAAGCTCAAGTATTGGATTTACTTAATCCACACCTTGTGTTCCTTCATGTGTGGAGGATTCTATATGTACGGGTATTCATGAACCCTGAGTAGACTGGTGTAGTTCTTTAAGTAGAACAACCAAATCTGTAATTTGTTTGCTTAATCCGTCAAACTCTTCTCTAGAGACAGGAGCAGGAATAGACTAGTTAGATGAAGACATAATTAGCTGTAGGCTCGTGACCTTTTTTGACTTTGAACGGGTAACAGGCCCAATTGTTTCCCTATAAAAACTTATGTAGTTTAGTCTTAGGGAATGTATAAAATGTTTACATGCTATCCTAATGTGTCCAATTTAAGAATATTATCCTATAAAACGGGTGCCATTTGATAGCATGTCAAGCCTTAATATGCATGTATACATATTCTTCATATTTTCCATTACATAGAGATTAACATGGAATAAAATTACAAGTAATTATCTTTACAAGTAATTGAAAATGAAAAGCATGAAGAGATTTTCCTCCGCATTTGCTTTATCATAGGCTGACCTATCTTAGGTTACTCTCGCGGATTTTTGGTATGAAGGTTCCCATATTATCGCAATTTACTTGACGGGAAGTTAATCCGGTCTTTCAACTAGAGCGAATCTGGGTGGTGCCTTGCCTGAGCCTCGTTGGAATTAGTCTCCCTACAAGTCCAGTAATCAAACACCGATAGGATACCCTCCTTATGAAGGAACCACACAGCATACATTCACATGCAACATGTCTCACCGTTTATGAAAATGATGACATGTGTGAAGCACTAATATCACAAATAGATATATTAAAGTGTAGTAAGTAAAATACATTCGTACACATTCATCAAAAATGTAAATGCAACATCCACACACAAGCTTTGAACAGTTTTGAAAAGCTTGTAGTAGCGGCTTAAGTCATCTTACTGGTGTCCCCAGCAGAGTCGCCACCTGTCGACGTCGGGATTTTTATTATCCCTCTCTTGTTCTTGTCTTTTGGTGTTCTCATATTAGGTGAGATTTGTTTGAAAAAACAAGTTGTGAAAAGGTTCGACATTTATATGTTAACGATTTTACTGTAAGAGTTGCCAGTTTGTTTTTTAAATGGTTGTACCAATATAACCGAGAAAAAGTTTGCACATTGACCCAGTGATGTGACACTGATAAATTAGTCTGTGAAACCGAGATTCATTAGGGTCCGGAGACTTGCTTATGTGGAGGGAAGGTGTTACGCACCCCCTCAACATCCGTGTTACAACGGTGACCGCCACTTTTCAATTAAACTGTTATATGAATGTGTTTGTGTGTGGGTCAATGTGCAATTATTTAGAAGTAGTGCTATGCCTCGTTCGCACCTATATATATAAGTCCCTAACTTTTTTGAATAGAGAATAATTTTTCTCAAAATATATTTTTAATATTATGGTGTGGATATGATATAATGTTACAGTTGTGGGTAATATTTAAAAATTTTACAAAGTAAGCAAGTTGATATAAAATATTTGTTATGTCGGGGAATATTTGATTGGTCGGAGAATATTCATTTTAACAGGGAATATTCGTGCGACGACACAATCATTGGTGGACCCCAAAACAGAAGTATTGTCGTAGTTAGAAAACAACAGAAATATCTTTTTATAAAAATAACGGCGAAAGTTTTACCGTTAAACTGTTGAACTACAATGTGGTAAAAGTACAGTAATACACGTGGTTGCATATTAGCACACAGTATTGATTATTAATGCTTACATGAGAAGTCACTCAGTTAGACTCAATTATTGCTACAGTAATTGCTGCATAGTATCTCATGTTATTTGATTCAATTATTGTCACAGTATTAAATCAATAATTGAGACGACAAAGTTATTCATATTATTATTTACAATATTGACGATGTCTAGAAAGTTTTGTTGAGGAGAGGTTTGGTCAACTAATTGCGCCTTGATATAGGAGAAATCTTTTCTGGAAAGCCCCTCTTTCACAGGAATGATCTGGTTGTTAAATATTGTGAGTTATAATATTAATGATGAATAATTGTTAATAGATTAAAAATGTGTTTATTAAAGATAAATAATTTGTGGTAAATATTTATTCAATTTTTTGATATAAATTTAGGGATTTTTATGAGGTGTTTGTTGTAAGTTTGACTTAGTATTCCATGGGAAGATTTACTAATTTTATGGACCGTCAATGGTGGTTTTAATAAATAACCAATCTGGACAATTGATGGTGGTTTTAATAGTTAATCAATCTGGACCATTGATGGTGGTTGTAATAGTAAATCAATCTGGACCACTGATGGTGGTTTTAAAAGTAAATCAATCTGGACCATTGATGGTGATTTTAAAAGTAAATCATTCTGGACCGTCGGTGGTGGTTTTAAAAGTAAATCAATCTGGACCGTCGGTGGTGGTTTTAAAAGTAAATAAATTTGGACCGTCGGTTGTGGTTTTAATAGTAATCAATATGAATCAATTACTATTTAGTCCACTCTCCTATAAATAGAAGCTTAATTCTTCTTTCATTCTCACAAATTCACTGAGATTCACAAGAGACACTATAACGAGAGAACTATAGAGAGCAAGAAGAAGAGTATTCTGCTACTTCACTATTGCAGTATCCAGCCTTGTACTAAGGTAAGGGGTATTATTTCATTCGTATTCATAATGAATAATATTTTTCATATCAATCCTTTAATATGTCGGAATAACCTGTCTATGCGGATTACGAACCGTATGACAGGTGAAAATCCATTTGCAGTTTCGTATATTATTTCTTTTCATATTCTTAAATCTAAACTTACTATGGTAAGTATTTCTTCTATAATCCTTGAAATTACTAGAATATTCTTGAGTTTTGCGCTTCATCCAGTATCGTTTCATTAGAATATTGATTTGAACTTTCTTATTAAATATCAATATTTTCACCTGGGGGACTATTCATCCAGTTACTATTCACTAGAATATTATTCACTCGGGTATTTGGGGCACTTTTCATGTTGGGATACTATTCACGGGGTACTATTTACGAAATACTATTCACAGGGTACTATTCCCAAAGTACTATTCACATGGTACTATTCACGGGGTACTATTCACCGAAAAATTTATTTATTTTCTTTCCAAATTATTTTTGATATATGGATATTATTCTTGAATTTTACTCCACAAAGTAGTATCATGTTGATAATTTGGACATTATTGAACTCTTGATAAATTAAATTATAAATCTTTGAAAATTTATCCTTTCCTTTCTTTTAATCGAATTCTTATATCATTGTCATCATCCTTATGCTTATATTTTGATGAAAGTCATCTTTGGCTTATGTGCATAGATGGACTATTGATTGGTATGATTGTGACCAGGGATAATTTGGTATGATCATGACCATTGATGATTACACGAATATTCTTGGCTCGTAGTGCAAGAATAATTTGTGGACGTGATAATAATGAATATCCTTGCCCCGTAGTGCAGGGATGATTCGATGATGTGATTTATTTATTAAGCTGAGTCTCAGCGATAAAGTTAATGATAAAATTTTTAAATCATAGAAGATAGTAGATATCATGCTCTACTTGACTCTTCTAATGGATTTCTTTTTCCGCTACAGTTAAACTTGTTGTCTATTATATTCTATAAGTTTAACATTGTTGAAGGCTAATGATAACTTATTCTGCATTATCTTTGTCATAATATTTCTTACCGGGCTAGTTGTGCACCCTATTACTTCCATTGTTCTCTTCAAGAAATGAGAACATAGCCGGAACTAGTCGAGGAACAGAGTGATGGTCCGAGATGGTGTTATAGTAGTCCTCACTATTCTATAAAATAGTGTGACAATAAATGTAATGAGAACTCCATTTGAGTTTGGATATTGTCTAGAAGACAATATTCGTGTAAAAACTCTCAGCTCATGTTGTATAATTAAGTTTGTATTTGTATTCAGTACCATGTATTTGGCGAGCCATTGTGGGTGATGTATACCTATTTTGGGGGCGTCACAGTTGGTATCAATGCTTAGGGATATGGATCCCTGGCGGAGATGTGAGACAAGAACTTGGAGGGGATAGACGGGGAATTCCTTCGCTTGTATGACCTACCTAAGTTTATTTGGTATTTAATTGGTCGGTCAGAGTATAGGGATAATATTTGTCATGTCAATTAACCCTTGTTTTGTGGCAGTGTTTTAAAATGGCATCTAAAAATGTCGAGATAAGCAATGAAGCACATGAGACCGTTGAGTCACCAACGATCAATAACAAGGATGCAATAGGAAGACAATAATCCTCAGGTAAACAACAACACCAATCAAATGATGAATAATGGGATGTTCAGAGGCTTCATGCAATTCATGCAACATAAGGCGAGAGCGGCTCCTGTTCAAAATGCAGGTGGAAACACTGAAAACTCTCAGATGGTCACTACTAAGCAGTTCAAGGAGTTGGGACCACCAGAGTTTTTTGGAGAGCCAAAACCACTTAAGGCGGAGACGTGGATAAAGCAGATCACCAAGATATTTGATGTCTTGGGATGCTCTGAGGAGAAAAAAGTTCCCTTTGCCACCTTCTTGTTGAGAGCAGAGGCAGATTAATGGTGGGAATCAATAAAATGTACTCAGCCTGGCGCACTCAAAATGTCTTGTGAAAAGTTCCAAGAACTATTGAACGACAAGTACTTTCCCGAAAGTATTCGTCACATGAAGGAGGTGAAGTTTATCAAGTTGGAGCAAAATAATATGACCGTGTCACAATAAGAGGCTAAGTTTTCCATGTTGTCCCGGTTTTCTTCCCATTTGGTTGATAATGAGGAGAGAATGACGCGAATCTTTCTACGAGGTTTGAGACATGAAATACGTCAATACCTCATTTCTCACAAACTATGTTTGTATTCAGATGTTGTAAATAGGGCTCAGTTATTGGAGCACGACAATGAGTCAACCCAATCAAGAGAGAGTAGCCAACAAGTCGATAATACCAGTGGTAGCAGTCATCGAAGGAATGACAACAAACGTGGAGGGAATCAACATGCCAGAAAAGGTAACCACTTCAGAGGTAATCATGGCTAAGATAATAGAAGTGGAAATTTCAAGAAGAGGAGATTCAATAATGATGGAAAGACATCAGCACCAGCACCTGTTGGTAAGGAAGGAGAATGACCGTCGGTCGTATGTTACAAATGCGGAGGAGAGGGACACATCAGTCCAAACTGTACGTAACATTCAAAAGCATGTTACAATTAGGGAAGAGAATGTCACCTACCCAATTTTGTCGTGCACCAAAGTCAAGTCCAACTGGGATAGAGGCATCAAAGGTCGTCCCAGACAAGACAAAATCGGTAGTTCAAGGGAGAGCATTTGTTGTAGCCTCCCAAAAAGTAAGGAATCCAAACGAGGTGATCACGGGTAAGCTAATCATAAACTCTAGTGAAATCTATACCTTATTTGATACCAGTTCTACCCATTCTTTTATTTCTGCTACTTGCACTCAACGTTTAAATTTGACTCTGGAGAAATTAGATTTTGATTTATCTGTTGAAACTCCATTGGGAGAAACCTTCATTACATCCACTATTTATAAGTCTTGTTTGATTCAAATCGGTAACCGCACGTTACTTGTCGATCTTAAATCTTTAAAAATACTTGCATTCGATGTGATTTTAAGAATTGATTGGTTGACTACTCATCATGCTAAAATTGATTATTTTCATAAGGTTGTTATCTTTCATATTCCTAACCAACCTATTATGCGAATTCAAGCAACCAAACCTTTAAAGTCAATCATTGTCATCTCAAGCCATAAAGCTATTCGTTTATTGAAAAACGGATGTTAAGTTTTCTTAGCTAATGTCACAGATTTAAACAAAAATACGTCAGTCTTGAATGTTATTTCTATTGTTAATAAATTTCTTGACGTATTTTCTGAAGAACTTCCTGGCCTACCCCTAGAGTTTAAAATTGAATTTTGTATCGACCTTGAATCCGGTACAAAACCCATTTCCAAAGCCCCATATCGAATGGCTCCTATTGAGCTTCAGGAGTTAAAACCCCAACTAAAGGAATTATTAGACATTAGTTTCATTCGTCCTAGTACGTCTCCTTGGGGTGCTCATGTTCAATTCGTGAAGAAGAAAGATGGAAGTAAGCGACTTTGTATTGATTATCTGGAGTTGAATCATGTCACCATAAAATATAGGTACCTGTTACCTTGTATTGATGACCTGTTTGACTAGTTGCAAGGTGCCAAATTCTTTTTAAAGATTGATCTTCGTTCTGGATATCATCAGTTAAAGATTAAAATCGATGACATCCCAAAGACTGCTGTCAGAACTCGGTACGGGCATTAGGAATTCCTAGTCATGTTTTTTCAATTGACTAATGCTCATGCTGCCTTCATGGATATGATGAACCAAGTATTCAAGGAATATTTAGATCACTTTGTGGTCATCTTTATTGATGACATCCTTATTTACTCCAAAAGCCATGAAGATAATGAGCAACACTTGAGGTTGATACTCCGAAAGCTTCGTGAGAACAAGTTATATGTCAAGTTGAAGAAATGCGAGTTCTGGCTTGAGGAAGTGGCATTCCTTGGGCATATAATATCAAATTATGGAATATCTATTGACCCGACAAAGATTGAAGCAATTTAAAGCTGGGAGCAACCTAAGTCAATGATCGAAGTACGTAGCTTTCTCGGCTTAGCTGGTTATTCTCGGAGATTTATAGAAGTGTTTTCTCAAATTGCTACTCCATTAACTCAGCTGACTCGGAAAGGTACAAAATTTAGTTGGAGCGAGCATTGTGAGAAGAGTTTTCAATAACTCAAGAGGAGACTCATTTCAGCACCTATTTGGACAATTTTATATGGTTCAGAGGGAATTATCATCTACAGTAATTCTTCAGGAAAAGGTTTAGGATGTGTTCTCATGCAACATGGGAAAGTCATAGCCTATGTTTCACGATAACTCAAAGAATATGAAAGGAATTATCCTACTCATGATCTAGATTCGGCAGTTGTCGTTTTTGCGCTTAAGATTTGGAGGGATTACCTGTATGGAGAGAAGGTGGAGATCTATACAAATCATAAAAGCCTCAAATATTTCTTCACTCAAAAGGAACTCAACATGCGGCAACGACGATGGCTTGAAAGATTATGATCATACCATTCAATACCATCTTGGAAAAGTGAACGTAGTAGCTGATGCATTGAGTAGAAGATCATATGTGGGTACGAGCGCGATATTGTCAATGCAAAGGCCCATTTGTATAACTTACAAAGAATGGAGATGGAGTTAAAGACTCCAGGGACCCATATGACGATGGGGAATATACGATTAGAATTGACTTTAATCGATAAAGTTAAAGCTACTCAAGCTACAGACTTGGAGCAAATGCGTATAGAGAAAAAAGTGCAAGAAGGTGTTATTCCAGAAACAAGAATCGATGAAGAAGGAATACTTCGAGTCAAACCAAGACATTGTGTTCCTAACAATTCTGACTTGAAGTATAAAATCATGATGGAGGCGCACAACACACCGTTTACAATCCATCATGGGAGTACCAAAATGTATTATGATCTTCGACATACATTTTGGTGGAGCAATATGAAGAGAGAGATAGTGGGGTTTATCTCAAGGTGTCTAACTTATCAACAAGTCAAGATGGAGCATCAAGTGCCAAAATATCCATTGCAACCACTTGAAATTCCAGAATGGAAGTGGGAGCACATTACCATAGATTTCGTTACTAGTCTTTCCAAGGTTTCTCAAGGCATAGATTCAATTTGGGTAATTGTTGATAGATTGACCAAGTCTGCTCATTTCTTACCGATACGAGAAACTTATACACTTAAACATCTTGCTCGTATATGCATAAATGAGATTGTAAGACTGCATGGTATGCCAGTATCCATAGTTTCTGATCGAGACCCAAGATTCACTTCAAGATTTTGGGTTAGTTTGCAAAAGCTATGGGCACAAATTTACGATTCAGTTCGGCATATCATCCTCAAAAGGACGGGCAGTCAAAGAGGACTATTCAAACACTTGAGGATCTATTAATACTCTATGTCCTTGACTTCAAAGGTAGTTGGGACAAGTTCTTACCATTGGTGGAGTTTTCCTACAACAAAAGTTATCAAGCAAGTATTGGTATGGCTCCATTTGAGGCATTGTATGGAAGAAAATCTCGTTCTCTAGTATGCTGGGATGACGTGGGTGAAGAAACGTTGTTGGGATCGAAGTTGGTATGTATGACTATGAAAAAGATTCAAATGATCCGACAACGTATAAAAACCTCACAAGATCGAAAAAAGAGTTATGCTGATCTTCATCGAAAGGACGTGGAATTCAATATTGGAGATCATGTGTTGTTATGTGTTGCTCCATGGAAAAGAGTTACAAGATTTGGAAAGAGAAGAAAGCTCAATCCTCGATTCATTGGCCCATTTGTAATCCTCGATCGAGTAGGAACTGTGGCCTATAGACTCGCCTTACCGCCAAGTATGTCTCGTGTTCATAACATTTTTCACATATCTATGTTACATATATATGTGAAATAACCGAACCACATTATTGAATTAGAACCGAACGAGATAGCGGAGGATTTAATGTATGAAGAGGTACCTGTTAAAATCTTGGATAAGAAGGATCATATTCTACGCTCCAAGGTTATACCTCATTTCAAAGTTTTGTGGAGAAACCACGATGTGGAGGAAATGACCTGGGAGTTAGAATCTAAAATAAAATCAAGGTATCCTCACCTCTTCTACATATCAGGTACGTACCCTAATTTCGAGGACAAAATTTCATAAGAAGTGAGGTTGTAAGACCATAACTTTTTTGAATAGAGAATAATTTTTCTCGAAATAAATTTTTGAATATTATAGTGTGGATATAATATAATGTTATAGTTGTGGGTAATATTTTGAAAATTTTGCAAAGTAAGGAAGTTGATATAAAATATTCGTTGTGTCGGGGAATATTCGATTGTTCGGGGAATATTCATTTTAACAGGGAATATTCATACAAAGGAACAATCATTGGTGGACCTCATAATGGATGTATTGTCGTAGTTAGAAAATGACAGAAATATCTTTTTATAAAAATGTATTCCTATGGTAGCATTCATCGAATCGGTGACAACAAATGTGGAGGGAATCAACATGCCAGAAATGGTAACCACTTCGGTGGTAATTATGGCCAAGATAATATTAGTGGAAATTTTAAGAAGAGTAGATTCAATAATGATGGAAAGACATCAGCACCAGCACTTGTGGGTGAGGAAGGAGAACGACCGTCGGTCGTATGTTACAAATGCGGAGGAGAGGGACACATCAGTCCAAATTGTACGCAGCAGTCCAAAGCATGTTACAATTGTGGAAGAGAAGGTCACCTAGCCCAATTTTGTCGTGCACCAAAGTCAAGTCCAGCTGGGATGGAGGCATCAAAGGCCGTCCCAGACAAGACAAAATCGGTAGTTCAAGGGAGAGCATTTGTCGTAGCCTCCCAAAAAGTGAGGAATCCAAACGAGGTGATCACGGGTAAGCTAATCATAAACTCTAGTGAAATCTATACCTTATTTGATACCGGTTCTACCCATTCTTTTATTTCTCCTACTTGTGCTCAACGTTTAAATTTGACTCTGGAGAAATTAGTCTTTAATTTATCTGTTGAAACTCCGTTGGGAGAAACCTTCATACATCCACTGTTTATAAGTCCTGTTTGATTCAAATCGGTAACTGTACGTTACCTGTCGATCTTAAATCTTTAAAAATACTTGCATTCGATGTGATTTTAGGAATTGATTGGTTGACTACTTATCATGCTTAAATTGATTATTTTCATAAGGTTGTTATCTTTCATATTCCTAAACAACCTATTATGCAAATTCAAGCAACCAAACTATTAAAGTCAATCACTGTCATCTCAAGCCATAAAGCTATTCGTTTATTGAAAAACGGATGTCAAGTTTTCTTAGCTCATGTCACAGATTTAAACAAAAATACGCCAGACTTGAATGATATCACTATTGTTAATAAATTTCCTGACGTATTCCCTAAAGAACTTCCTGGCCGACCCCCAGAGCTTGAAATTGAATTTTGTATCGACCTTGAATCTGGTACAAAACCCATTTCCAAAGCCCCATATCGAATGGCTCCTATCGAACTTTAAGAGTTAAAAACCTAACTACAGGAATTATTAGACATCGGTTTCATTCGTCCTAGTACGTCTCCTTGGGGTGCTCATGTTCTATTCGTGAAAAAGAAAGATGGAAGTATGCGACTTTGTATTGATTATCAGGAGTTGAATCATGTCACCATAAAAAATAGGTACCCGTTACCTCGTATTGATGACCTGTTTGACCAGTTGGAAGTCGCCAAATTCTTTTTAAAGATCGATCTTCGTTCTGGATATCATCAGTTAAAGATTAAAACCGATGACATCCCAAAGACTACTATCAGAACTCGGTACGGGCATTACGAATTCCTAGTCATGTTTTTTGTATTGACTAATGCTCCTGCTGCCTTCATGGATATGATGAACCGGGTATTCAAGGAATATTGGGATCACTTTGTGGTAATCTTTATTGATGACATCCTTATTTACTCCAAAAGCCATGAAGATAATGAGCAACACTTGAGGCTGATACTCTAAAAGCTTTATGAGAACAAGTTATATGTCAAGTTAAATAAATGTGAGTTCTGGCTTGAGGAAGTAGCATTCCTTGGGCACATAATATCAAATCATGGAATATATATTGTCCCGGCAAAGATTGAAGCAATTTAAAGTTGGGAGCAACCTAAGTCAATGACCGAAGTACGTAGCTTTCTCGGCTTGGCTAGTTATTCTCGGAGATTCGTAGAAGTGTTTTCTCAAATCGCTACTCCATTAACTCAGCTGACTTGGAAAGGTACAAAATTCGATTGGAGCGAGGATTGTGAGAAGAGTTTTCAAGAACTCAAGAAGAGACTCATTTCAGCACCTATTCGGACAATACCATATGGTTTAGAGGGAATTGCCATCTACAGTGATGCTTCAGGAAAAGGTTTAGGATGTGTTCTCATGAAACATGCGAAAGTTATAGCATATGCTTCACGATAACTCAAAGAATATGAGAGGAATTATCCTATTCATAATCTAGAGTCAGCAACTATCGTTTTTGCGCTTAAGATTTGGAGGCATTACCTGTATGGAGAGAAGGTGGAGATCTATACGAATTGTGAGACCCCAAATTTTTATGAATAAAGAATTAAATTTCTCTAAATATTTTTTTGAATATTATGGTGTGAATTTGATATAATGTTATAGTTGTGGATAATATTTATAAATTTTGCATAGTAAGCAAGTGGTTATATAATATTTGATTAGTTGGGGAATATTCGTTTTAACAGAGAATATTTGTACGACGGCACAATCATTGGTGGACCCCACAACGGATGTATTGTCGTAGTAAGAAAACGACGAAATTATCTTTTTATAACGGCGAAAGTGTTACCGTTAAAACTGTTGAACTACCCAGTAGTAAAAGTACAGTAATACGCGTGGTTGCATAGTAGAACACGGTATTGATTATTAATACTTATGTGAAAAGTCACTCAGTTATACTCAAATATTGCTACAGTAATTGCTGCATCATATCTCTCATATTATTGATTCAGTTATTGTCAGAGTATCATCTGCATAATATGATATATTATTAAATCAATAATTGAGATGGCAAAGTTATTCATATTATTATTTGCAATATTGATAATGTCTAGAAGTTCTGTCAAGAAGAGGTTTGGTCACCCAATTGCGTGCCAATAAGGAGAAATCCTTATCGAAAAGCCCCCTCTTTCCTGGGAACGACTTGGTTGTTAAATATTGTGAATTATAATATTAATGATGAATAAGTTCGTGTTGATTAAAGATGAAATTGATAGTTCCATTGTGTTGGAATTATTAGTGTTAGTGAAAATTGACATTTATTTTGATAATAATTGATGTTTAGAGGTTATATTGACCAATCGGGTAATTAACCGGATAAATGAGCAATTAATTGCTATTGATTTACATGATTATAACTATTTGTTCACATGTGTGTACTATTAATTCACATTCATTTGCTATTAGGGGAGTTGGTGCAAGATTGATAATACTTGCATGACTAAGTTAAAAATGGAGGTATAGATGGAGGTACTATACTATAATTCATATTTTTACATGTCTAGAACTATTGATTCACATGATTTACTACTGATTCATATGATTTACTATTAGGGGAGGTGGTGCAAGTTTGATAATACTTGCAGGACTAAATTAAAAATGAAGAAAAAGAGGAAGGTATTATACTATAATATTTTTAGCCCCAAAACGTGCAATTATCGAAACTATATTTTTCTATAAATAGAAGCTCATTCTTCATTCATTTCTCACCAATTCACTAAAGCTATAGAGCAATTATTATAGAGAGAAATTATAGAGAGAAAGAAGAAGAGAAGTCTGCTACCTCACTATTCTAGTATCCAGTTTCTTCTAAGGTAAGAGGTATTATTTCTTTCGTATTCATGAAGAGAGTTATTTTCTTTCAATACTCGTAAGAGCTGTTATTCTATTCTTTATTATTCTGTTGGAATAACCTGTCTACGCGGACTACCGCATGCATGGTGAATTCTTACATTATTCCATTCTTTATTATTACATTGGAATAACTTTTATGCATGCTTGATCTATTGCATACTGTTGAATTCTTACATTATTCCATTCTTTATTATTCATTGGAATAACACATTCTATGTGGACTACCATGATCATGGTTAATGATCCTTTGTATTAATTCCTTATTAAATTGTGGAAATGATCTGTCTACGTGGATTACCGCATGGTGGGTGAAAATCCATTTACAGTTTTATATATTCTAGTATACTCATTTGGTTAAAGTTTTGGCTTCTATACTTCATGAAATTAGTAGAATATCCTGGATATTTGCACTTCATCCTGTATCTTTTCATGGAAATATTCTTCTGAGCATTCTTGAATTTTACTCCACAAAGCATTATCATGTTGACAATTTGGACGTTATTGATTTTTAGATAAATTAGATTATAAATCTTTAAAATTTATCCTTAAAATTTTTTTATTGAATTATTATGTCATTATCATCATCCTCATGCTTATATTGTGATGAAAGTCATCTTTGGCTTACGTGCATAGATGGACTTGGTATGATTATGACCAGGGATTATTCGATATAATCATAACCGTAATGTGACGAATGTTGTGGTGAAAGTCTTCATTGGCCTATAGTTCATTGATGGACAATTGTTGTTATGATTATGACCAGGGATTATTCGATATAATCATGACCATTGATGATTACATGAATATCTTTGGTCGTGATGCAGGGATGATTCGATTTTATTTATTAAGCTGAGTCTCAGTGATAAAGTTTATGAAAAACTTTTTAAATCATAGAAGATAGTAGATTTTATGCTCTACTTGACTCTTCTAATGGATTGCTTATTCCATTGCAGGTTGTTGATCTAAAACTTGTTGTCTATTATATTCTATCGGTTGTTATCTTTGTTGAAAGCTAAGGATAATTTATTCGCATTATCTTAGTCATAATATTTCTTCTTTGGGCTAGTTGAGCTCACCCTTTCTTTCCTTTGTTTTCTTTCTTGAAATGAGAATATAGTTGGGGACGAGTCGGGGAACGGATTGACGGTCCAGATGTTTGTTTTATTAGTCCTCACTATTCTATAAAATAGTTTGACAATAAATGTTATGAGGACTCCATTAAGTGTGGATATTTTTTAGAAGACAATATTCGTGTTAAAACTCTCAGCTTATATTTTGTCGTACTTTACAGGACAGTTGTATAATTAAGTTTTTATTTGTATTTTGTACCATGTATTTGGCGACTCAAGATGGGTGATGTATACCTATTTTGGAGGCTTCACAGTTGGTATCAAAGCTTAGGGATATGATCCCTGGCTGAGATGTGAGACAAGAACTAGGAGGGGAGAGACGGGGAATTCCTTCACTAGTATGACCTACCTAGGTTTATTTGGTATTTAATTGGTGAAATCGGAGTATAGGGATAATATGTGATATGTTAATTAACCCTTGTTTTGTGGCAGTATTTGAAAATGGCATCCGAAAATGTTGAGATAAGCAATGAAGCACATGAGACCATTGAGTCACCAATGATCAATACCCAGGATAATGTGCAACAGGAAGATAATAATCCTCAGGTAAATAACAACACCGATCAAATGATGAACGATGGGATGTTCAGAGGCTTTATGCAATTCATGCAACATCAGGTAAGAGAGACTCCTGTTCAAAATATAGGTGGAAATAATGGCAACCCACGATCGGTCATCGCTAAGCAGTTCAAGGAGCTGGGACCACCGGAGTTTTTTGGGAAAGCCAGGACCACTTAAGGTGGAGACGTGGTTAAAGCAGATCACCAAAATATTTGATGTCTTGGGATGCTCCAAGGAGCAAAAGGTTCCCTTTGCCACCTTTATGTTGCGTGAAGAGGCAGATTACTGGTGGGAATCTGTAAAACGTACCCAGCCTGATGCACTAAAAATGTCTTGGGAGAAGTTCTAAGAGCTTTTCAACGACAAGTACTTTCCCGAAAGTATTCGTCACATGAAGGAAGTGGAGTTTATCAAGTTGGAGAAAAACAATATGACCGTGTCGCAATACGAGGCTAAATTTGTGGAGTTATCCCGGTTTGCATCCCATTTAGTCGATAATGAGGAGCGAATGACGTAAATGTTTCTAAGAGGTTTGAAACCAAATATACGTCAATACCTCATTTCTCACAAACTTTGTTTATATTCAGATGTTGTGAATAGGACTCAGTTATTGGAGCGCAATAATGAGTCAGCACAACCAAAAGGCAACGACCAACAACACAATAATAATCGTACCGGTGGCAACAACCATCGGAACAATGAGAACCATAGTGGGGGAAATTATCATGCCAACAATGGTAACCACTTCGGTGGTAATTATGGCCAAGATAATAGAAGTGGAAATTTCAAGAGGAAGAGATTCAATAATGATGGAAAGACGTCAGCACCAACACCTATTGTTAAGGAAGGAGAACGACCGCTGGTCGTATGTTACAAATGCGGAGGGGAGGAACACATCAGTCTAAATTGTACGTAGCAGTCCAAAGCGTGTTTTAATTGCGGAAGAGAAGGTCATTTAGCCCGATTATGTCGTGCACCAAAGTCAAGTCTAGCTGGGACGGTGGAACCAAAGACGGATATGGACAAAACAAAGTCGGTGGTTTCAGGAAGAGCATTGTTCGTGACTTCTCAAAAAGCGAGTAACCCGAACGAAGTTAGCACGGGTTAGTTAATTATAAATTCTTGCGAAGTCTATACCTTATCAGATACCGGTTCTACCCATTCTTTTATCTCTCTTGCTTGCGCTCAACGTTTAAATTTGACTCATGAGAAGTTAGACTTTGACTTATTGGTTGAAACAAGGTTAAGAGAAACCTTTGTTACCTCCACTATTTATAAATCTTGTTTGATTCAAATCGACACTTTCACATCACCTGTCGATCTTATCTCTTTGAAAATACTTGCCTTTGATGTAATTTTAGGAATCGATTAGTTAACTACTCATCTTGCTTTTCATTAGGTTATTAGCTTTTATATTCTTAACCAACCTATTATGCGAATTCAAGCAACCAAACCACTAAAGATAATCACTGTTATATCAAGCCATAAGTAAAGAGCCCCGATCCTTTCGTTGTTAACTTCCTTATGTGGAATGCACTGAAGCCAAACTTTCTGTAGGCGACGTCGTGAATGGTGATGGCAAGTTGATAGGTATCAATGTGACGTACTATCCAAGGCTTGGATGAGAGTCACAGTTTTAAATGATATTTCTATTGTTAATAAATTTCCTGACGTATTCGTGAAGACTTCTTGGCCTAACCCTAGAGCGTGAAATTGAATTTTGTATTGACCCCAATACGAAACCCATTTCTAAAACCCTTCAATATTTCTTCACCTAGAATGAACGTATTATGCGCCAAAGACGTTAACCCGAGCTGTTGAAGATTATGATCGTACCATTCAATATCATCGTGGAAGAGCGAATGTGGTAGCTGACGAGTTGAGTAGAAGATCATATGTGGTTACGAGTGTGACGTTGTTAAACACAAAACCCATTTCGTATAATTTACAAATGATGAAGATAGAGTTAAAGACTCTAGGGACCCACGTGGTGATATCAAATATACGAGTAGAATCGACTTTAGTCGATAAAAGTTAAAGCCGCTCAAACTATACACATGGAGCTGATGAATATAAAGAAGAAGGTTTAAGAAGGCGTTATTCTAGAAGCAAGAGTCGATGAAGAGAGGAAATCTCAACCCTCGATTTAATTGGCCCATTTGAAATCCTCGATCGAGTAGGAATTGTGGCCTATAGACTCGTTTTATCGCCAAGTATGTCGCGTGTTCATAACGTTTTTTACGTATCAATGTTACGTAAATATTTGGATGACCCGAACCACGTTATTAAATTAGAACTAGACGAGATAGTAGAATATTTAACGTATGAGGAGATACGTGTTAAAACCTTGGATAAGAAGGATCGTATTCAACACTCAAAGGTTATACCTCAAGAGTTAGAATCTGAAATGAAGTCAAGGTATCCTCATCTCTTCGGTATACCAGGTACGTACGTAAATTTATGGGCAAAATTTCATAAGGAGGGGAGATTGTGTGACCCCAAATTTTTATGAATAAAGAATTAAATTTCTCGAAAGATTTATTTTGAATATTATGGTGTGGATTTGATATAATGTTATAGTTGTGGGTAATATTTATAAATTTTGTAAAGTAAGCAAGTGGTTATATAATATTTGATTGGTCGGGGAATATTCGTTTTAACAGGGAATATTCGTACGACGGCACAATCATTGGTGGACTCCACAACGGATGTATTGTCGTATTAAGAAAACAATAGAATTATCTTTTTATAACGGCGAAAGTGTTACCGTTAAAACTGTTGAACTACCCAGTAGTAAAAGTACAGTAATACGCGTGGTTACATAGTAGCACACGGTATTGATTATTGATGCTTATGTGAAAAGTCACTCGGTTATACTCAATTATTGCTACTGAAGAATCACGCATCATATCTCTCATATTATTGATTCAGTTATTGTCACAGTATCATCTACATAATATGATATATTATTAAATCAATAATTGAGACGGCAAAGTTATTCATATTATTATTTGAAATATTGACAATGTCTAGAAGTTCTGTAAAGGAGAGGTTTGGTTACCTAATTGCGTGCCAATAAGGAGAAATCCTTATCGGAAAGCCCCCTCTTTCCTGGGAACGACCTAGTTGATAAATATTGTGAATTATAATATTAATGATGAATAAGTTCGTGTTGATTAAAGATGAAATTGATAGTTCTATTGTGTTAGAATTATTAGTGTTAGTGAAAATCGATATTTATTTCAATAATAATTGATGTTTAGAGGTTATATTGACCAATCGGGTAATTAACCGGATAAATGAGCAATTAATTGCTATTGATTCACATGATTATAACTATTTGTTCACATGTGTGTACTATTAATTCACATTCACTTACTATTAGGGGAGTTGGTGCAAGATTGATAATACTTGCATGGCTAACTTAAAAATGGAGGTATAGATGGAGGTACTGATGAAGGTACTATACTATAATTCATATTTTCACATGTCTAGAACTATGGATTCACATGATTTACTATTAGGGGAGGTGGTGCAAGTTTGATAATACTTGAAGGACTAAATTAAAAATAAAAGAAAAGAGGAAGGTATTATACTATAATATTTTTAGCCCCAAAACGTGTAATTATCGAAACTATATTTTCCTATAAATAGAAGCTCATTCTTCCTTCATTTCTCACCAATTCACTAAAGCTATAGAGCAATTATTATAGAGAGAAATTATAGAGAGAAAGAAGAAGAGAAGTCTGCTACCTCACTATTCCAGTATCCAGTTTCTTCTAAGATAAGAGGTATTATTTCTTTCGTATTCATGAAGAGAGTTATTTTCTTTCAATACTCGTAAGAGCTGTTATTCCATTCTTTATTATTCTGTTGGAATAACCTGTCTACGCGGACTACCGCATGCATGGTGAATTCTTCTGTTATTCAATTCTTTATTATTCTGTTGGAATAACATGTCTATGCAGTCTATCGCATGCCTGGTGAATTCTTTTGTTATTCCATTCTTTATTATTCTGTTGGAATAACTTATCTGTGTGGTCTATCGCATGCCTGGTGAATTCTTCTATTATTCCATTCTTTATTATTATGTTGGAATAACGTCTGCGTGTGACTATCGCATGCACGGTGAATTCTTACATTGGAATAACTTATGCATGCGATTCAATCGCACATGCTGGTGAATTCTTCTGTTATTCCATTCTTTATTATTCTATTGGTATAACCTGTCCATGTGGACTACCACATGCATGGTGAATGATCCTTCGTATTCATTCCTTATTAAATTATGGAAATGATATGTCTACGTGGATTACCGCATGGTGGGTGAAAATCCATTTACAGTTTCATATATTCTAGTATACTCATTTGGTTAAAGTTTTGGCTTTTATACTTCATGAAATTAGTAGAATATCCTGGATATTTGCGCTTCATCCTGTATCTTTTCATGGAAATAATATTTTGAGCATTCTTGAATTTTACTCCACAAAGCAGTATCATGTTGACAATTTGGACGTTATTGATTTCTGGATAAATTAGATTATAAATCTTGAAAATTTATCCTTGAACTTGTTTTATTGAATTATTATGTCATTGGCATCATCCTCATGCTTATATTGTGATGAAAGTCATCTTTGGCTTACGTGCATAGATGGACGAAAGTCCTCATAGGCCTGTAGTTCATTGATGGATAGTTGTTGGTATGATTATGATCAGGGATTATTCGGTATAATCATGACCATTGATGATTACATGAATATCCTTGGCCATGATGCAAGGATGATTCAATTTTATTTATTAAGCTGAGTCTCAACGATAAAGTTGATGAAAAACTTTTTAAATCATAGAAGATAATAGATTTTATGCTCTACTTGACTCTTCTAATGGATTGCTTATTCCGCTGCAGTTGTTGATCTAAAACTTTTTGTTTATTATATTCTATCAGTTGTTATACTATTGAAGGTTAAGGATAATTTATTCTGCATTATCTTAGTCATAATATTTCTTACTGGGCTAGTTGAGCTCACCCTTTTTTCTTTGTTCTCTTGTGAAATGAGAATATATTTGGGACGAGTCTGGGGAGCGGATTGACGGTCCAGATGGTTGTTTTAGTAGTCCTCACTATTCTATAAAATAGTGTGACAATAAAGGTAATGAGGACTCCATTGAGTATGGATATTATCTAGTAAACAATATTCGTGTTAAAACTCTCAGCTTATGTTTTGTCGTATTTTACACGACAGTTGTATAATTAAGTTTTTATTTGTATTATGTACCATGTATTTGGCAACTCAAGATGGGTGATGTATACCTATTTTGGGGGCATCACAGTTGGTATCAAAGCTTAGGGATATGATCCCTGGCTTAGATGTCTAGAAATTTCTGTCGAGGAGAGGTTTGGTCACCTAATTACGCGCCAATAAGGAAAAATTCTTATCGAAAAGCCCCCTCTTTCCTGGGAATGATTTGGTTGTTAAATATTGTGAGTTATAATATTAATGATGAATAATTATTAATAGATTAAAAGTGTCTTTCTTAAAGATGTATAACTAATTTGTTGTAAATATTTATTCAATTTTTTGATATAAATATAGTGATTGTTATGAGGCGTTTGTTGTAAGTTTCACTTAGTATTCCATAGGAAGATTTACTAATTTTATGGACCGTCGATGGTGGTTTTAAAAGATAACCAATCTGGACCATTGATGGTGGTTTTAATAGTAAATCAATCTGGACCATTGATGGTGGTTATAAAAGTAAATCAATCTGGACCGTCGGTGGTAGTTTTAAAAGTAAATCAATCTGGACCGTCGGTGGTGGTTTTAAAAGTAAATCAATCTGGATAGTCAGTTGTGGCTTTAATAGTAAGAAATATGAACCGCTCGTTCTAATAGTAAATCAATCTGGACTGTTAATGAATCTGTTACTATTTAGTCCATTCTCCTATAAATAAAAGCTTAATTCTTCTTTCATTCTCACCAATTCATTGAGATTCATAAGAGACACTATAGCGAGAGAAACTACAGAGAGCAAGAAGAAGAGTATTATGCTACTTCACTATTGCAGTATCCAGCCTTCTACTAAGGTAAGGGGTATTATTTCTTACGTATTCATAAGGAATACTATTTTTCGTATGCATCCATTAATATTTCAGAATAACCTGTCTACGCGGATTACGTACCGTATGACACATGAAAATCCATTTGCAGTTTCGTATGTTATTTCTTTTCATATTCTTAAATCTAAACATACTATGGTAAGTATTGCTTCTATAATCCTTGATATTAGTGGAATATTCTTTAGTTTTACGCTTCATCCAGTATCATTTCATTGGAATATTAATCTAAACTTTCTTATTGAATATCAATATTTTCACCCGGGGTACTATTCATGGGTTACTATTCACCCAGTTACTATTCACTAGAATATTATTCACTCAAGTATTCGTGGCACTTTTTATGTCGAGGTAATATTCACGAGTTACTATTCATAGATTACTATTCACCCAGTTATTGTTCACTTGGGTATTCGGGGCACTTTTCATATCGGGGTACTATTCCCAAAATACTATTCACGGGTTACTATTCACGGGGTACTATTCATCGAAAAATTTATTTTTTCAGTCCAAATTATTTTTGATACATGGATATTATTCTTGAATTTTACTCCACAAAGCAATATCATGTTGATAATTTGGACATTATTGAACTCTTAATAAATTAAATTATAAATCTTTAAAAATTTATCATTTGCTTTCTTTTAATTGAATTCTTATATCATTGTCATCATCCTATGCTTATATTGTGATGAAAGTCATCTTTGGCTTACGTGCATAGATGGACTGTTGATTGGTATGATTATGACCAGGGATAATTTGGTATGATCATGACCATTGATGATTACACGAATATTCTTGGCCTATAGTGCAAGAATAATTTATGGACGTGATACTAATGAATATCCTTGGCCCGTAGTGCAGGGATGATTCGATGATGTGATTTATTTATTAAGTTGAGTCCCAGCGATAAAATTAATGATAAACTTTTTAAATCATAGAAGATAGTAGATATCATGTTCTACTTAACTCTTCTAATGGATTTCTTGTTCCACTATAGTTAAACTTGTTGTCTATTATATTCTATCAGTTTAACATTGTTGAAGGCTAATGATAACTTATTCTGCATTATCTTAGTCAAAATATTTTTTATTAGGCTAGTTGAGCTCACCCTTTTACTTCAATTGTTCTCTTCACGAAATGAGTACATAGCCGGAACTAGTCGGGGAACGGAGTGATGGTCCTAGATGGTGTTATAGTAGTCCTCACTATTCTATAAAATAGTGTGACAATAAATGTAATGAGGACTCCATTTGAGTTTGGATATTGTCTAGAAGACATTATTCGTGTAAAAACTCTCAGCTCATGTTGTATAATTAAGTTTGTATTTATATTCAGAACCATGTATTTGGCGACCCAAGATGGGTGATGTATACCTATTTTGGGGGCGTCATAATATACACGGGGTTTGAATTTGTATAAAATTTCAGTTTTAAACAAAATATAGCAATGAGGTTTTGTAAAAGAGGTTTTTCAAACCATGTGCTCAATAGTAATTGAGGCCCTTGATACTTTCATTTTTTTATTAAATGTTTGGATTGATTGCTTTTATTTTCGAGATGCGAAGCATCTTCGAGAAAATAATATATATAGTAGTGACAAACTCCTTGTGGGCATGAAAGCCATCTAAGGAAATTCAAACACCGTGAATACTTTACAAGCTGCTTACATCTGAAAATGTCTATCACGGGAACCGAATCTAGATTCAGTAGACTGAATTTTTGATCACATGATTCCTAGGCTCACATGATGCCGCAATTTATATGAAAGCAGTAAGCAGTTATATATATAAAAAGTGTAAATATATATATAGACATGATCAACCACCACGAAAATCCTCCATGGGGGATCAGAAATGTAAATATATAGAAGCGGTAAATAATATATATATATATATATATATATATATATAGAGAGAGAGAGAGAGAGAGACATGATCAACCACCACAAAGCACCTCCATGGGGGGTCAGAAATGTAAATAAAGAAGTAAAAATGATCAACTGACACGAAGCAAACTCTAGGCGGGACAAAATGTAAATAAAGTAGTAAAAATGACCAACTGCCATGAAGTAAACTCCAGGCGGGACAGAATGTAAATAAAGCAGTAAAAATGACCAACCGCCACGAAGTAAACTCCAGGCGGGACAAAATGTAAATAGAGCAGTAAAAATGACCAACCGCCACGAAGTAAACTCTAGGCGGGACGGAATGTAAATAAAGCAGTAAAAGGCCACGAAGTAAACTCTAGGCCTGACAAATATATATATATATATATATATATATATATATATATATATATATATAAGCTGTAAATGCTCATGATATATATCGATCCTATCATTTCAGCAATTTATCGCTATATATATATATAAAAGCAGTAATGCACCGGATGTAAAATCCAGGCTCAACTAACAGAGTCCGACAATAGTTTATATATATATATATATATATATATATATATATATATATATATATAGTTAATAAACGCCCTGGATGTAAAATCTGTGCTCATCTAACGTAGTTCAACAACGAGTTCATATATATAAGTGTATATATATATATATATATATATATATATATATATATATATATATATATATATACAATAGCAAATAAATTCTCCGGACGTGAGTCTAGGCTCAATCGAGGCATAAATCGATAATGTTAGATAATATATATATATATATATATATATATATATATATATATACAGAAGGAAATAAAAGCCACGGACCGAAGTTTGGGCATAAACACGTAACACGACTCTCAATGTGAAGAACGGTGTGTGCAAAGTAGAAGAGAAAGGCTTTAAAAGGTGTAAGAAGGCTTACAGTGGACTGCCAAGTAAGACTTCTACATCTTTAAATGGATGAACACTCGGCTCTCGCCGGTAAAAATATGAATTAATATAATCTCACAAATGTTTAAAATGAGAAAGCACTCAGTTTAGGGTGTCTACAAAGCAAATTTGACAAGGCTTCCTCACCATTTTCTCTTACAAAATGTCTACCCCAAGACCTCTATTTATAGAGGGGGGAGTCGCAGGTGCACCTGTGGCTGCCTGGGGTGCCCCGGGCTCCGCTGATCCTGTCATCTCGAAGTACATGCACGTGTGCAATGTGATGTCCGTTCGAACATGCAGAACTTTAATTTGAGCCTCCGATTGAGGTTTATAAGACCTTTTACGAAGTGATGTTGTCGAGAGCTACATAAATGACATGGGATTAGAGGTTGTCAGAAGTCAGGAAGATGGGACCAAGCCCTTGGTCTTCAAGCTTCAAATTCCATCCGGTGTGCTGTCCTGTGTAGTAGTCACTCGGGATTATAGCTATTTGGCTCTTGTGGGACATTGCTGTGTAGAATATATGTTGAATTATTATTGAGACGATGCAATGTGGAATCGAGGTGGCAAAATGACCATTTTCCCCTCATTGGGGTTATCTCCGGTTTGGGCAGATAAAGCAGTCGTTTCTCAGAGTTATCTCTGAGATTGGGCTGCTACAAGTGCTGGATGTCCTCGGGGTTATATCTGAGGTGTGCCTGACTTCCCGGGGTTATCTCCAGGTTTGGGACTGAGTGCCTCGGGGTTATGTCCGAGGTTAAAGCTGATTGTTGGGGGTTGTAACGAGCATCTCCGGGGTTATCTCCGAAAATGCAACTGCACTCCTCGGGGTTATCTCCGAGGTTGACATTGTCTTTCTTGGTGTTGTTTCCGAGACTGAGACTAAGTATCTCGGGGTTATCTCCGAGATTAAACGGCCTTCTCCGATGTGATTTCCGGAATTGAGCTGAGCTATCCTCCAGGGTTATCTCCGAAAGATGATTTTGCCCTCCTACAATGTTAGTAATAGGTATGCAAAAAATTTTGAGTGTCTACAAACGTCTTGCTCGTATATACATAAATGAGAATTTAAGACTGTTTGGTATGCCAGTATCCATAATTTTTGATCAAGACCAAAGATTCACTTCATAATTTTGGGTTAGTTTGCAAAAAGCTATGGGCACGGATTTATGATTCAGTTCGGCATACCATCCTCAAACGGACGTGCAGTCGGAGAGGACTATTCAAACTCTTGAATATTTATTAAGACTCTGTGTCCCTGACTTCAAAGGAAGTTGGGACAAGTTCTTGCTATTGGTGTCCAGCAATAATAGTTATCAAGCAAGTATAGGCATGGCTCCATTCAAGGTGTTATATGGACGCAGGTGTCGTTCTCCAGTATGTTGGGATGAGGTGGGTGAAGCAACGTTGTTGGTACCAAAATTGGTACGCATGACAACAAAAAAGATTCAAATAATCCGACAACATATAAAGACCTCACAAGATCGACAAAAGAGTTATGTTGATATTCATTGAAAGGACGTGGAATTTAATATTGGAGATCATGTGTTGTTACGTGTTGTTCTATGGAAAGAAGTTACAAGATTTGGAAATAGAGAAAAGCTCAATCCTCGATTCATTGGGCCATTTAAAATCCCCGATCGAGTAGGAACTGTGGCTTATAGACTCGCATTACCGCAAAGTATGTCTCGTGTTCATAACGTTTTTCACATATATATGTTATGTAAATATGTGGAAGACCCAAACCACATTATTAATATAGAACCAGACGAATTAGCAGAAGATTTAACTCATGAAGAGGTACCTGTTAAAATCTTGGATAAGAAGTAACATATTCTACGCTCCAAGGTTATACCTCAGGTCAAAGTTTTGTGGAGAAACCAAGATGTTGAGGAAATGACCTGGGAGTTAGAATATGAAATGAAATCAAGGTATCCTCACCTCTTCAACATACCAGGTACGTACCCCAATTTCGAAGATGAAATTTCATAAGAATGGGAGGTTGTAAGACCCCAACATTTATGAATAAAGTTGAATTTTTCTCTAAATAACATTTTTGAATATTAAGGCGTGAATTTAATATAATGTTATAGTTGTAGGTAATATTTATAAATTTTGTAAAGTAAGCAAGTTGTTATAAAATATTCGATTGATCGGAGAATATTCGTTTTAAAGGAAAATATTCGTACGACGACACAATCGTTGGTGGAACAGAATTATTATCAGAGTTAGAAAACGACAGAAATATCTGTTTTTATAAAAATAACGGGAAAAGTTTTACCGTTAACTGTTGAAATACCCGGTGATTAAAGTACAGTAATACGCGTGGTTTCATTGTATCACACGGTATTTATTATTTATGTTTACGTAAGAAGTCACTCATGTTATTCAATTATTGCTACAGTAATTGCGACATAGTATCTCATGTTATTTGGTTTAATTATTGTCACAATATTTTATATTATTAAATCAATAATTGAGATGACAAGTAATTCATATTATTATTTGCATTATTGATAATGTCTAGAAAGTTATGTCGAGGAAAGGTGTTTGGTCAGCTAATTGCGCGCCAATATGGAGAAATCCTTATCGGAAGCCCCCTCTTTTCTGGGAATGATCTGGTTGTTAATATTGCAAGTTATATTATTGATGAATAAATGCTGCTAAAAATATTGAGGGGATTTTTATAAAGTATTTGTTGTAAGTTTGGCGCATTATATGTGTTAGGTTTGTAATATTGATGAACGCAATCAAATTGTACAAAATAAGCGAAAACGTGATAAAATTAGTGTTTTAAAATTTTACAAACCATATACCCGGATCATCCTTTATGCATGGTTATTAATTAAACGAAAAGATAAAGAACAAAAATCATACCCTTAAAGATTCGATCTTTCTCAGGTACATGTTAACCTCCAATCTTTTTCGCGTTCAACTTGAATCCATAGGGTTTGGTTCCTTCCTTTGATCAATCTTAACCACCCTAGTGTTTGGCCTCTAGAGGTGATCCACCAAGGAAGAAGAAAAATTCAAGAAGATGGGTGTTAGGCAAAACCCTAGTTTTTCTATCTCATATAGAAAAAAGTGTACTCTCCCAACTATTGGAATTATGTATTCTATGAAAACGCCAACCACTTCACCCATAATAAGACTCCTCTTATTTATAGATGTATGCAACCCTCAATTAAGGAATTGGGTTTTATTTTAATTAAATAAACTCTTTTAATTAATAAGGCTCATAATTGTATTAGTAATAATTAATTAAATCTTTTAATTAATTAGCATCCTAATCTTATTAGGAATAAATGAGAGTACTAATATTAAATTAATTTCCAACTCTTTAGAAATTAAAATAATAATAATTTTAATAATATTAATAAGACTCCTCTTATTAATTTATATATTTAATATTTCTAAAATATTAAATACTAAATATTAAGCTATTTAATTTATTCTATCACCATAGATTAAATTAAATATACTTAATATATTATTACGATTATGTCATTAACTTCTTAAATAATTATTCTTCCTTTTATGGTGTGACCCTTTAGGTTCTCCATATTAAGCCGATTGTGAATAAATCAATTAGAACAATTCTAATCTTATTTAAATAAATAAATTAAACTATTAATTTATTTAAATAAATAATATTTATTCTACAATAGGGATAAGCCTCCCCTAGCGATTAACGACTTTCCGGATAATATAGATGTCAACATTAATCATAAAAGAACCTTTGAGTAAATAGTTACTGTACAATTCAATCCTTCCACCATACAATGTCCCAATTAAATATAAGACATGTAATTACTGTCAAGTCTTATTTTATTTAATTATATGTATTTTGACTCTTAATGCATAACTCCAAATAATGCAAATTAGAAACTCCTTTCTAATTTCATTCTACCTTGGCCAAGGACTACTGGGTTGTCATTTATCGAATCACACAAGACATTTCTCTTCTTATACTAGAAGTGGTAGATTCTTTATTGATCATACATTATCTCCATGCACAACTTATTATACCCAAGCATACCCTTTGATATACCCTAAGGGTCTTAAGGAATAAGTCAAAGTATAACTCATCATACACAAGATATTATGATGATCTCAAGTCCAAGGAGCACTTGTACTACTATCACTACAGGAATTCCTGTTGACATGCAAGTAAAACTCAATTAGGTATTCCTTAGCGAGCCACGTTCAGTGAACTTATTCTCTAATAAGAACCTACATACTTGCTTTAGTGTCTCCACATAAATGATCATGAGGTCAATCATCCTCATCCAATGAGCAAGCAACGCATGTACAAATCTATTTGGATTCACTAATCTCTAATTTAGCAATCCAACGATTGGGAACTATTTAAGTTTTAAGCTTTCTAAAAATTTAGATCTCATTTGAATAATCATCATCATTATGCTAAAAGCATTGCTTAAAACTATGGGTTTATCACATATTATAAAACAGCATCATGTAGATAATTAAAAGCCTTTAATAAATTAATACTTTTTTTAATTAATTAAGATTGTTACAAAGTATATGCTTTATCATCAAACATAATTGGCTTGTGTGCGTATTACTTTCAATCTCCAACTTTCACTAAAGTCAATCGCCATGGTATCTCATACCCTTCTTCTCTAAGTGACGATTATCCTGTTGTTGGATAAGCTTTAGTTAATTTATATGTAATATTTTTCTTGAGAGTCCACTATCTCTATATTGATTTTCCATCTTTCAATGATTCCTATAATCAAATGAAAGTGTCACAACACATGTTTAGATCCAAGATGAGTCTTAGGAACTATTCCTAGTTCTGTAATGAACTTTTCATCCAAACAATAAACTTGTAGCTTCATTTATAGCTATATACTTTGTCTTTATCACTAAACTAGCAACTCTTTGCTGTTTGTAACCTTTCCAATTCACTGCACCAATGTTCAAGGTAACCCTTTACCTTAAAGTGGATTTTCTGTCCTCTTGGTCTGTCTGAAAAAACATGAATCAGTTAAGCCCTCTAGTTTTAATTTAGACCCACCATAAATTTTAATCACATCCTTAGTGCCGGTTTGGTACTTTAAGATGTTTTTCACTGTCTTATAGTGATCTTCTCCAGAATATAACCGATCATCCTCAGGTCTCGTATATTTCATTGTATGCATGATTGTCACTCATGCGATCTCTCTTTTCAAGAGTCTATAGGGACTATTAAGAGAGATACACTCCATGGCTCATCAACATGAGACACCTCTTGGATTTTTCCATGCTAAACGACTTTAGCATCAAATGAATATACGTTCCTTGGATTAAGTCGAGCATCCTCTTAAATCTATCTATATAGATTTGTATCCCCAATTAAGATATTTTTCCCAAATCATTCATGGAGAAATGTTTAGACAACTTTATCTTTACTGATTGTAGCATTAATTTGTCATTCCTTATCCATAATATATCAACATATAATATTAGGAATGTCATAGCGCTCCCACTGACCCTTTTGTACACACTAGGTTCATTCTTATTTGTGATAAAATCAAACTCTTTTGATTTGTTTCATCAAAATGAATGTTCCATTTTTTTTGAGAAGCTTGCTTCAATCCATTTCTTTGAGTGTCTACAACTCTTACCTCATCATATGAAATTGGATCATCATCTTCTATGATGTGTACCTCATCATCATAATCTATGATGAATCCATACCTCCTAGGTATCTTCGATACTATTCAGATTCTGATTGGGTTGTTGTGTAATAACAGTTCATCTACTGAGGTTCCTCTTATTGACTTATAATGTTTTGTGGTTCTTGATCTCTTCAAGATGTGTTATCCTCCCACTAGCCCCTTCAATGATAAACATCTTTATCTTAGAAGGTAGTGTGTTTCACAATAAACACCTTTTGTTAAGTATGATTATAGAATATATACCCTAAACTTACTTTAGGATGTCCCACAAATCTGTACTTGTCAAATCTTGTCCCAAGCTTATCCTTTGAAACCTTTTTCACATAAGTTGGACAACCCCTTATCTTAACATACTTAAGATTAGGAATCCTACCTGTCCATAACTCTTATAGAGTCTTGGGGTCAAATTTTGAGGTTACCTTTTCCGTAGATATGCAGCCATTTCTAGGGCATGACCCCAAAAGGATACTAGAATGTCAGAAAATCATTATGGATTGTACCATGTCCAACAAGGTACAATTTTTCCTTTCAGATAAATCAATCAATTATTGCGTATCAGGAGGCGTCCATTATGAGAAATCTATTTTAGATGATCTAGAAACTTATTGCACAAGTATTTATTCCTTAATCTAATCAAAGAATTTTAATACTTTTCCAATTTGTTTCACTTCCGATTTCTTTGAACCTTTCAAATAATTCATACGTGTATTTCATCAAATACAAACATCCAACTCTTTGAATGATCATCTCCTTTTCTTATACTAGTTCGTTCAATTTGCAAAATAATTTTTCACGTAAGTCAAGTATACAAAATCCATTAAGTAATATTCCAGTTCTATACAAAACCTTATTATTATAAATAGAACAACAATTATTCTTAAATATAATACCAAAGATTTCATTGTCCAACAACAAAATAAAAATAATGTTTCTAACAAGAACTAGAATGCAATAATAAATTATTGTCTTAATTCATTTACTCGTAGGCATTGCTAAACTATAAGTTTCTATGGCTAATGTAGCAACCTTTGTTTCATTTCCCACATATAGGATTACTTATCTTTGTTTAGCTTTCTACTTCTTCTTGGTCTATTCATAAATCTATATTTATGATAACCAAATTTGGTATCCAATACCCAAGTAGAACCTTGACTTAAAGAAAAATTTATTTTTAATCATGACCAAAATTATATTTGTAACCGAAACTTAACTAAGCTTCTTTTGGTTAGCTTCTATAAGATACTTCTTGCAGTTTCTTTTCCAATGTCCAGGCTTATTACAGTGGAAGCAAACTCCTTTGCTATTAGTATCAGTTTTGTTCTTATTATCCATTATTTTTGCCCTTTCTATTTACCTTCTTAGAATCGTTCTTCTTTTCAGAAGATCATTTGGCCCCTACCAGTAAGACTTGGTCTTTCTTGGTTAGAAAATGACTCAACTTTTTTCAACATGTTAAGCAAATCAGTGAGGCTGATATCTAGCTTGTTCATATGAAAAATTCACAACAATTGTGAAAGGAGTCCGGGAGTAACTGCAAGATCAAATCTTGGCTCAACTCTCCATCTATGACAAAACCTGTTGTCCTAATTGTTCAATCAAATTGATTATGTTTAGGACAAGTGCCTGTACTATAGTGTCGTTTGTCATTCTAGATCGGAAGAGTCTCTTAGATATCTTATATCTATTAGTCCTATTTTCCTCACCATCAACTACCTGACGTGCAGGAGTAAAGTATGAGCATCCATAATTTCATGCTAACGCTGAAGCTCGTTACTCATGGATGCGAGCATGATGTATTGAGCCAACTGTGCATCATCTTGTCACTTTCTAAAAGTAGCAATCTCGTCCTCAGAGGCATTGTCTGCAACCATTGCAGGGATAGGTGTATTAAGGACATAAGATATCTTTTCAGCGATGAGAACTATTCTCAAATTCCTTAACCAATCCGTTTAATTTGGTCCGGTTAAATAACATCTTATATGCTTCGCAATGATAGTAATTTAGACATTGTAAAATTCTGTAATTGAATTTGTAATTAACAACATTTTAGCATACATTCTTTTATTAATTACCAAAATAAATTAGTTCTTGTTTTATATTGGTATCTCCTAATATTTTCTTCAAACTATATTACCCTCAATATATATAGTTCAGCAATATCTAATTAAAAATATGCTAGTGAGAATAAGGATCCCATTTCAAATATATATAGCCTTGTGTGTGCACAACAAACTATATATAAATAAATAGGTAGACAACTCTTGTCAATTACATCAACTATGCAACTCTTTCTATTTTGCCTCTTAAATCATAATGGTCAAGTGTGTGCACATCCGAACTAAAATAATTTAAGTTAAGTCAGGTCCAGCATTTCCATATAAGTGAAGAGAAAACTATAGCCCTTGTGTGTGCACAACAAAGCAGTAATGTTCAATTCCTTATAAACATCATATATAATAAAAACAACATCTTAAATATTTAATACTTGTCTTGTGTGTGCACAACAAACTCATATTAAATATATACTCAATACTCTATTATTTCTATCATGCTAGAAGACGACGTTCGATATTCCAAATATCTTTGAACGTTACAGCTTAATATAAAAAATTTGAGGGGCTTGTTATTAATTTGTCTCATCTTGTTTAACGCGCATGCACACACACACACACACACACATATATAAAATATATATATATATGCGCGTATATGACATGCGTATTAATTAATAATACGACGCTTATATATATATATATATATATATATATATATATATATATATAGTATAAGCATACATATATAGAATACTATATTCTACCCGGATTGATTATGGACTTTTATTCTAGTTTGGTTCACTAGAGCCACCAAGTGAACCAAAAGGTCAAACCCTAGGGGTGCAAGAATTAATATTTAAATATAACTACTACATTTAAACTCGGGCTCCATTACAAATAGGTCTTCAAGCGCTCCTTGCTCCTTGATCTCCAATTCTTCAAAATTAATTTTAACTATTATTATTACAAAACTATTTAAAATAAATAGAAACCTTGATCAGCAGTCAAAGGGAAGTACATAGGAGGAGAGTTAGAATTTACATTAAGAAAATAATTAGAGAAGACGAGGTACGTAGACCCCATTTAATAAAATTCATACATTCATGCATCCAACTAAAATAAAATCCAATCACATTGGTCAATAGTCCATAATCAATCTCATTTATTATCATACACATCTACATATGTATCAATAAATAACATCCATCTCATGAATAATAAATATTCAACATATATATTTATATCATTTAATGGGCAAATTTAGTTAGCATAAAATCTAATTTTGAATCAAAATAAACTCCTTTATTTTAATATAATTTTAAATCAAAATAAACTTATTTTATTTTAATTTATCAATTTTGAATAAAATAAACTATTTTATTTTAATCAAAATCTTTAATTAAAATAAACTCATTTATTTTTATTAATTATGGAATCCAATTCCAAGTAAAAATAAATTATTAAAGGAAACATTTAATTCTCTTTCCTATTACAAATAAACTCCTTTATTTTGAATAATGAAATCTTATTTCATATCTAAATAAAATTATTTATTTAAGGAAACATGGATTCACTTTCTTATTCACAAATAAACTCCTTTATTTTAAATAATATGAAATCTTATTTCATATCTAAATAAACTCCTTTATTTAAGGTGTTGGGTCATGATATTTCTCCTATTTGGGCCGAATGAATTGGGCTCATTTATTTAACTAGTTTATTGGGCCTTCATTATTGAACCTTGAAAGTCATTGGGCCTAGTCACTATATTGTTTCTATTGAACTCTATAAAATCGGGTCGGTTCATTAGACTAACCTATTAGATCTTTTTAATATCTATTACTTTAACTTGCAATGATGAAAAAGCATGACAGTTGACTGAGACACCTGCCATTCATTAATGTGGATGGGATTATAACCCAATGCGTGACAAAATGATGACCAAAGGTAGTGGATAGACTGCATGCAGTCGGTAGAACCCATCAGATCAAGGGGCTGTGTCAGTTAGTAGTAGGTGGCACGGTAAACCGGGCAAGAGAGTATAACCTATCAACCGAGTCTTCACAACCAGGTACGTTCACATTCATATACGCATACACACAACTGAGAATATCTATCTCTCTCTCTCAATACACTAGACATTACATCCTCCATTGTTAACCTTGTGAACACGATACTGACTCTCACGCCTGAGCTATCCCCCGGCGGTCGAAGCCGTCAAGCTTGTGGTGTTTATCGTGTTTACTGTGCAGGATCAGGCGTCTTACGTGATTGGGACGTGGTAGCTGATCTTGGCGTTAACATTGGCGCTAGAAGGAGGGCTGAGTTCTAGTGTCATTGAAATTTTCAATCACATCCATTTAATCTACTTCAGAAGATGGTGAGGAGTAGAGATGGTACGCCAGAGGGTCAGGCGATGGCTGTAAGCTCGTCACTGCCTCGTATTTCGGTAAAGGATCGTCTGGGTCCTTCTAAAAGTGCTCACGTGAGCACGACCTCTAAGCATAATTTGGGTGATCTCCATCCCGTCCGAAGATCCATGGTGGAGCCAGACGGAGGTTGGTCTTCGATACAGATAAAGAGCGTGATCGTGGTCGAGGGCGGGCAGAGCGTTCACCGACCAAGACTCATCACCGAAGTGGTCAGGAGGACAGAGCTACCAAATTGATGAGGATGGCAGATGAAGCAGATAAAGCCTTGGAGATCCTATAAAAGCAGAGGGAAGATATATTCGAACAGATGCTTCGGGTGGTGGAGTTAAGGGACGAAGCATCTAGCCATGTTCAGTCCGAAAAGTGGAGTAAGCATGAGGAGGTGCGACGACGAGAGGGGAAAGAGCCGGAGCATTCCATACATGCGTCTAGGGATCGTTCTCACGGTAGAAGAAGATCGATGAGCAGAACTCTCGTGGCCTCAAAGAAGGCACTGGTGGTTGTTGGTTCTCAGCATCGAGATGACGACAGGCGAAAGAGTAGGTCGAGGGAGATCGTGCCAGAAACCAGAAGAAGAGAGCATCAGCGTGAAGAATGTCATTCAGGAGAAAGAGGTCTCCTCGCAGCCCGAAGGTGTTGATTTCTTAGTGAAGGAGCTGAAAGAGCTCCGAAAGCAGTTGGCTGAGGTTCAACTGGTGAAGGACACGCCGGGAAAGAAGGCATCACCTTTTTCCTCGGATATTCTTAAGGAGAAGGCAGATATCACCAAGAAGTTGCCTCGTATGGAGAGTTACGATGGGTCTGGGGACCCTTACGACTATAGCCAGGCGTTCGACCGACTGATGGACTATTATGATTTCACTGATGCTGCTAAGTGCCACACATTTGTCACGACGCTGAGGAAAGATGCGAGGCAGTGGATGGGGACTTTACCGTCAGATTCAATTTCCTCTTGGACCGAGCTTTGTGATAAGTTTCATGCCTGCTTTGGGTGCAACCGAAGGAGAGGAAGCTTCTGTGTTCTTTAGCACAGTCGATAGCTTAACCAGAGTGAATCTTTAGGTCGGTAGATGTGAAGAGATTGAGAAGAAATTTGTTGGTCGTGTCGGACCTCAATGATCTTGCAAAGTAGGGTTGTTTTGAGCGGGCTAGATCTAGTAAAGTCCGAAAAGTTGGTGAAGAAGTTGATGTTCCACCATCCGAAGAGCCTGGCAGAAGCTTTTGACAAGGCAGAAGGTTATATTGTTGTGGAGGAGGCTATGAACAGTTTGAAGCGTCCCTCTTCGGATCAATTAAAGGAGGTAGATGCTCCTAAGACAGATGGCGATTAGAGGAAGGGGGGGGGGGATATAACAATCGGCTAGAGGGAAGTTTGAAGAAGTTCAATAACTCATGGTGACAGGGGAGTAGTCGTCCACCTGCGTCCGCCCCAAAGGTGAATAAGGTTTACACCAAGATGAATACGGATAGGTTGTTAATTTTGGACCAGATCAGAAACCAGCCGTTCTTCGAGCCACCTCGTGATAATTATAGGACAGGACAGGGAAACTCTCAGAAGTATTGTGGCTATCACCAAGCCTCGGGCCATGATACTAATGAATGTTGCAATCTAAAGGATTTCGTGGAGAAGAAGATTCAGAGAGGATTGCTGGTTCAGTATGTGGCCGAGAAGGACCAACAAGATCAACAGAATGTCGACCATACTGTTCAGACTGTTCAAATGGTTCCACCCGTCCAAAATGTTCTAATACCACCGCCAAGGCACGTCGTTGATGTAATAACCGGCGGGACAGCAGGGAAATTTGTAGGGAAGAAGAGGAGAGGGTATTTGGATTCGATCATGTCCATGGTAGGTGTTCCCCCGAAGACCGACAGGCCATTTCCAGGAACTCTTATATCATTCAGCGATACAGATTACCCTTCGAAACCTATCGAGCCGCATGAAGGGGCGTTGGTGATCACAGCACAAGTAGGCTCGGTGGATGTAAAGCGCATGATGATAGACAACGGGTCTTTTGTAGATATTTTGTATGCCCATGCTTATCAGAGGATGCATCTCGATGGGCGAAAGATGGAGATCGGCCAGGAGGCTCCTTTATATGGCTTTAGCAATGATCCAGTCAGAGTTGCAGGCACCATCGAGCTCCCAGTGATCTTCGGCACAGCTCCTCAGCAGGTAGAAATAATATTTAATTTTATGTTGTGCATATAGATTCGGCTTACAACGCCATATTGGGAAGACCCACACTGACAGCTCTCCAAGCGGTGACTTTCATCCCTCACTTCAAAATCAAGTTCCCCACGGCGCATGGAGTAGGAAAGGTGGTGGGGGACTTAGATTTGGTCTGACGATGTTATCAAAATGCGATTATTTCCTCCGGAGTGGGGGTTAGCAAACAGAAACAAACCATGGCAATTGAGATCGAGCCCTTCACCGAAAGCAGCTCGGAGCCATTAGTGATTCCTGCAGCAGAGACAAAAGAGATAGAGCTGGTCCTCGAAAAGCCAAACAAGACGGTGAAGATTGGTTCGGGTCTTCCAGAACCTCTTTGGACGAACCTTATGGAACTCCTTCGATGCTATGCAGATATCTTTGCCTGGGAACCACAAGATATGCCAAGAATTAGCCGAAAGGTTGCCGAGCACAGGCTGGAGGTGGATCTATCGAAGAAGCCTCTTCAGCAAAAAAGATGGATCTTTGCACCAGAGTGACAGAGGATTGTAGATGAGGAGATTGCCAAGCTGATAGCTGCTGATTTTATCTTTGAGATCGACTACCCGCAGTGGATGGCTAATGTAGTGTTGGTGCAGAAGCAGATTGGAAAGTGGCGAGTTTGCATCGACTATACCGACCTGAATAAAGCATGTCCGAAGGACTTTTATCCTCTGCCCCATATCGACCAGCTCATTGATGCCACTTCGGGGTATGCATTACTAAGCTTTATGGACGCTTTTTCAGGTTATCATCAAATATCCATGTGCAAGGAGGACATCCCGAAGACTGCATTCATTACACACCGTTCGGTGTATGCCTACAAGAAGATGACCTTTGGCCTTATAAATGCTGGAGCCACCTACCAGAGAATGACGAACTTTATCTTTGAAAGGCAGCTGGGGAGGAACATGGAGGTTTATGTAGATGACATGATCGTGAAGAGCATGCAGGTTCAGAAGCACTTGGATGATCTGGAGGAATACTTTCAGACTGTCCGTCATCACAAGCTAAGGCTCAATCCGGTAAAATGCACCTTCAACCTCGGTGCAGGAAAGTTTCTGGGATATCTGGTCAGTCAGAGGGGCATCGAGGCCAATCCGGAGAAGATCCAAGCCATTCTCCATATGAAGACCCCTCAGTCGTTCAAAGACGTCCAACGTTTGACTGGAAGGATTGCAGCTTTGAGGAGGTTCATTTCTAAATCTGCAGAGAGATCCTTACCATTCTTCGACACACTGAAGGGGCCGAAGAATGAGAAGACATTCCAGTGGACTTCGAAGTGTGAAGACGCCTTCCAAGGCATAAAGACCTATTTGTCTTCTGCTCCTCTATTGGTGAAGCCTGCCCCGGCAGAGACTTTGTATTTGTACCTTGCAGCGAGTTCGTTAGCGGTGGGGAGCGATGTTGGTTCTGGGAGGTCGATTGAAAGCAAAGATCCGGCCTATTATGTCGACCACGCCCCACGAGATCTTTGAAACCAGGTATCCTAATATTGAGAAATTTGCCTTCGCTTTAATAATTGCTAGTCGCAAGCTTCGGCAATATTTTCAAATTTGGCTCTGATGTCGCTCTACCGGATCGGTAATTAAAGAAGGTGATGGGTAAGTTCGAGGTCTCGGGAAGATTACAAAGCATGGACTATGGAGTTGTCCCAATTTTTCATTGAGTATCATCCCTAATCGCTATCAAAGGTCAAGCCTTGGCCGAATTTTATAATGGAATGTTCATTCAAGCGAGATGCAGTTGCCGATTGCTGTGTCGAGACGTCCGATCGAGCGATTGCAGAGTTCTTCAAAGAAGGTCCGAAAGTGCTTAGACGCTTTATACTGTGAGATGGGTCCTCTACGGTGAGTGCTAGTGGGGCAGGGATTATCTTGACAAGTCCGGAGGGATTCAAGGTACAGCAAGCCATCAGATTTGGGTTTAAGGCGACAAACTAATATGTATATATTTATGTGTGTGATAAATAAAATTTATTTATTACATTAATTATTGCAAATAAATTTATTTTAGAATTATTGATTATTATCAATTATATTCTTATAATAATTAATTCCATATTGGAAATGTCTTTATTAATTATTTTCTATGAAAATATAAGTATATATTATTTAAATAATATATGAAATAATTTTAGAGTAATTATAATAATTATTATTTTATTATATGATTTTTGTTCAGGTTATTAAGTTAATTATTTTAACTTAATTAATAAGATTAATTAAGAAAGATAAATCAGATATGGAATCCAAACCCTAATTATGGGTTTTGATCAATGTATGAGAATAATATTATAATATTAAATATATTTTAATTTTTCAGTGCTATAAATATGTACTGTATATGTGTGAACTATTGATGGTTGGTCAATTATGGTGTATATTGACCAAACTCTTGTATTACTGTTAAACCATAATTTTGAAGTCAAATGAGAAAGGAAAAGTCTGTCAAGACACTGTAATATGTGTTATACGATTGGTAATTTTGGTCGAGCCTTATTTTTTTGGGAAAACCATAACTGTGAATGAAAACCCTAATTTTAGAAATTAGAAACCCTAATTGGAAACCTAAACCGGAGATTTTGATAAGTCAGAAATTATGTTACTGTGATTAATAACACGGATGATAGACTTTAATTACTAATTAAGGTAAACCTAATTAGTAAATTAAAACCCTAATGATTAGAACCCTAATTTGATATTTATAAAACCCTAATTGTATTTTGGAAACCTGAATTATCAAAACCCTAAACCCTAGTGTTAACAAGGTTAAATACGATTAGTGGTACTAAACCCTAATGTTCCTGTATAATATAATTTTTTAACCTAATCTAATTAAGAAAACCCTAATTATAAAATTTAGAAACTAAAATTTTATACTTTAGAAACCCTAGTTGCTAAATTTCTCCAAATTGTTTTATGCTAAACCTTAGGGTTAAACCTTAAGGGTTTGTCATTTTACAAAATGGCCATTAAAAATGCAATGCATATTGACTATAGTGCCCTTTTTAAATTTTTTTTATGAGCTTGCTTGTAGATCTAGATATATTTTGAGTTGTTAACCAACTCTTACTAACCCTTGTGACTTAAAAACACTGATTTCAGCCACCTATGTCAGCTAATTCATGCACCTTGTTGGTCTATTTATATATTGAAGGAGAGAGAAATGCGTTTGTTAGCCATTTTTGTACAACACTCAACCAAGAGCTTCTCTCACTAGAACCAACGAAAAATTTAAGTTTTAAAGTCACAAAATCAAGCGCCACGAATTTCATAACAACATCGATGGCGTAAATCAAAATTAATCTTAGAAAGGTATAAAACCCTACCTCGAAATCTGTCCAAAAATTCTGTGTTAGATGTTAATTTTGATTGTTAAAATATGTTAGTTATAGTCTATTTTGATGATCTGGGTTGGTAGTTTACATATTCATAACATCTAAGTCTTCTAATTGATGATTTTTCAAAATCTGGAAAATTTATTTTTGGGTCTGACAACCGAATGTCAGATCGTTTAAATCTTAGTGTGTTTATTGATTTGATCTTTTAAGTGTTGAGTATTGTAGTATGATATGAGATCTTTACTTTGGAAGTTGAATCAAGCTCATAGCATGAACAGATTGTCAGATATGGTTTGTCAAAGGTCGTTGACCGACCATGACCAAACCATTTCTGGGCAACCCAGAAGGTTATTTCTAGAGTTTGACAAAGTTTTCAATTGTTTTGATCTGACAGGTTTTGTACGACTTGTTGGTGTTGTTGTAATTAGATTGTTGTATGTTGTATAAACTTTAGATCTATGCCTATAGATTCCGTAATATATCAATAGAATCTTTGTAGTAGATGGTCAAAGTAGACCATCCGGTAACATTTTCCATTTTCTGGAATTTCCTGAAATTGTATGAACGAGTTTTCTGACATAGTTTGACCGTCATGTATCTGCTTTATTTGTTGATGTTATGACAAGGTTATGTGATAGATCTGTAGTCGTAGGTGTTGTCTACAAGCTGGAATTGATAGATCGCAAAAACATTTCATGTATTCCAAGTTATGAGGATCGTAAGTTGCCTACTCGAACTGTTCTTCATTTCTGGAAACCCAGAAATGAAGAACAACTTCTGACGAGGTTTTCTGCAGCCTAGATCTTTTTGGTTTCTTATATTTTGGCCATGTTTCTTGTTAGATAATGTAGTGTTGAATTTGAACTACATGATCTGATGTTTATCTATTCTAGAAACATTATAAGTTATGAATTATTGTTGGTCAAACATGCCTACTCGGTAACAAGCTTGAAGGTTCTGGGTTTGGCCAAGAACACGAAGAACACCTATAGCGACGGTTCTGTCGCTATAGGTGGTCTTTAGCGACAGTTTTGTACAAAATTAATTATTTTTATTAAATAATAAGTATTAATTAGTTTTTAATTCTTAAAACTACAAAATAAATTATTAAAAATTATTTTAAAGTCCAAAAATTATATTTTAATTATTTTAAATATATTTAATAAATATTTAATATTTTAGGAGTATTAAAAGTATTTAATTTTTTTAATTATAATATTAAATAAATTATTTAAAAATTATTTTAATACATGAAAATCATTTAAAATTATATTATGATATAAGAAAATATTTTAAGTTATTTTTAATGACTTTTAATATTATGTGATAATTTTCATTAATAAATTAATATTAATGATAATTAATTTATTTATTAAATGAATTAAATAAATAAATTAAAAATGATTTTATTATATTTAAAATCATTTTAAATAATAATAAGGTATTTAAAAATATTTTAAGTTATAAAATATAACTTTTAATATTTAAAGGTTAAATTCATTAATTAATTAATTATTAATGATATTATAGTTGTTTAATATTTATATTAAATAAATTAGTTTAAAAATGATTTTATTATTATAAAAATTATTTTAAATAAAAATAAAGTGTTTAAAGATATTTTAAGTTATAAAATATAACTTTTAATATTTAAAGGATAATTTCATTAATAATTTAATATTAATGATATTAAGTTAATAATAATGTGAAATTAAATTTATTTAATAATTATATTAAATAAATAGTTTTAAAATGGTTTTATTAATTTAAAAATCATTTAAAAGGGATATAAATGAATTAAAAATATTTTAAGTTATAATTAATTAATTTTAATATTTGGATAAATAGTACATTAATATTTAAATATTAATGGTAATTATTTAAAATGATTTTAAATGTTTTAAAAATCATTTAAGGGTAACTTAAATGTTTTAAAAATATTTTGAGTTATTATAAATAACTTTAATATTTTGGCAATGGTTTCATTAATAGTTTATTATTAATTAAATATTAATGATAATAGAATTATTTGATATTTAAATTATTTAATAATGATTCTAATATTTCAAAAATTTATGATAAATTATAATCAATGTTTTAAAATTATAAGTCATTTAAAAATTATATGACTGATATTTACGGATGTTGAACTTCGAGATAGAGTCTTAGACTCGATAATTACCCGATAAAGCTATCGGTAGACCGACATGTTTCAGAAATTCATTTGGACTTAGATAGGTTGACTTGTTAACTGTTTATTTGTGAATCAATGGTTGTTAAAGTTATGTGACAATGTGATTAGGAATGTGCTGACTGCAATAAGCAGTATTATGTGATATGATATAATTCTAATCAGTAAAACGATCTTATTACTGATAGGTGATTTCATAAAAGATAAAACTAAGTTGAGAATTGTAAGCGGCAGATCGAAAAGATATCCTACCTTTGCATTTTCTTTATGCAATGGACTGAGTAAGAAGTTCGTAATTATATTATTATTGTATAGATTATTAAAAACCTATATTATATCGCTCATTGATTATCAACATGTTAGTATATGGTAATTCGGATACATATATTTTGTTTGTTAATTTCTATAAATGGTTATACAAGTGTCCCCACTGGATAATCATCAGATTTAATCACATGTTGATACACCTTTGTCAATTACCTATATATATATATATATATATATATATATATATATATATATATATATATATATAGATATAGATATATATATATATATATATATATATGTTGAATTATAGATTATTGTTGAACAAGATAAGACCTTTGTTATGGAACCTCGACAAGTATGAACATCCCGTACACGGGAAAACTTTTATGCACCCAAGGTGGACAGAATGAATGATAACATCGTTCTTGAAATGTAGTATTGATCAATGTAGGGCACAACAGGCTGATCACCCCCGTGTCCGTAAGTTATGACGGTTTGCAGATGAATTTCTGTTTAACCCTTTCAAAAATGAAAACAATGTTCATAGTATGTTACATAAACCATATATATAGTCAATATATAGTTTCAAAAATTTGAAAGAGGGTTGTTATGTTATTATTATCCTTGGTATAGATTACTTCACAACTATTGACTTGCTGTAGAAGGATAGTATAAAGAAAACATTTAAATTCTTTCAGCTTATATATATATATATATATATATATATATATTATTAATACTTGCTGGGCACTCAAATGCTCTTCCTTGCTTAATTTAAATGTTTTCAGCTAAGAGCGAACAACCTGAAGGCTCTGCCAAAAACAAGGGGAAGGGAAAGATGGCTGATTGATTTTAATACTATAGTTTGTAATAGTTTAAGATTATGAAGACTATGATATCTATTTATATATTATGACATGTAATGAATGTTTAAAGGTCTTGTACCTGGGGAATAGACTCTGATGAATATGTAAATTTAAGTTTAATATTACATTATTGTTATTATTAATAGTATTATTCCGCTCATAGAAATAGTATCGTGAAGCACCGAGTTTGGGTTTCAAGTATCCGAATTTGGGGGCGTCACAGGTTGGTATCAGAGCTTTAGGGTTAGAAACCTTAGGTGGGTTAGACCTTAGGCTAAAACCTTAGAAAAGAGGGAAACGTTAAAAATATAAATAACTCAGATAGAGTTTAAAAAGAGATGAATTGAATAAATTATCGTCAAACAAAATAAAAGAGAACTTGTATAAAACTATTATTTGCTATATGTATATAGTATATACTAATCAAGATAATTTATGTGTGTAGATGTCTGGTGGAAAAGGCTTGTTATATGCTTATAGCATGAAGAAGGATCAAACCTATACACCCGAGCTAATATCGAAGCCAATAGCTGAAATAGAAGCTCACAATGAAAATGACTTGGATGAGGTGGTCATTGTAGAAAATGTAGTACCAAATCCGGAGATGGTAGAGCACTGACAGATAGTGATTCGGACACTAAAGTTGAAGCTGATCAAGCATCAACGGAGATGCAAGATCTAAGGAACAAGGTTTCTTCTCTGGAAAAGTCGTGGGAGATAGAAAAGCTGCTTAATAGTCAATTGCGTCAGGCGTTAATAGAAACAATGGATGAACAGGATAAGCTTAAAATACAAATTGATCAGATGGGAGCCTCAAGCGACACTTCGTGTGCAGCTCCGAGAAAGAAGGGGAAAAGAAAGATAGAAGACCATGATTTAGGAAAACCTGATAAAAAGAAAGGGAAAAGAATTTATTATCTTTGCGACTATGAGGGACATACTACTCTGTATTGTCCTGACTATAAACCGAGAGCATGTTTTTTTTGTGGAAAGGAAGATCATCAGGCGAAGAGTTGTCCAAGAAAAAGGCTTAGTAAATAGGTAGTATAGGTTCTGTTGTGTAGGCGTGTTTAATATAATATGTGTGCTTAGTATGTCTGTGTAATGTATTATTCTAAAACTTTTGTATAAGTGGTGTAGTAAATCCCGCCTTTTATAGTCACAAAGGGATGAATGATGTATAAAGCAGTTGTGTTATGCTTTGTAAAATATTCGTTAAATGAATGTTAATCTAAGTTTGAGTTATGAAACAAGTTTAATATAATAAACTTATAATAATAAGGTTTAGAATGTAAGTTAATTTATGGTTTTACTTAACCAGATAATGCCGCGAAGATGTCAAACTCGAAACCAAAGGGCAGAAGAATCTGTCAACAACATGGAGGGACAACAACAAGCAGACCCGATGCAGTAATTTGCGAATATGGTAGCTCAGGCTATGCAACAAGGAGTACCAGCCGTAGGGAACCAGCTCGGTAATCACTTGGCAAATTTCAAAGACTTTAAGGTTGTAGGACCTCCAGAATTTAAAGGTACAACTGACCCTGTAGAACCCAAACTTGGGTTAAGGAAATTGAAATGGCGTTTGTAATAGCTAGGGTAGCTGAGGGACAGAAGATTGCTTTTGCCACCTACATGATGAAGAGTGAGGCGAATTTCTGGTGGGAAACGAATCAGGCGAGGGCAGGAGCAGGTGTGGTAACATGGGATAGGTTTAAAACTTTATTTTTTGAAAATTATTTTTCAGCTAGTATGCAAGCTATGATGGAGGTGAAATTTTTGGAGTTGAAGCAAGGGGATATGTCAGTTGCGGAATATGCCGCAAAATTCAATGAGTTAGCTAAGTTTGCTCCGCATCAAGTTAATATGGAGGCTAGGAAGGCAAAGAGATTTGAGCTGGGATTAAAACCCTGGCTCTATAATAAGGTGGCAGTGTTGCAGATCCCAACATTTGCATCACTCATGGAGAAGGTAATTATTGCTGAAGAAGGGAGTGAGGCTATGAGCCTCTACAATAAGGAGAGGAAGAACAAAGGCAAGGTCGAGGCAGCTGAGAAGGTGAGAATTAATAGTGGGAGTAAGGGGGGAAAAGAAAAGAGGAAGGGAAACTACTTTAGGAATGTTCAGATCAAACAAGAAGGACAAGAAGGTGTTAAGAAGCAGGCGGTGCAATGCAAGACTTGTGGAAAAAACCACTCTGGGGAGTGTTTGAAGGGGAAGTACATGTGCTACAAGTGTGGGCAGGATGGCCATATCTCTCCCAACTGCCCCAATCCTAGAATAAATAATGGATGTTTTCTATGTGGGTCAATGGAGCACAAGGTAAAGGATTGTCCGAAGAGGAGGGTAGAGGCAGGTAGTGTGAATACTGGCAAGGGCAACGATACTTTAACAATTACGAGACCAACGACATCGAGCAAACCAGCAAAATCTACTGTGAGGGTTTACAACATGACGGTCCAGGACACGGTGGCAGCTGGCAATGTAACTCCAGGTATTATTCGAGTAACTTTTATTTTTGTATTTATGATTTTCCTACATATACTAAACTATTTTATAAATGAATTTTGAAGGAGGAATTTGAGTTCTTCTAGAAATCAAATTTCCGTATAATCAGAAAGATAAGCTTTATGTAAAGAATTAAAGATCAGTCCGATCAAAGTTAATCAAGATCTACTTGCGATGATTGTGTATGCTATGTACCCTGTTATGTGTAGGTTTTAAAGTGGTGATTCCGGGGACGAAATCTTTATAAGGGAGGTGAATGTGACAACCCGATATTTTTTCTATATAAATAAATCATAAATTTTGCGTATAAATTTTTTTTATTTATTAAAATAAATATGGGTGATATGTGCCAATGTAATATGTATATATATTTATATGTGTGATAAATAAAATTTATTTATTACATTAATTATTGCAAATAAATTTATTTTAGAATTATTGATTATTATCAATTATATTCTTATAATAATTAATTCCATATTGGAAATGTCTTTATTAATTATTTTCTATGAAAATATAAGTATATATTATTTAAATAATATATGAAATAATTTTAGAGTAATTATAATAATAATTATTTTATTATATGATTTTTGTTCAAAGTTATTAAGTTAATTATTTTAACTTAATTAATAAGATTAATTACTGACAGATAAATCAGATATGGAATCCAAACCCTAATTATGGGTTTTGATCAATGTATGAGAATAATATTATAATATTAAATATATTTTGATTTTTCAGTGCTATAAATATATACTGTATATGTGTGAACTGTTGATGGTTGGTCAATTATGGTGTATATTGACCAAACTTTTGTATTACTGTTAAACCCTAATTCTGAAGTCAAATGAGACTGGAAAAGTCTGTCAAGACACCGTAATATGTGTTATACGATTGATAATTTTGGTCGAGCCTTATTTTTTTTGGAAAACCATAACTGTGAATGAAAACCCTAATTTTAGAAATTAAAAACCCTAATTGGAAACCTAAACCGGAGATTTTGCATAGTCAGAAATTGTGTTACTGTGATTAATAACACGGATGATAGACTTTAATTACTAATTAAGGTAAACCTAATTAGTAAATTAAAACCCTAATGATTAGAATCCTAATTTGATATTTATAAAACCCTAATTATATTTTGGAAACCCTAATTATCAAAACCCTAAACCCTAATTACTTTATTAGCAAGGTAAAATACGATTAGTGGTACTAAACCCTAATGTTCTTGTATAATATAATTTTTTAACCTAATCTAATTAAGAAAACCCTAATTATAAAATTTAGAAACTAAAATTTTATACTTTACAAACCCTAGTTGCTAAATTTCTCCAAATTGTTTTATGCTAAACCTTAGGGTTAAACCTTAAGGGTTTGTCATTTTACAAAATGGCCATTAAAAATGCAATGCATATTGACTATAGTGCCCTTTTTAAATTTTTTTTATGAGCTTGCTTGTAGATCTAGATATATTTTGAGTTGTTAACCAACTCTTACTAACCCTTGTGACTTAAAAACACTGATTTCAGTCACCTATGTCAACCAATTCATGCACCTTGTTGGTCTATTTATAGATTAAAGGAGAGACAAATGCATTTGTTAGCCATTTTTGTACAACACTCAACCAAGAGCTTCTCTCACTAGAACCAATGAAAAATTTAAGTTTTAAAGTCACAAAATCAAGCGCCACGAATTTCATAACAACAATAGTAGCCAGAAATCAAAAATTAATCTTAGAAAGGTATAAAACCCTACCTCGAAATCTGTCCAAAAATTCCGTGTTAGATGTTAATTTTGATTGTTAAAATATGTTAGTTATAGTCTATTTTGATGATCTGGGTTGGTAGTTTACATATTCATAACATCTAAGTCTTCTAATTGATGATTTTTCAAAATCTGGAAAATTTATTTTTGGGTCTGACAACCGAATGTCAGATCGTTTAAATCTTAGTGTGTTTATTGATTTGATGTTTTAAGTGTTGAGTATTGTAGTATGATATGAGATATTTACTTTGGAAGTTGAATCAAGCTCATAGCATGAACAGATTGTTAGATATGGTTGGTCAAAGGTCGTTGACCGACCATGACTAAACCATTTCTAGGCAACCCGGAAGGTCATTTCCAAAGTCTGACAACGTTTTCAATTGCTTTGATCTGACAGGTTTTGTACGATTTGTTGGTGTTGTTGTAATTAGATTGTTGTATGTTGTATAAACTTTAGATCTATGCCTCTAGATTCCGTAATATATCAACAGAATCTTTGTAATAGATGGTCAAAGTAGACCATTCGGTAATATTTTCCATTTTCTGGAATTTCCAGAAATTGTATGAACGAGTTTTCTGACATAGTTTGACCGTCGTGTATTTGCTTTATTTGTTGATGTTATGACAAGGTTATGTGATAGATCTGTAGTCGTAGGTGTTGTCTACAAGCTGGAATTAATAGATCGCAAAAACATTTCATGTATTGCAAGTTATGAGGATCGTAAGTTGCTTTACGATCGTTTCTTCATTTCTGGAAACCCAGAAATGAAGAACAACTTCTGACGAGGTTTTCTACAGCTTAGATCTTTTTGGTTTCTTATGTTTTGGCCATGTTTCTTGTTCGATAATGTAGTGTTGAATTTGAACTACATGATCTGATGTTTAGCTGTTCTAGAAACATTATAAGTTATGAATTATTGTTGGTCAAACATACTACTCTCAGAATAAGCTTCAAGGTTCAGGTTTAGCAAGAACACGAAAAACACCTATAGCGACGGTTCTGTCGCTATAAGTGGTCTTTAGCGACAGTTTTGTACAAAATTAATTATTTTTATTAAATAATTAGTATTAATTAGTTTTTAATTCTGAAAACTACAAAATAAATTATTAAAAATTATTTTAAAGTCCAAAATTATATTTTAATTATTTTAAATATATTTAATATTTTGGAATATTAAAAGTATTTAATTTATTTAATTATAATATTAAATAAATTATTTAAAAATTATTTTAATACATGAAAAATCATTTAAAATTATATTATGATATAAAAAAATATTTTAAGTTATTTTAATGACTTTTAATATTATTTGATAATTTTCATTAATAAATTAATATTAATGATAACTAAGTTATTTATTAAATGAATTAAATAAATAAATTAAAAATGATTTTATTATATTAAAAATCATTTTAAATAATAATAAGGTATTTAAAAATATTTTAATTTATAAAATATAACTTTTAATTTTTAAAGGTTAAATTCATTAATTAATTATTATTAATGATATTATAGTTATTTAACATTTATATTAAATAAATTAGTTTAAAAATGATTTTATTATTATAAAAATCATTTTAAATAAAAATAAAGTGTTTAAAGATATTTTAAGTTATAAAATATAACTTTTAATTTTTAAAGGATAATTTCATTAATAATTTAATATTAATGATATTAAGTTAATAGTAATGATATTAAATTTTTAATAATTATATTAAATAAATAGTTTAAAAATGGTTTTATTAATTTAAAATCATTTAAAAAGGGATATAAATGAATTAAAAATATTTTAAGTTATAATTAATTACTTTTAATATTTGGATAAATAGTACATTAATATTTAAATATTAATGGTAATTATTTAAAATGATTTTAAATGTTTTAAAAATCATTTAAGGGTAACTTAAATGTTTTAAAAATATTTTGAGTTATTATAAATAAATTTAATATTTTGGCAATTGTTTCATTAATAGTTTATTATTAATTAAATATTAATGACAATAGAGTTATTTGATATTTAAATCATTTAATAATGATTCTAATATTTCAAAAATTTATGATAAATTATAATAAATGTTTTAAAATTATAAGTCATTTTAAAAATTATATGATCGATATTTACGGATGTTGAACTTGAGATAGAGTCTTAGACTCGATAATACTCGATAAAGTCGCGGTAGGTAACCTATTATGTTTCGTAAATTGATCTGACTTAGATAGGTTGACTTGTTAAGCTGTTTATTTATGATTCAATGGTTGTTAAAGTTATGTGACAATGTGATTAGGAATGTCTTTGATCGCAATAAGCAAGATTATGTGATATGATATAATTCTAATCAAGAAATGATCTTATTAATGATAGGTGATTTCATAAAAGATAAAACTAAGTTGAGAATTGTAAGCAAACAGATCAAAAAGTATCCTACCGTTGCATTTTCTTTATGCAATGGACATGAGTAAGAAGTTCGTAATTATATTATTATTGTATAGATTGTTAAACCTATATATTATATATTTCATTGATTATCAACATGTTAGTATATGGTAATTCGGATACATATATATTGCTCGTTAATTTCTATAAATGGTTATACAAGTGTCCCCACTTGGATAATCATCATATTTAATCACATGTTGATACACCTTTGTCAATTACCCGTATATATATATATATATATATATATATATATATATATATATATATGTTGAATTATAGATTATTGTTGAATAAGATAAGACCTTTGTTATGGAACCCCGACAAGTATGAACATCCCGTACACGGGAAAACTTTTATGCACCCAAGGTGGACAGAATGAATGATAACATCGTTCTTGAAATGTAGTATTGATCAATGTAGGGCACAACGGGCTGATCACCCCCGTGTCCGTAAGTTATGACGGTTTGCAAATGAATTTCTGTTTAACCCTTTCAAAAATGAAAACAATGTTCATAGATTAATGTAACTAGATTGTTAGAAACCCTTCTTGTCCTCTTAGCATTCTCTACAATTCTCTCTTCTCACCAAGCTCTCCCTCTTTCTAAACCCTCGATGTTTCTTCTTCTCTCCCAACTCTCTACTCTGAGGCCTTAGGAGAGAAATAAGACGCGAAAGAAAAAAATAACCTGATATGGCTTATTTCCCACATACTCAATTAGTTAAAAAAAAAGACGTCAGTTACATAAACCAAAGGCCACAAGGCCTTGTTTGGCTACCACGAGATTATTTTTATATTATTTTTATTATATAGTTTCATGTGTCACACCTTTACTTAATTTAAGTAACACATAATAATATTAATTAATAATAATTATAATCTCATTATAATTATACTTATAATTAATATATAATTACATATATCTAATTTAATTAATAAATTAGATTTAAAAATTACTTTATTTAATTTATTCCTTTAATATTAAATAATTCATTTAATTTAATTAATTAATTAAATTAAATCTTCAAAGAATAAAATTTACCTTTGCTTTAATTTAATTATCATACACATGTAACTAAATTATTATACCACAATTTCTTAAATTAGTTATTTTTTCTCAATAAATAAATTATTTAAAATATTTATTTAATTCAATAAATATTTAAAATAATTACCAAATTCATTTAATTTCTTCAATAGTTAACTTAACTATTGAACTTCACTTTCCCAATATATGAATATATATTTCTTGTGACGCCCCCAAAATAGGTATACCTCACCCATCTTGAGTCGCCAGATATATGGAACAAAATTCAAATACAATTTAACTATGCAACAATCGTGTAAAATACGACAAAACATAAACTGAGAGTTTTTATAAGAATATTGTCATCTAGACAATATCCACAATCAAAGGAGTCCTCATTACATTTATTGTCACACTATTTAACAGAATAGTGAGGACTATTAATGCTATCATCTGGACTGTCACTCCGTTCCCCGACTCGTCCCAGCTATATTCTTATTTCCTGAAGAGAACAGTGAAAGAAAGGGTGAGCTCAACTAGCCCTTGTATGAAATATTATGACCAAGATAATGTAGAATAAATTATCATTAGTCTTCAACATTGTTAAACTGATAAAATACAATAGACATCAAGTTTAACTGCAGCGGAACAAGCAATCCATTAGAAGAGTCAAGTAGAGAATAAAATCTACTATCTTCTATGATTTTAAAGGTTTTTCATCACTTTTATCATTTGAAACTTCGACAATAAATAATCCACATCATCAAATCATCCCTGCACTACAGGCCAAGGATATTCTTTAGTATCACGACCACGAATTATCCATGCACTACGGGCTAAAGATAATTATGTTTTCATCAACGATCCTTATCATGCCATAAAACAATTCATCTTTGCACCCTTGGCTGAAGAGAATCCATAGCCATAATCATACCAAAAACTATCCATCAATGCACTACGGGCCAATGAGGACTTTTTTCACATCATTTGTAACATTACGGTCATGATTATACCGAATAATCCCTGGTCATAATCATACCAAGTCTATCTATGCACTACAGACCACAGATGACTTTGAACATAATATATAACATGAGGATGATGACAATGACATAATAATTCAATAAAACAAGTTCAAAAATTAATTTATCCAGGAACTAATAACGTCCAAATTGTCAACATGATACTTCTTTGTAGAGTAAAATTTAAGAATGCTCAGAAGAATATTTCCATGAAAAGATACTGGATGAAGTGCAAATATCAAGGATATCCCACTAATTTCATGGAGTATAGAAGTCAAAACTTTAACCAACTGAGTATAATAACGAATGGAATAACAAAAGAAATCACCAGGCATGCGATAGACTGCACAGACAGGTTATTCCAATAGAATAATAAACAACAGAACGAGGTCATGCGTAAGCGCCATGACGAGGATATTCAACGTAATAATAAATAATGGAACCAGTCAAAGTAAATTACGCATGGCGACAGGATGTTCAAACAGAATAATAAATAACGGAACCAAGTCATGCGTAAACGCACAGATAAGATATTCAAACAAAATAATAAATAACGGAACCAAAGTTAAAAGCAAAATTACATGCCAAGCGGGATGTTCAACAGAATAATAAAGAATGAAATAATAGAAGAATTTCACCGTGTATGCGGTACTTAGCATAGGCAAAGTTATTCAACATAATGATAAAGAATGGAATAAAAGAAGAATTTCATAAAGTATAGGGTGATCAGCGTATACTGAGTTATTCAACGAGAATAATAAAAAATGGAATAATGAAGTTCTCTTCATGAATCTGAAAGAAATAATACCCTTACCTTAGAAGAAAGCTGGATATAGAAGTGGTGAAGTAGCAGAACACTTTTCTTCTTTCTCTCTATAGATTCTCTCTCTAGAGTTTCAGTGAATTCGTAAGAAATAATGAAGGAATGAGCTTCTATTTATAGAAGAATGGACTGAATAGTAACTAATTCCTGAACGGTCCAGATTAATTTACTTTTAAACGGACGGTCCAGATTGATTTATTAAAATATTCTAATAAAACAAAATCTTTTTAAATAAAATATAATATATTCTATATATAATCTAATAAAATGAATAACTTTATAAAAGTATTTATGTTTTATATAAAAAGATTTTACTATCTGAAACACTATGCATACCATTATGCAAACACTATGCATAATAAAATATAATATATTCTAATTATTGTCTAATAAAACAAATAACTTTATTAAATTATTCATTTTTATATAAAAAGATTTTACTATGCAAAACACTATGCATAATAAAATATAATATATTCTAATTATTGCTTAATAAAACAAATAACTTTATAAAAGTATTATGTTTTATATAAAAAGCTTTTCTATTTTATTACATTAATAATACTAATAAAAAAAACTTCATCATCATTATTATAATTCAGACTATTAATCGACCAGGTCGTTCCCAGGAAAGATGGGGCTTTCCAATAAAGATTTCTTCCTATTGGCGCGCAATTAGGTGACCAAACCTCTCATTGGCAGAACTTCTAGGCATCGTTAATAATGTAAATAATAATATTAACAACTTTGTTATCTCAATTATTGATTTAATAATATATAAAATATTGATAATAATTGAATCAAATAACATTAGATACTATGCAATAATTACTGAAGCAATAATTTGAACAAAAATTGAGAATAATCAATATAGGTGCTACTCTTATGCACACCTGCGTATTCTTTTGTACTTTTACTACCGAGTAGTTCAACAAGATAATAGCGGTAAAACTTCCGTCGTTATTTTCATAAAAATATTTTTGTCGTTTTCTCAATCAAACAATAATTCCATTTGTGGGGTCCACTAATGATTGTCTTGTCGTCGTGCACGAATATTCCCTGTTAAAATGAATATTCCCTGACCAATCGAATATTATATAACAACTTGCAAACTTTGCAAAATTTATAAATACTACCCACAACTATAACATTATCTCAAATTCACACCATAATTTTCAAAAAAATATTTTGAGAAATTTAAATCTTTATTCATAAAATTTGGGATTTTACAATCTCCCCTCCTTATGAAATTTCGCCTCTCAAAAATTTACGTGCGATACCGGTACTGGTATCTAGAAACGAGATGAGGATACCTCGTTAGATTCTAATTCTTGAGGTATAACCTTTGAGTGTATAATATGTTCCTTCTTATCCAAGCTTTTAACAGGTACATCTTCATATGTTAATTTATCCGCTATCTCGTCCGGTTCTAAATCAATAATGTGGTTCGGGTCGTCCACATATTTATGTAACATCGATACGTTAAAAACGTTAAGAACACGCGACATACTTGGGGGTAAAACGAGTCTATAAGCCACAATTCCAACTTAATCGAGGATTTCAAATGGACCAATTAAATCGAGGGTTAACATTTCCTCTCTTCATCAATTCTTGCTTCTAGAATAATGCCTTATTGAACCTTCTTTTTTCACATTCATCAGCTTCGGGTGTGTAGTTTGAACGGCTTTAACTTTATCGATTAAAGTCAATTCTACTCGTATATTCGTTATCTTCACGTAGGTTCGTATATTCACACTTTAAACGCATATGATCTTCTACTCAACGCGTCAGCTACCACAATCACTTTTCCCACGATGGTATTGAATGGTACGATCGTAATCTTCAACAGCTCGAGTCAACGTCTTTTGCGCATGTTACGTTCGTTTTAGTTGAAGAAATATCTAAGGGTTTTAGAAATGGGGTTTTGTACTGGGGTCAGTACAAAATTCGATTTCACGCTCTGGGGTAGGCCAAGAAGTCTTCATAAATACCTTAAGAAATTTATTAACGATAGAAATATTATTCAAAACTGTGACCCTCTTCCAAGACTTGGATAGCACGTCACATTGATACCTATCAACTTGCCACCGTTATTCATGATGTCCCCTACGGATAGTCTGGCTTCGGTGCATTCCACACAAGGAAGTCAACAACAAAAGGATCGGGGCTCTTTACTTATGGCTTGATGTGACAATGATTGACTTTAGTGGTTTGGTTGCTTGAATTCGCATAACAGGTTGGTTAGGAATTTGAAATCTAACAACCTTACTAAAAGCATGATGAGTAGTTAACCAATCGATTCCTAAAATCACATCAAAGGCAAGTATTTTCAAAGAGATAAAATCGACAGGTAACGTGAAAGTGTTGATTTGAATCAAACAAGATTTATAAATAGTGGAGGAAACGAAGGTTTCTCCCAACTGAGTTTCAACAGATAAATCAAAGTCTAACTTCTCTGGAGTTAAATTCAAACATTGAACACAACTAGGTGAAATGAAAGAGTGAGTAGAACCGGTATCTAACAAGGTATAGACTTCACAAGAGTTTATGATTAACTTACCCGTGATAATTTTATTCAGGTTCCTCGTCACGAAAAAAAATGCTCTCTTAAACTACCAGCTTTGGCTTGTCTGGGACATCCTTTGGCATCACCATCCCAGCTGGACTTAACTTCACCATACGACAAAATAGAGCTAGGTGACCTTCACTTCCGCAATTAAAACACGTTTGGATTGTTGCGTACAGTTTGGACGGATGTGTCCCTCCTGTCCGCATTTGAAACATACGACAGGTGGTCATTCTTCTTCCTTTGAAATGGGTGCTGGTGCTGCTGTCTTTCCATCATTATTGAACCTTATCTTCTTGAAATTTCCAATTCTATTATCTTGGCCATGATTACCACCGAAGTGGTTACCATTCATGGCATGATAATTTCCCCCACGATGGTTATCATTGTTCCGATGATCGTTGCCACCGGTACGATTATTATCGTGTTATTGGTCGTTGCCTTTTGGTTGTGATGACTCATTATCGCGCTCTAATAACTGAGCCCTATTCACAACATCTGAATATAAACAAAGTTTGTGAGAAATGAGGTATTGACGTATATTGGGTTTCAAACCTCTTAGAAACATTCGCGTCATTCGCTCCTCATTATCGACTAAATGGGATGCAAACCGAGACAACTCGGCAAACTTAGCCTCGTACTACGACAAGGTCATATTATTTTGCTCCAGCTTGATAAACGCCACCTCCTTCATGTGATGAATACTTTCAGGAAAGTACTTATCATTGAAAAACCCTTGGAACTTCTCCCAAGACATCTTGAGTGTGTCAGTCTGGGTACGTTTTATAGATTCCCACCAGTAATCTGCCTCTTCACGCAACATAAAGGTTGCAAATGGAACCTTTTGCACCTCTGAGCATCCCAAGGCATCAAATATCTTGGTGATCAGCTTTAACCACGTCTCCGCCTTAAGTGGTTCTGGCTTTCGCAAAAACTCCGGTGGTCCTAGCTCCTTGAACTGCTTATCGGTGACAGACCGTGGGTTGCCATTATATCCACCTATATTTTGAACATGAGTCTCTCTTACCTGTTGTTGCATGAATTGCATAAAGCCTCTAAACATTCCATCGTTCATCATTTGGTCAGTGTTGTTGTTTGCCTGAGGATTGTGGCCTTCCTGATGCACATTATCCTGATTATTGATATGTGGAGACTTAACGGTCTCCTGTGCTCCATTGCTATTCTCAACATTCTCGGATGTCATTTTCAAATACTGCCACAAAATAAGGGTTAATTAACATATCACATATACTCTGACCGACCAATTAAATACCAAATAAACTTAGGTAGGTCATACTAGCGAAGGAATTCCCCTTCTCTCCCCTCCTAGTTCTTGTCTCACATCTCAGCCAGGGATCATATCCCTAAGCTTTGATACTGTGACGCCCCCAAAATAGGTATACCTCACCCATCATGGGTCATTAGATACATGGTACAAAATTCAAATACAACTTAATTATACAACAGTCGTGTAAAATACGACAAAACATAAACTGAGAGTTTTAATAAGAATAGTTTCATCTAGACAATATCCACACTCAAAGGAGTCCTCATTACATTTATTATCACATTATTTAACAGAATAGTGAGGACTACTAATGCTATCATATGGACTGTCACTCCATTCCCCGACTCGTCCCAGCTATATTCTCATTTCCTGAAGAGAGCAATGAAAGAACGGGTGAGCTCAACTAGCCCAGTATGAAATATTACGACCAAGATAATGCAGAATAAATTATCATTAGTCTTCAACAATGTTAAACTGATAAAATACAATAGACATCAAGTTTAACTGTAGCGGAACAAGCAATCCATTAGAAGAGTCAAGTAGAGAATAAAATCTACTATCTTCTATGATTTGAAAGGTTTTTCATCACTTTTATCGCTGAAACTCAACTTAATAAATAATCCTCATCATCAAATCATCCCTGCACTACAGGCCAAGGATATTCTTTAGTATCACGAACATGAATTATCCATGCACTACGGGCTAAAGATAATCATGGTTTCATCAATGGTCCTGATCATGCCATAAAACAATTCATCTTTGCACCCTTGGCCGAAGAGAATCCATAGCCATAATCATACCAAAAACTGTCCATCAATGCACTACGGGCCAATGAGGACTTCTTCCACATCATTTGTAATATTACAGTCATGATTATACCGAATAATCCCTAGCCATAATCATACCAAGTCCATCTATGCACTACAGGCCACAGATGACTTTGAACATAATATAAACATGAGGATGATGACAATGACATAATAATTCAATAAAACAAGTTCAAGAATTAATTTATCCAGAAACTAATAACGTCCAAATTATCAACATGATACTTCTTTGTAGAGTAAAATTCAAGAATGCTCAGAAGAATATTTCCATGAAAAGATACTGGATGAAGCGCAAATATCAAGGATATTCCACTAATTTCATGGAGTATAGAAGTCAAAACTTTAACCAACTGAGTATAATAACAAATGGAATAACAAAAGAAATCATCAGGCATGCGATAGACCGCACAGATAAGTTATTCCAACAGAATAATAAACAACGGAACCAAGTCATGCGTAAACGCACAGACATGATATTCCAACATAATAATAAATAACAAAACCGAAGTTGAGCAAAATTTCGCACCGGCGGGATGTTCCAATGAATAATAAATAACGGAACGAATGCGTAAATAACGATGTCATGCGTAAAAATGCACAAACAGGATATTCCAATAGAATAATAAATAAAGAAATGGAACCGTGTCAAAGCAAAATTCACAAGCGGGGATGTTCCAACAAAATAATAAAGAATGAAATAATGAAGAATGTCACCATGTATGCGGTACTTGATGTAGGCAAAGTTATTCCACATAATGATAAAGAATGGAATAATAGAAGAATTTCACCAAGTATAGGGTAGATCGCATATACTGAGTTATTCAATAGAATAATAAAAATGGAATAATGAAGTTCTCTTCATGAATACGAAAGAAATAATACCCCTTACCTTAGAAGAAAGCTGGATATAAAAGTGGTGAAGTAGCGTAACACTTTTCTTCTTTGTCTCTATAGTTTCTCTCTACAGAGTTCAGGTGAATTCGTAAGAAATAATGAAGGAATGAGCTTTATTTATAGAAGAATGGGGTGAATAGTAACTAATTTCTGAAGCGGTCAGATTGATTTACTTTTAAGCAGACGGTCAGATTTAATAAAATTGGTTTACAATAAAATATATTCTATTTATAATTTAATAAAACGAATAACTTTATAAAAGTATTCTATTTTATATAAAAAGATTTTACTATGGAAACACTATGCGAGCACTATACAAACACTATGCATAATAAAATATAATATATTATAATTATTGTCTAATAAAACAAATAACTTTATAAAAGTATTACATTTTATATAAAAAGATTTTACTATACAAAACACTATGCATAATAAAATATAATATATTTTAATTATTTCCTAATAAACAAATAACTTTATAAAAGTATTACATTTTTATATAAAAGCTTTTCATTTTATTACATTAATAATACTAATAAAACAAACTTCATCATCATTATTATAATTCACACTATTAATGATTGTGTCGTTCCCAAGAAAGAGGGGCTTTCCAATAAGGATTTTCTCCAATTAGTAGCCTTAATTAGGTGACCAAACCTCTCATTGGCAGAACTTCTAGACATCGTTAATATTGCAAATAATAATATTAACAACTTTGTTATCTCAATTATTGATTTAATAATATATAAAATATTGACAATAATTAAATCAAATAACGTGAGATCTTATGAAACAATCTTCAAGCAAATAATTTGAACAAAAGCGAGGGACAACCACATCCATAATCAATCATACCGGTGCAACTATACGCCAGCGTATTCTTTGTACTTTTACTACTGAGTAGTTCAATAGTATTAATGGTAAAACTTCCGCCGTTATTTTCATAAAAATATTTTTGTCGTTTTCTCAATCCGACAATAATTCTGTTGTGGGGTCCACCAATGATTGTGTCGTCGTATGAATATTCCATGTTAAAACGAATATTCCCCGACCAATCAAATTTTATATAACAACTTGCATACTTTGCAAAATTTATAAATACTACCCACAACTATAACATTATCTCAAATTCACACCATAATATTCAAAAAAAATATTTTGAGAAATTTAAATCTTTATTCATAAAATTTGGGATTTTACATTTCTCTTCACACCAGATCACATATTTAAAAATATATAGCATGTATATATACATATTCAAACTCAAAACATCTCATAATAAGAATTTTAATTATTAAATTCCTATTTTAATAACTTATAAAAATTCGGGTTGTCACATCCTTCCCTCCTTATAAGGATTCAGTCCTTGGAATCATCGAAACCCTACCTTACTAAGGTTTTCACAAAATCTTTTTCACAATTATCGTTGAATAACTTCAACACGTTAACTTAGCAAAAAGTTTTACATACAAATATTCTTCATTCATTTCTTCAACAACTTTTAGGTTTTATTACATAACATTCAATTAAACATAGTCATATATCAAATATTATATATTCTTTAACCCATTCATTTCCTTTTCTAAGGATCGTTATCATAAACACTCGAGATATTACACTCACCCTTTCTTCTAAGAATTTCGTCATCAAAATTTTATTTATTAATCTTTATTCATTCAATCTATCAAAATAGATTTTACGTTAATATCTATTTATTCATTAGGTTCTTCAACCAAATTCTTTCTCTAAGGATCTTTCTAAGATCATCATATTCCTCACCTATTCCTCTTCTAAGAGTTCCACATTTCTCTTCCTTCTAGAGTTTCATTTCTTTCTTAAAATTATTATGTTTTACTTAATTTTCTCATCCTTTCCACTTTCACCTTTTAGAATAACAAGAATCTTCCATAATTGCTCAATAATTCAAAAGCGATATGAATAACAGGAATTTAAAAGATTCCAAATCATACTGAGGGGTCACAAGACCTTGAAATACGTCCACGGTTATAAGTACTCTTTCAACTTAAACCTTAACAATCATTAGACTATAGGGACTCCCGTACTTAGGGTGTTAAGCCCTTCGTACGATGTATTATGCACAAATATCTAAACGTATCTCGTAAAAATTATTCACCCATAATAGGGTTGTTCTTCTCAGTTTTTAGAGATATAACTGAGGGTCATAAGACCACAAACTATGTCCACGATTATAAGTAATCTTTCAACTTTAACCTGAACAGTAATACTGTAGGGACTCCCCATACTTAGGGTGATCAACCCTTCGTACCATGTATTGTGCACAAACATCTAAATGCCTCCGCGTAATCCCCTATAAAAGGGTTATTCATCTCAGCTTTTCAATATCTGAATCCGCACTAAAACAATTTGGTTTGGCATAACTTCTCAAGAAACACTTGAATTTTATGAACATCTTTCAATATTCGTCTAGCTGAATCAAATAACATAGACTTCTACAACAATTCGACATCAATCGAAATATACATATACATATATATATATATATATATTCTAATGTCTCAAAGAAATTTCAAAAATCCTTTTATGGTGTCATGATTATGACGTTGTCATACTACATCTCACCATAGTGGGCTGACGATCATATGATCACATCCAACACCAGGTTCCATTGCATTGATGACTTCATCGTTTATCATATCACCCGATACATATAATTAAAATATATTTTGAAAATTTAAAAATCATTTTTTTTATCTAGCCGAAACAAACAGCATAGATACGCGAATAATAGCACTGTTTTAAAAAATTCTCTTGTTCACTAGTGTGACCCAGCATTTTTTTTCAAAAATTAAGATTATAACCATCGGCACGAAGTCAATAAATTTCAAAAATCTAGCAAAGCTAGAAGATTTGGAATATCTAATTTTCTCTATCAATTTCAATCTTTATACTAAATATTCTTGTATTTTAACTTACAGTCCTCCTATATCCCCAGTATAGTTCATCAAACTTACCGCACATTGGAAGTTCAAGAACTTGCCACAATAGTATGAGTTTAAGAACTTATCCTAGTCAGACCATAGGCGTCCATTCGCTAAGGGGTTCAAAACATACCATATTATTATGTGTCACGAACTTACCATATGCATTAGTTTTAAGAGCCGCACCTAATCCTAATAATATCTGACTAATCTTAATAGTTTCTAACTATCAAACATACACATGAGAAAAGAATCACCTTTTCGCCACATATACATCGATATCGCGACATCAATATTCCAATGATTATCAATGTGATAAACTGAGTGCAAGCACAAAACCCTCGCTGTAAGACCCCAACTTTTACGAATAAAGATTAATTTCTCTCGAAATACATTTTTTGAATATTATGGTATGGATATGATATAATGTTATAGTTGTGGGTAATATTTACAAATTTTGCAAAGTAAGCAAGTGGTTATATAATATTTGATTGTTCAGGGAATATTCATTTTAACAAGGAATATTCGTACGACGGCACAATCATTGGTGGACCCCACAACGGAAGTATTGTCGTAGTTAGAAAACGATAGAATTATCTTTTTATAAAAATAATGGCGGAAGTTTTATCGTTAAACTGTTGAACTGCCCGGTAGTAAAAGTACAGTAATACGCGTGGTTGCATAGTAACACACGTTATTGATTATTGATGCTTACGTGAGAAGTCACTCAGTTATACTCAATTATTACTAGAGTAATTGTTGCATCATATCTCTCATACTATTGATTCAGTTATTGTCACAGTATCATCTACATAATATGATATATTATTAAATCAATAATTGAGACGACAAAGTTATTCATATTATTATTTGCAATATTGACAATGTCTAGAAGTTCTATCAAGGAGAGGTTTGGTCACCTAATCAGCGCGTGATAGGGAGAAATCCTTATTGGAAAGCCCCCTCTTTCCTGGGAACGACCTGGTTGTTAAATATTGTGAATTATAATATTAATGATGAATAAGTTCGTGTTGATTAAAGATGAAATTGATAGTTCCATTATGTGAGAATTATTATTGTTAGTGGAAATCGACATTTATTTCGATAATAATTGATGTCCAGAAGTTATCGGGTAATTAATCGGATAAATGAGCAATTAATTGCTATTAATTCACATGCATATAACTATTTGTTCACATGTGTGTACTATTGATTCACATTCATGTACTATTAGGGGAGTTGGTGCAAGATTAATAATACTTGCATGACTAAAGTAAAGATGGAGGTATAGTTGAAGGTACTATACTGTAATTAGTTTTTCACATGATTTTACTATTGAGTCACATGAATGAACTATTAATTTACATGATTTACTATTAGGGGAGGTGGTGAAAGTTTGATAATACTTGCATATTCCTAACCAACCTATTATGCGAATTCAAGCAACCAAACCACTAAAATCAACCACTGTCATATCAAGCCATAAAGCTATTCGTTTATTGAAAAACGGATGTCAAGCTTTCTTAGCCCATGTCACATATTTAAATAAAAATACGTCAGATTTGAAGGATATTTCTATTATTAATAAATTTCCTGACGTATTCCCTGAAGAACTTCCTGGCCTACCCCATAGCGTGAAATTGAATTTTGTATCGACCTTGAATCCGGTACAAAACCCATTTCCAAAGCCCCATATCGAATGGCTCCTATTGAACTTCAGGAGTTAAAACCCCAACTACAGGAATTGTTTGACATCAGTTTCATTCGTCCCTAGCACGTCTCTGGGGGTGCTCGTTTCTATTTATGAAGAAGAAAGATGGAAGTATGCAACTTTGTATTGATTATCGGGAGTTGTATCATGTCACCGTCAAAAATAGGTACCCGTTGCCTCGCATTGATGACCTGTTTGACCAGTTGCAAGGAGCTAAATTCTTTTCAAAGATTGATCTTCGATTCGGATATCATCGGTTGAAGATTAAAGCGATAACATTCCAAAGATCGCTTTCAAAAAACTCAGATGCGGGCATTATGAATTCCTAGTCATGTCTTTTGGATTGACTAATGCTCCTGCTGCCATCATGGACATGATGAACCGAGTATTCAAGGAATATTTGGATCACTTTGTGGTCGTCTTTATTGATGACATCCTCTTATACTCCAAAACCCGTGAAGACCATGAGCAACACTTGAGGCTGATACTTCAAAAGCTTCGTGAAAACAAGCTATATGCCAAGTTGAAGAAATGCGAGTTCTGGCTTGAGGAAGTTGCATTCCTTGGGCACGTAATATCAAATCATAGAATATCTATTGACCCGATAAAGATTGAAGCAATTCAAAGCTGGGAGCAACCTAAGTCGATGTGAGAAAGTGCGTAGCTTTCTCGGCTTAGCTGGTTATTATCGGAGATTCGTAGAAGGGTTTTCTCGAATCGCTACTCTATTAACACAACTGACTCGAAAAGATACAAAATTTGGTTATAGCGAGGAATATGAGAAGAGTTTTCAAGAACTCAAGAGAAGACTCATTTCAAAGACTGTTCGATAATAACATCCGCTCGGAGGATTTTTCATCTACAGTGATGCTTCAGGCAAAGGGTTAGGATGTGTTCTCATGCAACATAGGAAAGTCATAGCCTATGCCTCACGACAACTCAAAAAATATGAGAGGAATTATACTACTCATGATCTAGAGTTGGCAGCAGTCGTTTTTGTGCTTAAGATTTGGAGGCGTTACCTGTATGGAGAGAAGGTGGAGATCTATACGGATCATAAAAGCCTCAAATATTTCTTCACTCAAAAGGAACTCAACATGCGGCGACGACGTTGGCTTGAGTTGTTGAAAGATTATGACCATACCATTCAATACCATCCTGGAAAAGTGAACATAGTAGCTGACGTATTGAATAGAAGATCATATGCGGGTACGAGTGCAATATTTTCAATGCAAAGACCTATTTTGTATGACTTACGAAGGATGGAGATAAATTTAAAGATTCCAGGGACCCATGTGATGATGGCGAATATACGAGTAGAACCGACTTTAATCGATAAAGTTAAAGCTACTCAAACTACAGACCTGGAGCTGATGCGTATGAAGAAGAAAGTGCAAGAAGGTGCTATTTCGGAAGCAAGAATCGATGAAGAAGGAATACTTCGAGTCAACTCTAGACTTTGTGTTCCTAACGATTCTGACTTGAAATATAAAATCATGATGGAGGCACATAGGACACCATTTGCAACCTATCCTGGGAGTACCAAAATGTATCATGATCTTCGACATACATTTTGGTGGAGAAATATGAAGAGAGAGATAGCGGGGTTTATCTCAAGGTGTCTAAATTGTCAACAAGTCAAGGCGGAGCATCAAGTGCCAAAAGGTCCATTGCAACCACTTGAAATTCCAGAATGGAAGTGGGAGCACATTAACATGGATTTCGTTATTGGTTTTCCCAAGGTTTCTCATGGCATATATGTGATTTGGGTCATTGTTGATAGATTGACCAAGTCTGTTCATTTCTTACCGATACGAGAAACTTATACACTAGAATGTCTTGCTAGTATGTATATAAACGAGATTGTAAGATTGCATGGTATGCTAGTATCTATAGTTTCTGATCGAGACCCAAGATTCACTTCAAGATTTTGGGTTAGTTTGTAAAAAACTATCGGGACGGATTTATGATTTAGTTCAGCATATCATCCTCAAATGGATGGGCAGTCAGAAAGGACTATTCAAACTCTTGAAGATTTATTAAGACTCTGTGTCATTGACTTCAAGGGAAGTTAGGACAAGTTCTTACCATTGGTGGAGTTTTCCTACAACAACAGTTATCAAGCAAGTATTGGCATGGCTCCATTTGAGGCGTTGTATGGAAGAAAGTGTCATTCTCCAGTATACTGGGATGAGGTGGGTGAAGCAACGTTGTTAGGACCGGAGTTGGAATGTAGGACTATAGAAAAGATTCAAACGATTCGACAACGTATAAAAACCTCACAAGATCGACAAAAGAGTTATGCTAATCTTCATCGAAAAGACGTGGAATTCAATATTGGAGATCATGTGTTGTTACGTGTTGCTCCATGGAAAGGAGTTACGAGATTTGGAAAGAGAGGAAAGCTCAATCCTCGATTTATTGGCCCGTTTATAATCCTCGAACAAGTAGGAACTGTGGCCTATAGACTCGTCTTACCGCCAAGTATGTCTCTTGTTCATAACGTTTTCCACATATCTATGTTACATAAATATGTGAAAGACCTAAACCACATTATTGAATTAGAAACTGACGAGATAGAGGAAGATTTAAGGTATGAAGAGTTACCTGTTAAAATCTTGGATAAGAAGGATCATATTGTATGCTCCAAGGTTATACATCAAGTCAAAGTTTTGTGGTGAAACCATGATGTGGAAGAAATGACTTGGGAGTTAGAATGTGAGATGAAGTCAAGATATCCTCACCTCTTTGATATACCAGGTACGTACCCTAATTTTGAGGATGGAATTTCATAAAAAGGGGAGGTTGTAAGACCCCAACTTTTATGAATAAAGATTAATTTCTCTTGAAATATATTTTTTGAATATTATGACGTGGATATGATATAATGTTATAGTTGTGGGTAATATTTACAAATTTTGCAAAGTAAGCAAGTGGTTATATAATATTTGTTTGGTCGGGGAATATTCGTTTTAACAAGGAATATTCGTACGACGGCACAATCATTGGTGGACCCCACAACGGAAGTATTGTCGTAGTTAGAAAATGACATAATTATCTTTTTATAAAAATAACTGCAGAAGTTTTACCATTAAATTGTTGAACTACCCGGTAGTAAAAGTATAGTAATACACGTGGTTGCATAGTAGCACACGAAATTGATTATTGATGCTTACATGAAAAGTCACTCAGTTATACTCAATTATTGCTACAGTAATTATTAGATCATATCTCTCATATTATTGATTCAGTTATTGTCACAGTATCATCTGCATAATATGATAAATTATTAAATCAATAATTGAGACGACAAAGTTATTCATATTATTATTTGCAATATTGACAATGTCTAGAAGTTCTGTCAAGGAGAGGTTTGGTCACCTAATTGCGCGCCAATAGGGAGAAATCCTTATTGGAAAGCCCCCTCTTTCCTGGGAACGACCTAGTTGTTAAATATTGTGAATTATAATATTAATGATGAATAAGTTCGTGTTGATTAAAGATGAAGTTGATAGTTCCATTATGTGGAAATTATTATTGTTAGTGTAAATTGACATTTATTTCGATAATAATTGATGTCTAGAATTTATCGGGTAATTAATCGGATAAATGAGCAATTAATTGCTATTAATTCACATGCATATAACTATTCGTTCACATGTGTGTACTATTGATTCACATTCATGTACTATTAGGGGAGTTAGTGCAAGATTGATAATACTTGCATGACTAAATTAAAGATGGAGGTATAGTTGAAGGTACTATACTGTAATTAGTTTTTCACATGATTATACTATTGAGTCACATGAATGAACTATTAATTCACATGATTTACTATTAGGGGAGGTGGTGCAAGTTTGATAATACTTGCAGGACTAAATTAAAAATGAAAGAAAATTTGAAGGTATTGTACTTAATATTTCGAGCCCCAAAGCGTGCAATTATCGAAAATATATTTTCCTATAAATAGAAGCTCATTCTTCCTTCATTTCTCACTAATTCACTAAAGCTATATAGCTATTATTATACAGAGAAATTATAGAGAGAAAGAAGAAGAGAAGTCTGCTACCTAATTATTCTAGTATTCAATTTTTTCTAAGGTAAGGGGTATTATTCTTTCGTATTCATGAACAGAGTTATTTTCTTTCAATACTCATAAGGGTTATTATTCCATTCTTTATTATTATGTTGGAATAACATGTCTATGCAAAGTACCGCATACATAGTGAAATTCTTATGTTATTCCATTCTTTATTATTCTGTTGGAATAACCTGTCTGTGCGATCTATCGCATGCCTGGTGAATTCTGTTGTTATTCCATTCTTTATTAGTCTGTTGGAACATCCTGTCTGTGTGGATTACGTATGACCTGGTTCCATTCTTTATTATTCCATTGGAATATCCTCAGATGTGCGGATTTACATGACTGGTTCCATTTTTATTATTCGTTGGGAATAAACCCATGCGTGTGGTCTATCTCATGCTGGTGAATTCTTACGTTATTCCATTATTTATTATTACATTGGAATAACTCGTATGCTGTGGACTCTTTGTATGCATGGTGAATGATCCTTCGTATTCATTTCTTATTAAATTGTGTCTATGTGGATTACCGCATGGCGGGCAAAAATCCATTTACAGTTTCATATATTCTATTATACTCAGTTGGTTAAAGTTTTGACTTCTATACTCCATGAAATTAGTAGAATATCCTGGATATTTGCGCTTCATCCAGTATCTTTTCTTGGAAATATTCTTCTGAGTATTCTTGAATTTTACTCCACAAAGCAGTATCTTGTTGACAATTTGGACATTATTGATTTTAGGATAAATTAACTTATAAATCTTTAAAATTTATTCTTGAACTTGTTTTATTGAATTATTATGTCATTGTCATCATCCTCATGCTTATATTATGATGAAAGTCATCTTTGGCTTACGTGCAGAGATGGACTCGGTATGATTATGACCAGGGATCATTCGGTATAATCATGACCTGTAATGTTATAAATGATGTGGTAAAAGTCCTCAGTGGCCTGTAGTGCATTGATGGACAATTTTTGGTATGATTATGACCAGGGATTATTCGGTATAGTCATGACCATTGATGATTTAATGAATATCCTTGGCCCGTAGTGCAGGGATGATTTGATGATGTGGTTTATTTATTAAGTTGAGTCTCATTGATAAAAATTGATGAAAACATTTTAAATCATAGAAGATAGTAGATATCATGATCTACTTGACTCTTCTAATGGATTGCATATTCTGCTGCAGTTAAACTTGATGTCTATTGTATTTTATCAGTTTAACATTATTGAAGACTAATGATAATTTATTTTGCATTATCTTAGTCATAATATTTCTTACTGGGCTAGTTGAGCTCACCCTTTTGCTTTCATTGTTCTCTTCAGGAAATGAGAACGTAGCCGGGACTAGCTGGGGAACGGAGTGATGGTCCGAGATGGTGTATTAGTAGTCCTCACTATTCTATAAAATAGCATGATAATAAATGTATTGAGGACTCTATTTTAGAGTGGATATTGTCTAGAAGGCAATATTCCTGTTTAAACTCTAAGCTATGTTTTGTCGTATATTACACGATGTTTGTATAATTAACTATGTACCATATATTTGGCGACTCAAGATGGGTGATGTATACCTATTTTGGGGGTGTCACACTCGCCCATACAAGGATTTGTACAACACAACCATCACATGAGTCCTCAATTAAAATCCCACCTAACTCTATCTTGCTCTTAACTTTCTCTTTGCTCGGTACGAATTCCTCGTATCACATTATCTATAACTCCTCGTGAGTTTATCTCGTACTATATCATAGTACATTATCTTCATAGCATCAAGCTATAATTATTTAAGCATTTCAGACTATCTTTCTTTTGTAACTTAAACAGATCACGTTGTGATCTTATTTTATAATCATCTCCCTTAAGATTCTTTCCTTAACTCATGATCGTTTTGTTTTACGATCCTCTTTCTTTCCATTTTCATCATTTACGATTTCATTTATGCTTTTAATCTTACAGACTTTGTCTATTCATCATTATTCGTTATCTTGGCTATTGGAGTTAGGTAACTCCCATTTATTATCTTTATATCTCTTCAAGATTCTTCTTTGAATTTTCTTGTTTATATAATAATTCTTCCTTTAAAAATTTCTAACTTCATTTATATTGCTCAACATTTCATTCGAATTCTACATTTTCATCATACGTATCCATTTTCTACACTTGGTACACATTGAGTCTCTAATAGTTTCAATATAGTACACTGAGTGGTTTCCCACAAACAACCAACAAACTAGGTTTCGAGTTGCTAGTTCGTATATACCTCTATTTTATGAAGGAATCGTTTAGCCCAGATACCATACATCTACCATTAAAGAGTACAATTGTACCATACTTAAATATAATTTTTTATTCTTAACTTCTTTATCATCTTCTCCTTTATTCTCTAAGGTTATAGCCTAGGGTAATTTTACCTAAGGTTTGTAACCTACATCTTTGATACCAACTGTAACGACTCAAAGATTCATACGATATAATTCTCAACTTCGGTCGTTAATAACATATCTACCTTCTAATTTTACATCATTATTCGATGTTAAACTTTATAAAATGCGAAATAATTTAAACTTTTATGTCTTTTTACTTTAATTCCCTGAATTAAAACCTTTATCATCTACTTATCTTTGAATCAATCTTATTTTATGATTCACTTTATCACTGTTATTATATAAAATTTTACATTTCAATTCGATAACCTTTACATATCAGATAACTATAACTTTAGCTTTACAACTCAACATAAAACTATACATCATAAAACATTTAGTACATCTCATGAATCTTAATCATGGTATAAAGAAATAACAACATTAGCTAAAATATTAATCTTCGTGTATTATTTTTGATCCACGTTATTCAAGTAGCACATAGTGTTACCTTCAATCCTTAACCTTCAAAAAATGGTTATTTGCAAGGTTGAGCTTGATAGCCCAGCAAAATCTAATAGTTTTCATGCATCACGTAGCACATAATAACATGCTCAACATATATCTCATAAACATTGGACTAACATAACATACATGTTATAGTTCATACAACAAGTATAAAGATTGAGTTCTTTACTCAATCATCATGCTTTACTCAATCAACGTAGTCATAAGTTGACTTTAACATTTCATACATTCAACATATATATAACACATCATGCTCTTTGCAATAAAGATTTAAAACAATCAAATTCACATAGCAAATAGGAACTGAAAGACTTGCCTTGATCGTTGTTTACCAATAACAGTTTAACAGCTTACAGGTATCTACACTTCACGTGCCCTACACAATTATATAATAATTCACATTAACTATTAGTCACATAGCAACGCATAGTAGTTGTAAATTAAACTTTACTCTACGCCTCATAACTCTTCCTATCATAGATACACAATGTTTAATTTGATTGTGTTAACTTTCAACATATATCTCACTGTATTTCATATTCGAAGTTCATTCAAGTGTTTAAGTCATGCTAGGACTACTTATTGGTTTTATATTAACACTATTCAATATTTTATAATATTCATTTGATTTTATTTAAAACACCTTTTACGTTCATTATCACTTATCACGGCGTTTCGACATTTATTCGTCACACGCCCGATTTATCTCTCTTGTGTGTGCTTAGTATGTGTATACAACTTATCTAAAACATCATTTAATAATGTTAAGCATCATTATATTTACTAACATTCATGTTCTATAACTTATAACATCTTTTATCATCAAGAGCACTACACTTGCATACATGCATGCCCGACGCCTTCTGATTGCCTCCAAAAACACAATAGTCCAAATGATGACCATTTTTCCCCTGTTCTAGACCTCAAATTGAAAAACTTAAAGAATAAAAGTTGTAGGTCTATTTGTCCTCATTCCGGATCATCTTGAATCACCTCAATCGGAGTTTGTATGAAAATGTTATGGTCGTTTTACCAAGATAGGTCAAAGTAGTCACAGTTGGCACACTATGCGCCGCAGCATTCCATTTCCTTCACAACTCAAAGGCGCCTGTGCCATCTAGTTTATTTGGCAGCGCTACAAGCATTTGCCTTCACCCAGATTATAGTGTTTTGCGATTTTTGACCCTTTTCTCCTACTAATCTTCATAACTTGAGTTATACACATCCAAATTAGTCTGTTTTTGATTCTATGGATTCGTAATTCATAGAACTATAACATACTTGAATTCTAACAATTTATAAAAACATTAACCAACCTAAAATTTGACCCAAAACTTAAGTTCATACTTTATTTTCATGTTTTAAACACATTTAACGAATTCGATCGCCACGACTTCGTTTCTTAACCAATTGACATGATTCAAACTACGTTGTTTTTGTTTCTTCACATATTAACATAATCCAACCTCAATTTATAGATTATAACACATATAGAGCATAAAATGTTATACTTTGTAAAGCCAATTTTCATGTATAAACACCGTTATATACTTTTGTTCCTACAAACCAATTTACATGGATTTTTATCATCAAACAACACTCATATGTGAAGATTAACATAGTATAAACCTTACTTGAAAGTATATATATCAATCCAACACAACTATCAATTTACAATGGATAATCACTAAGAAATCAAAATATACAACTTAGAAGCAATTTACCTTGATTTAGCAAAGTGTTAGAAACCCTTCTTGTTCTCTTAGCAATCTCTGCAATTCTCTCTTCTCACCAAGCTCTCCTCTTTCTAAACCCTCTGTGTTTCTTCTTCTCCCAACCAACTCGCTTCTAAGGCCTTAGGAGAGAAATAAGACGCGAAAGAAAAAAATAACCTGATATGGCTTATTTCCCACGTACTCTATCAGTTAAAAAAAAGACGTCAGTTACATAAACCAAAGGCCACAAGGCCTTATTTAGCTACCACCTATTCCCCCAAACTAGAATATTTTTATATTATTTTTATTATATAGTTTCATGTGTCACACCTTTACTTAATTTAAATAACACATTATAATAGTAATTCATAATAATTATAATCTCATTATAATTATACTTATAATTAATAAATAATTACATATATCTAATTTAATTAATAAATTGGATTTAAAAATTACTTTATTTAATTTATTTATTCCCTTTAATATTAAACAATTCATTAAATTAAATCTTCAAATAATAAAATTTATCTTTGCTTTAATTTAATTATCATACACACGTAACTAAATTAATATACCACAATTTCTTAAATTATTTATTTTTCTCAATAAATAAATTATTTAAAATATTTATTTAATTCAATAAATATTTAAAATAATTATCAAATTCATTTAATTTCTTCAATAGTTAACTTAACTATTGAACCTCACTTTCCCAATATATGAATATATATTTCTCTTCACACCAGATCACATATTTAAAAATATATAGCATGTATATATACATACTCAATCTCAAAATATCTCATAATAAGAATTTTAATTATTAAATTCCTATTTTAATAACTTATAAAAATTCTGGTTGTCACACTTCGCATCTCGAAAATAAAAGCAAACAAGTCGAACATGAATCTCGATTTCACAAACCCGTTTAGCACCGTCACATCACTGGGTCAATGTCCAAACCTTTTCTCGGTTGCGTTGTTGCAACTAGTTAAAAACACCAACTGGCGACTCTTACAGTCAAATCGTCGACATTACACATGTCAGACCTTTTTCACTTGTTTTTTCAAACATATCTCACATTAACATGAGAACACCAAAGAACAAGAAACGAAAAAAGATATATAAAAATCCCGACGTCGACAGGTGGCAACTCTGCTGAGGACACCAGTAAGAGGGTTTAAGCCGCTACTACAAGCTTTTCCAAACTGTTATATGCTTGTGTGTGAATGTTGCATTTACATTTATAATGAATGTATATGAATGCATTTTATGTACTGCACTACAATATTGTGAATGTATTCACAATATGAATGTATGTTGTGTAATTCCTCCAATAGGAGACTATCTTATCGATGTTTGATTATTGGACTCGTAGGGAGACTAATTCCAACGAGGCTCAAGAAAGGCACCACCCAGATTTGCTCTAGTTGAAAGACCGGATTAACTTCCCGTCAAGTAGATTGTGATAATCTGGGGACCGTCATGCCAAAAAGCTGCGAGAGTAAACCTAAGACTGGTCAGCTTCTGATAAACCAAACGTGGAGGAAAGTCTCTTCATGCTTTCCATTTTCAATTACTTGTAAAAACATTTACTTGTAATTTTATTCCATGTCCATCTTTTTGTAATGGAAAATATAAAGAATATTTGTGCATACATGACATGCTATAGAATAATGCCCGTTTTATAGGATGATATTCCTAAAATGGACACATTATGATAGCATTTACATTATCCCTAAGACTAAACTACATAAGTCTTTAGTAAGGAAACAATTGGGCTTGTTACCCGCTTAAAATCTAAAAAGGCCACGAGCCTACAGCCAATCATGTCTTCTTCTGACCAATCTAATGTCGTTTCTCGGGAAGAATTTGATGGATTAAGTAAATAAATTTGGTTGTTCTGCTGAAAGAATTGTATCAGTCTACTCAGGGTACAAAGATGCCTACACATACAGAATCCTCTACACAAGGAGGGACCCAAGGTTTGGATAAAACAAATCCAGAACCTCAGTTGGATACGACCAACAAAGACCCTAAAAACACCCATCTCAAAGGAGATCCAGACACCGGTGATATCAGGAAGAAGGTCCTTCAAATGGAAGAAACTATCCGTGCTCTCAAAAGGATTGGAACACATGGAAGTGTTTCATATGCTGACCTTTGCATATTCCCTAGTGTTCATTATCTAGAGAAATTCAAAACCCCTGACTTTGAAAAGTATTACGGATTAGGGGATCTTTACACACATTTGAAGGTGTTCATTAGAGAACTTAGATCTTATGTGGAAAACGAGAAGCTCAGAATGCAGCTGTTCCAGAAGAGTCTGACTGGAGAAGCCCATTCATGGTATACCAGATTAGACAACTCAAAGATCCATAGCTGGGAAGAGCTAACTCACGCCTTCCTCACTCAATATAATTTTCAATCTCAAATGGCTCCTAACTGGTACCAAATTACCAATATCAAGAAACAGTCTAATAAGTCATTCAGAGAGTATGCTCAAAGGTGGAGGCGCCTTGCTATTCAAGTTATTCCTTCAATGACAGAGTCTGAAATGGTTATGACTTTCACAGGCATACAAGAAGCTCCTTTCTATGAAAGAAATTTAGCTGGTATTGGAAAACCATTTTTTGAAATGATCAAACATGGAGAGATGGTTGAGATGGGATTGAAGTCGGGAAAGATTCAAGACCTAGCCGCTCTTAAAGCAGTTACTGAGCACATCCAATCTTGATCATATGGAAATAACCCCCGGAGGGTCCATAAAAAGAAAGGGGAGGATGTTTCCTTGATACTACAAAGTCAAAAAGGCAATCAGAATATGCCTATACAGAGGAGAAACTACTCCCTTTTTCAAGCACAGTCTTCAAACCCTCAATTGCCTAAAGGTGGAGATGCAAAGCGCCCTCGAACGTTCACACCCTTAGGGGACTCGCTCGAGAATATTCTTGCTCTTCTGACTACTCAGAAGAAAATAACACATCTTCTTCCACCAGCCAACCCTAATGGAAGGGGTTTCAATGCTACCTGGAAGTGTGCCTATTATACCGGGGCACCTAGACATGATACTCAAGATTGTTGGGCCTTGAAACATAAGATCCAAGATTTAATAGATAGTGGTGAGATCGTGGTTACCAAACCAGATCAACCTCATGTGCACGATAACCCTCTTCCTCAACACAAAGAAGAAGAGGTCAACACAATTAGTTGAAGCGCTGGACAGAGTTCCAATTTTAATGGTGAATCATCCCAGACCATCAAAGACAGTGTTGATATATGGGATTACGCAAAGTTTCAATTTGCTATGGAACGAAAGATGAAAGCTCTTTAAGTAAATTGAACAATTGGCAGAACTGATGACTCATCAGCATCAAGTCACACGCCAGTTAGTCAGCCAGAAGCATGCCTATCTCCTTCTTTTTGTTATGAATACTCCACCATCACCTTCATAAAGCGAAGCTATGGAGGATAAGGTTGCAAAGAGAGCAAGTGCTAAAGCCCGTCGATATTTTACCAATCAAAGGGAATTTACATACCTGGGCCAACCTATGGAGGAGATATTTCAGATGCTAATCAACGAAGGAAGAATTACCTCCCTTATACCTCCAATTAATCCCCGTTCTAGATGGTTCAACTCTGATGGAGTTTGTCAATATCATTCACATTCTCGCGGTCACAGCATGGAAGAATGTTGGGCACTCTGCCATCTTATTCATAATCTAATTAATAACGGTGTCCTGCAACTGGCAGACGATGACACTGTGCTACTCGAGAGTGGGAATACTTATCCTACCAAATGGAAGGGATTAGTAGCAGTTATATCCAATAAGGCTGATGAGACTGTCAAACCATTTCCTATACAAGCAATTCAACTCAAAGGAGCTGACAATCCTTTGAAAGTGGCTGGACTAGAGCCAAATTCTTTACCCTTCAGACCACAGTATCCTGTTGTCAGCTTACACAAAGTCCCATGGAATTATGGAAAAGCTAAAGGATCCACATCTCATACTGTTGCTACAGTGTCAAAGGAAAATCCACTGTATCTTCCTCAGAGGGTGATGAAGCCGACCATAAAAGCAAAGGGGAAGATTCCCATGGAAAAAATTGAAAAATTCCTCCTCACTATGTGCCATAATGAAGCCAAGGTGGTTCTAAGATTAAGAGAAGCTCCACATCAGATCTCAATACTGGACTTGGTTTTCTCTTCCGAGGATCACAGAAAGACCTTATTGAAGGTTTTGGAAAAAGCATACTTACTGAAATCAGTGGATGTGGAAAAATTTCAACATTTGGTTAATCACATTTTTAACAACAATATGCTATCCTTCACTGATGACGACATACCGCCCGAAGGGACCGATCATTGCAAGCCATTACACATCACAGTTTTGTCCTCCGGGTATATGTTAGCTGGAGTTTTGATAGATGGAGGTTTGTCTCTGAATATCTGTCCTTATGCCACCTTGATAAAGATGAACATCAATCTCAAATAGATCTGAAGTAGCCATACGGTTATCAAAGCTTTCGATGGATCCCGACGAAATTCTGTCGAAGTGATTGAGCTGCCAATTGAGATTGGTCCAAAAACATTCAATGTATCCTTCCACGTCCTCAAGATAGATTCAGGATACAACCTGTTATTGGGAAGACCATGGATCCAATGGCTGGATCCGTTCCTTCTATACTACATCAATAACTCAAATACATTGTCAACAATAGCCTAGTCACTATCAATGCTGAGCCGGAATGTCCAGAACAAAGAGACCTACCACTCATCAGATTCAATTCAGAAGTTGAGCCCGCCAGTTTTCATACTTTGGAAGTGAGTAACACACAATACCATCCTATTGGAGTGCAACTTCCCATACCGAAGATTTCTGCCGAGGATATGTCGGCTAATTAATAAATGATGTCATTGGGTCATCAACCTAGACAAGGGCTTGGTAAAGATAAGTAGGGTATCAAGCACCTAATTCAAGTTATAATCAAACTAGGACATCCGGACTAGGCTATTCGGCTAGTTCTAGTCCCAGGAATCCTCATAAGCACAAGCAGGTTCCTCAAGCTTCCGCCACACGGTGATTTTCTCCATCTGCACCTCATGAGCTGATACAGTCTCCGGTAAAGGTGCCAAACCATGATATGGCTATGTTGTTCCCCAAATTAGTACCATTCAAAGCGAAAGAGGTCCTGATTCCTGATCCCGAAATGGAAGAGAGGGAACAGAAATGAAAACATGACATCACCTCGATGATGTTAGGCATATGCATCATTGTCCATGATGAATATATAAATAGATATACCCCAGATGATGATTACCCAAATGTTATGGTAATCATTTGGGAAAAGGAGGACGATGACAGCTCCTCCATCACTGCAGTCCATCAGGACTTTACCCTCGACAATTGGAGCAGCACTCCATGCATTGGTCGACGAGGGTAAAATGAGCAGAAATCCCTCTGCCCTATAAATAACTTTAATTGCTTACTTTTTTAAACAGTATTAGCAGTTAATTTATCAGTACATGCTAACACTTTTGTATGATTAAACACTTTCATATATTAAGTGAAAACATATTTTGTTTCAGGACTCTGAATTTAGATGTGCCTGTACTTGCTGATGAGGTGCCTTTTCTCCACAAGGATTGTAACTTTGATGAAAAGTTGGACTCAGACTTGATGGAAATCCAAGAGGACATTGAGACACCTCAGGAGATTAAGGAATGGGCCGTAGACAAACTCAACCTAACCTTGATCAAACCACTTCTTTCAATCTTGGAACATAAGAAAGCCCTAAGTTAATCCAGATTGGTTCAGACCTAACCCCAAACCAACGGAATAACATGGTTGTGCTATTAACCCAATTCCAAGATGTGTTTGCATGGTCTCATGAAGACGTGTTGGGTTTGTCCACTGACATTGTCCTTCATCGCCTTCCCATTAAGGAGGGATTTAAGCCAGTCTGGCAGAAGCTCAGGCGATTGAAACCTGAGTGGAGTTTAAAGGTGAAAGAAGAAATTGTGAAACAATTTCAAGCTGGCATTAATATGGTGTCCACATATCCGAAATAGATATCCAACATTGTTCTCGTGCCTAAACCAGGAGGAAAGGTGCGAGTTTATGTGGATTATCGGGATCTGAACAATGCTTGCCTTAAAGATAGCTTTCATGTGCCCTTTATCCATATTCTTATTGACAAGACTGCTCAATACGAAATGTACTCCTTTGCTGATTGCTTGGCGGGGTATCATCAGATTATGGTCGCTAAGGAAGATCATGAGAAAACTGCTTTCATCACACCTTCGGGAACCTTTTTCTACAGATGGTTGTCATTCGGCCTCATCAATGCCGGGGTAACCTATCAACGAGACATGATGGCTCTTTTCCATGATTTAATGCATAAAGAGATAGAGATCTACGTGGATGACATCATTGTCAAGTCCCGAAGGGAAGAAGACCACTTAGACCATCTCAAAAATCTTTTCAACAGGTTGCGTAATTACAACTTGAAGTTGAATCCATCCAAGTGCTCCTTTGGCGTTAAATCAGGCAAGTTGTTAGGTTTCCTAGTCAGCCACAAAGGGATTGAGCTGGATCCCACCAAAATCCAGGCCATTAAGGAAATGCCTATTCCTCAGACAGAGAAGGAAATACGGTGATTTTTGGGAAGAATCAACTCCATTAGAAGATTTATTTCTCAACTCATAGCAACCTGTGAGCCCATCTTCAAATTGTTAAGGAAGAACTCCTCCATGAAATGGAACGATGAGTGTCAGAAAGCGTTCCTTACCATTAAAGAGTAGCTGGTTAACGCTCCTATTTTTGAACCACCCAGGGATGATGTTCCCCTATTCATATACTTGTCCATTAATGACAATGCCATGGGCTGCATGCTGGGGCAAAAAGACGATAGAGGCCAAGAACGAACTATCTATTACCTCAGTAAAAGATTCAGCATCAGTGAACACAAGTACACTCTAATTGGGAAGACTTGTTGTGCTTTAGCATAGGCTTCCATGAGGTTACAACATTACCTCTATGGTCACACAACCCATCTCATATATCGTGTGGATCCTTTCAAGTATGTGTTCAGTAAGCCCATACTAAATTGTCTGCTGTCCAGATGACAGTTGATCCTACAGCAATTTGACATCGTCTACGTGATGCAAAAGTTTGTCAAAGGTCAAGGAATTACAGATCAACTGGCCGCCGCACCTGCAATGGATTATAAACCCTTGGAAATATATTTCCTCGATGAAGGGGTAATGGCAGCTCAGCAACACCATCAGTACGATGCATGCCACACATGGAAAATGTATTTTAATGGAGCTGTTAACACAGAAGGTTCTGGAGCTGGAGCAGTTCTAGTATCCGCACGGGGGGAGCAAAGTATCTGTCATAGAATTAAATTGCAGTTTGTCAGCACCAACAACACAGCTGAGTATGAAGGTTGTATCATGGGGCTAAAACTTTCCCATTTAATGGGCATCAAGTGGTTAACTGTCTTTGGGGATTCCAAATTGGTAATAAAATAATCCACAGGAATCTATCAAACCAAAGAACTACATTTGCTACCTTACCATCGGCAAGTTTTAAAGATGGCTTTAGAGTTCGAAGAAATCTCATTTTCACACATTCCTCATAATAGGAATGATTTTGCAGATGTACTAGCAACGCTGGCATCCTTGATTCACATACCCGATAAGGAAAACATGCCAAGCATCATATTTGCCCTGCAAAAGGCCCAGCCTATGGGAATTATTTTGGAGAAGTATCGAATGAGTTACCTCCCATCCACAACCCTTGGTATAAGCATATCAAGGAGTATCTACGAGATGGATCTACACCCGATTAGGCGAGCCTGACTAAAAAGAGGCGGATCCATCGACTTGCTATAAAATTCTATCTGAGCGGAGATGCACTCTACAAAAGAGATGCAGGATTAGTTCTCCTCAGATGTCTGAACAAAGAACAAGCTCAAAGGCTCATGGATGAGATCCATGGTGGAGTATGTGGCCCCCACATAAGCGGACCCTTACTTGTTAAGAAGATCCTCAGAATAAGGCATTATTGGCTTACGCTCATAGCTGACTGTGATAATCACGTCAAGAGGTGTTATCAATGCCAAATTCATGGGAATGCTATCCACGCCCCTCCAAGGGAACTCCACAATATGAGTTTGCCATGGCCCTTCTCAATTTGGGGAATGGATGTGATTGAGCCAACCTAGCCCAAATCCAGTAATGGACATCGATTCATATTCACCATGATTGACTACTTCACCAAATGGATAGAAGCAGCCTCCTTCCCCAGGGTTACCAAAGAAGTCATTATTGCTTTCATCAGAAATAATATCGTCTATTGATATGGACAACCAGAGGTCATTGTGTCAGACAATGCTAAAAACCTCAACAACAAAATGATGGAGGAGTTATGCAGTAAATTCCACATCAAACACCTTAACTCCGTCCTCTACCATCCAAAGATGAATGATGATGTTGAAGTGGCCAATAAAAACATCAAGAAGATCATGCAGAAAATGTTCGCCAATCCCAAAGGATGGCTTGACCTCTTGCCTCTGACTTTATTAGCCTATGGAACTTCAATGCGTACTTCCACTGGGGCAATCCCCTACTCATTAGCCTATGGGATGGAAGCAGTGCTCCCCATAGAGGTGGAAATGGAATCCCTCAGAGTGCTGATGGACGCTCAGCTGGATGAAGACCAATGGGTACAAGATAAGTATCACCAATTGTCTCTAATAGACGAAAGGAGAACCACGGCTATCTTCCATGGTTAGTTATATCAGCAAAGGATCGCACGATCATACAACAGGAAAGTTCGGCTATGGCAATTTAAACAACACGACTTGGTTTTGAAGAAGATCATTGACAACTAAGATTAATCCATGGGAAAATTCGCTCCTAACTAGGAAGGCCTATTTGTTGTCAAGGAAGTATTGACAGGAGGTGCTCTCAGACTACAGGAAATGGATGGCGATGAATTTCCACTGCTTATCAACTCAGACACCGTGAAACAGTACTATATCTAATGATATCATCAAGCAAACATCCTTATTTTTGATCATCAAATCACCAGTCATTCTAGTTTTCTAACCCTTTTTACATACTCTTCTACCCCTCAGGGAAACATACACTTCAAACCAGTAGCCTGGTTTCACCTCATTTCAAACCTTTCACACAATTTTGGTTATCCCCTCAAGGATTAAACCTTTCACACCTACATTTTATCCTGAAGACAGGATTAAACTTTTCTACACTTGCAGTTTGTTCTGAAGACGAGATCAAATTTTTTCCACACCTGCAGTTTGTCCCAATCATGGGATCAAACTTTCTTCTCCCGACAGTATAGCCTGCACATGGGATTCATACTTCTCTTTGGCTGAAATTCATCCTGAGGGGCGAACTACGTTGACCTGATCTCCCTGATACCTGGGAGTACATAGGCAACCATATTCTATATGGCCCGATCGCAATAAATAAAAAAACAACAAAAACATTTATGTCCTTTCTCTATAAAAAAAACAACAAAAATAATTCTACACCCTTCTTCATCAATAAAGCTTCTACACCCGTCTACCTTTCACATTCAGCGTTGAACCTCTTACACCAGGTTCGAACTACGTAGACATGATCTCCTCTTCAATTGGAGTACGTAGGCAGCCATTTATGGTTCGGTCTAACCCCTACCAGAACAAAAATACTTGTCATACGGTATTGGGATCAAACTTCAATCCACCACATTTCATTGGCTTCAGACCAAAGGGATGGAACTACCTAACCTCTCCTCACAAATAGGAGATTCGGTGACCATCTAAGCTGTGGTTATGCCTCAAAGAGCAACACGAATCCATAAGAGATGGAATTAACTAGGCTTCTCACAAATAGAAGTACTGGCGACCATTTGTGGTGCAGTCAATCTCAGAGAGGAAAAGCCACACTCCTCTCCACATCTACATAAAGAAACCAGTCCCAAGACACCAAAGATGGTAGGGATATACACAAATCAATAATCCATTCTGAAAGATCCTGTGACGTCTCGATGTCCATACATCAAGGATAAGATCAGAATGCATCAAGAACACAAGTCCTGAAGAAACAGGCAAATATCAAGCAAGTATCAAGGCACAACTAAAAAGGAAGTAAATCAAAATATATTTCTCTGCCATATATAACACTATTTGATATATACAATATGTGTTGTACATGACAAAATGGCTAAGGTAGTCTATGCAAGAAAATACAAAGTTATCTACGGATCTGTGTGTATGTGGACTATCAGATCTAACATAGCATCCCTCTCTGAAGAAGGAGGTAACGCTGTAAGCTCCTGCCCAATGGTATCTACATGAGCTAGTAGATCTGAGGCTAACTACATGGTATCATGATGCTCATTAATATATGCACTCATATCGGCAAGGATGCCAGTCGTAAGGGATCTCACTGAAATATTGTATGTGACGGCCACATCCCGGGCAGATAGGGCAGCATCCCGCTTCACAATCAATGCATCTCTGGATGATCAATCCTCGTCTGTCTCTAATAGAGTTGTGTCTCTCCCAACAAGAGATGTCAACATCAAGACCCTAGCCTGATCTCTCTCAAAGGTCATCAGATGTAGACACTGCTCCAGATACTATGCTGAATGTTGAATGACAGTAGCACTCGTAGTGGGAGAATCCATCACAAATTCTTGCAACCCAGCAGTCAAATCCTCCCCGATGGGAATATCAGTCTCCTCCATAGGCTCCTCATCGTCAGAATCAGTCCCCTGCACTATGGATACTACCACAGCCGATATAGTCTCTGTCTCCATCCATGCGAAATACTCTGCATAACAACCCGAATGATTGACAGAAAACTCAGCTAGCTCTCGCTGATCCCAACAGGCATACAACCTAGATCTATCATCTGCTGATAAGTGTCGAGAAGCAAAGCACTGACTTGACGCCCCCTCAAAAGGATAAAAATTCTAAAACTGGTCAAACTGACACATCACGGCCAGGGGTGGTAAGTAATCATGCCTCTCAAACCAGCCAGAGGAAGATAATCCATGCCCGGAGCATGAGTAATGAAGTTGTAGGGTGAACTAAGCCTTGTACACGGCAATATAGCGAACGGGTCTCCAATCCCTACCAGAAAAGCTGACCAAGATGCAACATCTATACACTCCATAGGCTAAAAGGAGTATGACATGGCTATATCATGGGTGAAATAATACCCATGTCATATAAAAGTGCCAATCTGTCTCAAGTGTGACGTAAACCACACGTATAGCATGACCGAGCTGCCTGTAAACACTCTTGCCAGATAAGTCCAGCAGTATGTAGCTAACCTTAGAGTCTCTGCGATGATCATCGGTATGATTGTGTGACCCTCCCTGAGAGCTCTCACTGCCATAATGATGCCAATGTCCAACTCATCCACGTATCGTGGCATATAGACATACGACAGTATGCACAATAGCAGTACATCCACTCTGGCCATACACCAATGATCCTCCAGTGTGGTGAAATCCCCGGAATGTCATGCATAACTATCCTCTAAGCCAAATCTATCAAACAAAAAATGTTGGGATATAACGTGGCCAGATGTGAGCTCATCCTGCACCACTCTACGCCTCAATCCAGTGAGGGTCATGAACTACCTACTCATGTCTCCAATCGCCATATGCATGCAAGGTCTGTCCAGTGGCAACATCGTCAAACATGCATTCTCCTCCAAAGTAGGAGTCAACTCCTGCGTCCCAAATTAGAAAAACTGCCTTTTCGAAATCCAGTGCTCCAGCATACCCTCCACGAATCTTGTGGGAACCTGAAACATCAATAGGGTCATAGTATGTTACAACAGATGATCTACAGTCACCCTGTCTGATGGTGACATGCTATCATACCACGATCACATACCATATGCCACCAAAAATGGTGGGGTATGATCAATACGGCTAACTGTTGAAAGAAGACATCTGTACGGGCCATGTCATAAGACCATCTAGGGGTCAATGTTGAATATCTCTAGACATACATACATATTCATACCATAATAACATGCATGATACAATAGATGGCAATATGATATAGGGAATGGAAAATTGTATATACATTCCTAAGTATATCATCATTTAATACATCTCTGTACAGCTGAAATACAAGGAAATGGGGCAAAACTACTCTACATCTAACAGAGACCTATCAAAAAGATATAGCGGGAATGGGGCGAAGCTACCTAATGTCTAAACAGAGGCCTATCAAAAGAGATAAATGCGAATATACATCAGAAGAAGTCAATAGTGTCAATGTTTACATCATCAATCCTGTCCACCGGATGTGACTCCTCCTAAGTCACTAAATCTCTATCTACAGGGATGTCAGGCCTATATAAGGAAGGATATGCACCGGCAAAACCATATGGGTCACCTGAGGGGCCAGTGCCAGAGCTTGAAGGATCAAAAGTATCTGCCTCTGAAGGATCTCTACCCAAGTGCCAGATAAAAAAATGTGCCCGATCCAACTGCCGGGTCAATCTGTCAATCTGTGTTACATGAGTCGGATCTCTGATACAAGCTAGCCAATCCGTCATCATCATAGATCCTGGAACCATATCCCCCATAAACTGAGTGGCGCGAGTCTGGGCTCCAATGGTACGAGGGAACCACCAATGCTGGAATATCTCCTGAATGCAGGGACCCTCTGACAGTGTGAAACTGTCAATCCCCAATAATGGGATATCAATGACGGGTGACTGCGAAACAGCCCAATAACTCCTGGCAGGAGGTAAGATCGACATGCGAATCTCTCCTATAGTGCTCCTGATAGCACACTCTCCTAAATAGAGCTCCCATCCTCCATATGTGAAGAGAGGAATCCTACGGGTGGAAATCACGTGCTCGACACCATTCGGGTACCCATCCTCAAAATCCAATACTCAAATGCTCCCCAGAGTAAGGAACCCACATGATGACATTCGCTGTCAACAACTCCAACTGTAAGCGACAATGAGTGAAACCCTCGGCAACATGGACCTCCGGCAGTATGGAATGATGCCATCTCCGTCCTCGTGGATAGGTGTCTAAACCTAACACGCTCACAGGACGTAAACATAGAAGCCTTTCATAGGCCCAAAACTGCCAACACAAAGGCAAACATCTGCTGTCAGTCAACACTCTTAACCTATACATGGGAAAAGATAAGAGAAATACTCACAATCAGAAACGAATAGAATCCTAACCAAGCCTCGGTCAAGCACTGCGATCACATGCGCATTCCCCTGAGGAAGAAGGCGAAGGTGTAGGATCCCCAATCATAATCTCCTATACGGTCCACGTGTCGAGTGGCGCTAATCAAAGCAAAGGACACTATAGAAGAGTTATCTGCTATGAAGCAACCCCTAATGATCATCAGGAACAATCATCAAAGAATGCGATCCCTGACTCTCACATCATCGGGTATGGGCTCACTCAACACCTCGCTCATAGCATCTATGCTCAAATGACCTGTACGTACAGTCCTACCCTTGAGCGCTCCGTCTGGAACTCCCAACAAGGAATTAACGATAGTAGGGGTAATATCCGCTGTACAAGGCACTGGATCCCCTCCAAACTCCATACCTGTGATAAACCGCCAATCCATCATCACCTCACAGTCTAGCAAATGGAGTGACTAAATCTGATGAAACCAGCGCTTAGACAATGCCCTGAGGTAACCCTAGGGACAACGACGGGGAAGAATGGAAAAGAACATCCCAAATTCCCAGCCATATACAATCTCTCTATAGTTATCATATAAAGCCTGATACATAGAGTGGATGTTGAACCAATTCCCTCGAGGCTATGTAAAGCTGGGAACCTACATCAAATGCAGATCAACATTAGAATCCTTTACTCCACATCAATAGGAAACAAGGATCATTAAGATCTAACTTTATACCTCGTTTGCGTGCAGGTAGACTGAAGGATGTCGACTAAAGTCACCCAGAAGCTTTGGATTTGCCACTTGAATACCTGGAAAATCCCTACGGGGAACATGTGTAGCAGGAGCAGAAACCTCAACCGGTACATCCTCCTCTTCGTCCTCTACGTCCGGCACTTCAACCCGGATAGGATGTATCACCGTCTCCACCAAACGACGAGGTTGTCTGACAAAACGAGGTCGAGGCACTTCAAAAGCCCTCCTTCGTACGCCAGAAGTGGTCCTGCGGGAACTACTCGGCTGATCCGAATCCATAATATATGGACAACAAGTCTCCAAATCACCTCAGAAAGGGTGTGGTAAATTCTTATCTCGAGATTTTCAAAATGCATTTTATGACTACATGCATGCATTCATTATTTTAACATATGTCTACAGTATAGTTAAAAATGCATAACTACCAAATGCCTACATTTTTGAAAAATTTTGCCATAGTGCCCTTTTGTAAATGGGACTATCCACATGCACATAGGCATGACTAGGTGGCCATTCTGTAGCACACCTACCCATAGTCATATACATCCTACATGCATTAATACGTCACAGTAAAAAATCCGTAAGTGTAGTCTAATTACCAGGATTATTTTGTTTTTTCTACCTTTACTCATTTATCCTCAAATAGGATAAGAAATGACCGTAAAAGGTGCCAATTTGATTGTTTCAAAAGTCAAATTTTTTCACATCATTATGTTCAACATAGTTTAAACCTAACATATACTGTGTTGAATATTTTTTATAAAGTTATATCAGCATGCATATTCACTACTATGTGTCTTAAGTGCATTTCATATGATAAGTCATTTTCCAACGGATAGAAACTGGAAAAGAATACATGTATATATTACCAGGACAGTGAAGAACACTTGTACGGTGGCAGAATGTCCAGAAAGTCTCCCAAAATTAGCAGGTCTGAAGAAGAGCTCTCGTATTTCCTTCACGGCGCTACTTGAAAGTGACTTATGAAAGCAACATGCAGCCTTTACATAGTCACGATTGGCCGCAGGTCCACCTACGGCTACCGCAGGTGTACGTACGACACCCCTATTTGGGGCCCACACCTTTGGCTCGGTCCAGTTCGAGTTACAAAGGAGGTCTCACAAGCTAAAAAGGCCAAATCAGGAATAAAAATGTTACGCGATTGAGCAAAATAGCCTGGAATCCTGGTTTTCACAGGCCAAACTCTGGCTCCGCATATCACTCATTGGTATTCGCCTGAATACAAGGTACACTATGCCAATGAGTTCAGTTTTTGAAAATCATGCTCGGCAATACCTCACATAGGTCCGATGCCACCAAACACAAAGTCGTAACCCTAAAAGAAGTATCCCCGACCTGGGTCACAACGTCGAAGTCAAACATTGATAAAGTATCCCCAGTGGGGGTCACAACACCGAAGTCAAACATTGATAAAGTATCCCGGTGGGGGTCACAACGCCAAAGTCAAACATTGATAAAGTATCCCCGGCGGGGGTCACAATGCTGAAGTCAGACATTGATAAAGTATCCCCGGCGGGGGTCACAACGCGATTTAACCATTGATATACGCATCAATAAAGGTCAAGCAGCCTTGACATACTACCCAACAAGGGTCACAACGCAATCCTATCATTGATACACACATCAATGAACGTCAAGCAGCCTTGACAGTTTACCCAACAGGGACCTATCCGGTGATACACACATCAGCGAAGGCAAGGCAGCCCTGACAATACATACTATTGGCAGCAACTATAACAAGATCATGGTATATACTGGTGACACAAACCAGAGAAGACCATCCTCATCGGAGAGGACCGATGGTGGAATATATTATACACATCCTCAAATAAGACAAAGCTTTATCCCCACAGATCACTTGTATATGAGAGGCACCTCTATGGAGTAAAGGTTTGTATCAAGGATCCAGGACTTTGGTGATAGACCCAACGTCAACATCCTTGAAGACTTGGATTGCATGTCCAAGGCATTACTGATTGTCCTCCCCGACAGGATTAATAGGGAATCGACAATCATTCATTCATGCATCAAACATTTGCATCATGTCGTTGCACTTAGCATCATGTTTATCTTGTTGCATTTTAAGTGTCTAGGATTCTTTATCCTACCCATGCCTTGCATTGCATGAATATGATAAAGAGGGGCATCTATAGACACTCAAAATTTCATGCACACCTGTTACTATCATTGCAGGAGGGCAGATTCATCTTTTGGAGATAACCCTGTAAGACAACTCACATCCATTCCGAATACTACCAGAAGTTCAGTCTCAACCCCGGAACACACACCGGGAGTATCAATTCCAACCTCAGAGATAACCCCGAGTTTCGTCCTTAGAGATAACCCCAAGGAATGTTGTTTCAGTTTCAGCGATAACTCCAGAAATGCTTGTTTCAAATGCATGCGATCAGCTTCAATCTCAGACCTCTTGCCAAGGCACTCATTTCAAAGACCCGGAGATAACACCGGGAAGATAGGCATACTTACAGATGACCTTTCAGAATTTAAACACTTGTAGCAGTCCAATCTCAGATGTAACCCTGAGCAACGTCTGCTATAAGCCTAAACTGGAGATAACCCTGGTGAGGAGTCAAATCGTCATCTTGCCACCTCAACCCCTGTACGCCGTCTCAACATTTCATACATACATTTCTACACAATAATGTCCCACAAGAGCCCAGAAGTTCCAATCCCGAGTGACTATTACGCGTGGGAGCACACCGGATAGAATTTGAAGCTTGAAGACCATGGGCATGGTCCCCTCTTCCTGACTTCGTACAACCTCTAATCCCATGTCATTGCGTAACTCTCGATAAAAGCGGTCCGAAGAAGGTCTTGTACACCTCGTTCGGATGCTCGGATTGAAGTTCTACACGTTCGAGCGGACATCACGATGCACGAGTGCACGTATTTCAAGACAGTAGAGACCCATGGCCCGGATCACCCTGGGCGTACCAGAGTGCATCTCACAATGCCAGCAGTGGTACATCTGCTGACCCGGCTCTATTAATATGGAGCTTGGGGTGGCCATTTGTAAGACAAAAGGAGGCGAGGAAGCCCTGTCCAATTTGCTCTGTACACACCCCATATTGAGTGCTTTCTCATTTTAAACACATGTTAGCTCACATATAGCTATATTTTACAGGCGGGAGCTGAGTGTTTATCCATCTAGAGTCATAGAAGCCTACTTTGGCAGCCCACTGTAAGCCTTCTCACACTCTATAAAGTCTTTCTCTTCATCTTTGCACACACTATTCTTCACATTGAGAGTCGTGTTGTGTACGTATACCTAGACTTCGGTCCGTGGTTTTCATTTCTGTCTGTATATATATATACTTATATATGTATATATTTATATATGGACTAACATTATCGAGTTATGCCTCGATTGAGCCTAGACTTATGTTTAGAGCGTTTAATTTATATATATATATATATATATATATATATATATATATATATATATATATATATATATTCATCTCGATGAACCCGGATTTTACATCCGAGCGTTCATGCTTTTTTATATATATATATATATATATATATATATATATATATATATATATATTTACCATTTATATTATATATTTACATTTTCGATCCCCATGGAGGTGCTTCGTGGTGGTTGATCATATGTCAGCCTGGAGTTTACTTCGTATATATATATATATATATATATATATATATATATATATATATATATATATATATTAAAGCTTTTTATATATATAAGCGCCATCGCTTTACATATAAACTGTGGCATCATGTGAGCCTAAGAATCATGTGATCACAGATTTAGTCTATTGAATCTAGATTCGGTTCCTGTGATGGACATTTTTAGTTGTAAGCAGCTTATGAATTTCCTTAGATGGATGTCATGCCCATGAGGAGTTCGGCATCGCTGTATATTATATTTCTCGAAGATACTTCGCATCTCGAAAATAAAAGAAAACAAGCTGAACATTTAATAATAAAATGGAAGTATGAAAAGGTCTCAATTACTATTGAGCACATGGTTTGAAAAATCTATTTTTACAAAACTTCACTGCTATATCATGTTTACAACTGAATTTTCATATAAATTCAAACCCTTTGTATATAGGTGCGAACGAGGCCTCGCACTACTTCTAAATAAATTGCACATTGATCCACACACACACACACACACATATTCATATAACAGTTTCTTGAAAAGTGGCGGTCACCGTGGCAACACGGATGTCGGGGGGTGCCTAACACCTTCCCTCCGTATAAGCAAACCCCCGAACCTAAATGAATCTCGGTTTCACAGACCCATTTAGCAGTGTCACATCACTAGGTCAATGTGAAAACCCTTTCTCAGTTACATAGGTGCAATTGGCGACTCTTACAGATAAATCATCAACATTACACATGTCGGACCTTTTTCACTTGTTTTTTCAAACAAATCTCACATAACATGACAACACCGAAGAACAAGAAATGAAAAGGGACAAATAAAAATCCTGATGTCAACACCCCCACCGGGGATAATGTCAAGGTTGTTTGACCTTCATTGACGTGTGCATCAACGGTTGAAAATGCATGACACCCCCACTGGGGATAATGTTAAGGATGTTTGACCTTCATTGACGTGTACATCAATGGTTGAAAATGCGTAACACCCCCGCCGGGGATAAGGTTTTAGGGCTACGACCCTGAACTGACGGCATCAGACCTTCATGAGGTATTGTCGAATGTAGTTTGCAATAGCTGAGATCATTGGTATAGTATACCCTGTGTTTGGGCGAAGACCAATGAGTGTTATGTAAAGCCATATTTTGACCCATGAAAACAAGGATTTCAGGCTATTCTGCTCGATTGCGTAGAATTTTTATTCCTGATTTGGCCTTTTCAGCTTGTAAGAACTCCTTTGCAATTTGAACTGGACCTAGTCGGAGGGGTGGGACCCACATAGGGGTGCCACAGGTGGACCTGCGGCCAACCGTGACTTCCCTTAAATGGGTTGGTTGATGTCCTAAGTCATTTCAAGCTGCGTCGCGAAGGAAACCTGAGAGCTCTTCTTCAGATCTGCTGAGTTCGGATGACTATCTATAAATTCTGTCATCGTACAAGTGTTCTACATTGTCATGGTAACGTATGCATGTCTTCTTTTCCAGTTTTCATCCATTGGAAAATGAAATATCACATGAAATGCATCGAAACACATAGTAGTGATTATGCATGTTGAAATGCCTTGTTAAAAAATATTCAACATAGTAAATGTTAGTATTAAACCATGATAAACATAATGATGTGAAAAAATTTAACTTTTGAAACAGTCAAATTAACACCTTTTTTTGCTATTTTTGATCCTATTTGAGGACAAATGAGCAAAGGTGAAAAAAGCAAAATAATCTTGGTAATTAGGCTACCCTTACGAATTTTTTACTTTGATGTATTAATACATGTAAGATGTATATGACTGTGGGTAGGTGTGCTACTGAATGGCCACCTAGTCATGCCTATGTGCATGTGGATAGTCCTATTTACAAAGGGGACTATGGAAAAAAATTTCCAAAATGTAGGCATTGGGTAGTCATGCATTTTTATCTCTACTATAGATGTATGTTAAAATAATGCATGCATGCATGTAGTCATAAAACTGCATTTTGAAAATATCCAGTTAAGAATTTACCACACCCTTTCTGGAGGTGATTTGGAGACTTGTTGTCCATATATATGGATCCGGATCAAGCGAGTAGTTCTCATAGGACCACATTTGGTGTACGGAGGAGGGCTTCTGAAGTGCCTCGACCTCGTTCCATTAGACATCCTCGTCGTTTGGCGGAGGCGGTGATACGTCATGTCCGGGTTGATGTACCGGATGTGGAGGTCCAGCAGGAGGATGTACCGGTTGAGGCTCCCTCTCCTACTGCACATGTTCCCCGTAGAGACCTCTAGAGTATTTAGGTGGTGAACCCAGAGCTTCTGGGAGATTTGAGTCGACATCCCTCAATTTACTTGCATACAAATGAGGTACAAAGCTAGATTTTGATCTTCCTTCTTTCCTATTGATGAGGAATAATGGATTTTGATGTTGATCTGCTTTTTGATGTAGGTTCCTGGCTTTACACAGCCTAGAGAGAACTGGTTTAGCATTTACTCTATGTATTAGGCTCTGCATCCTGACTATAGAGTGATTGTGCATGATTAGGGAGTTGGAGCATTCTTTTCCATCCTTCCCCGCCGTTGTCCCAGTGGTTTATCACAGGTATGGAGTTTGGAGGGGCGCCAGTGTCTTGTACGGCGGATATTACCCCGACTACCATCAGATACTTGCTAGGAGTTCCGGCGGAGACGCTCAAGGGCAGGACTGTCTATACAGGTCCTTTGAGCATAGATGCTATGAGCGGGCTGTTAAGTGAGCCCATACCCGATGATGTGAGAGTCAGGGATCTCATTCTTCGGTGATTGTTCATGATGATCATTAGGGGCTGCTTCATAGCTGATAACTCTTCTACGGTGTCCTTCTCTTTGATCATCACCGCTCAACATGTGGACTGTATTGGAGAGTACGATTGGGGTTCTTACACCTTTGCTTATTTCCTCAGTGGAATGCGCATGCGTTCGTAGGGCTTGACAGAGGCTTGGCTAGGATTTTACCCATTTCTGCTGGTGAGTATTTCTCTTGTAATTTACCATGTATAACTTAAGAGTGTTGATTGATAGCAGATGTTTACCTTTGTGTTAGCAGTTCTAGGCCTATGGGAGGCTCCCATGCTTACGTCCGGTGAGTGCGTTAGGATTAGATACCTACCCACGAGGACGGCGATGGCATCATTCCATACTGGCAGAGGTTCATGTAGCTGAGGGTTTCACTCATTGCCGCCTACAGCTGGAGTTGTTGACATCTGATGTCATCACATGGATTCCCTATTCAGGGTAGCATTTGAGCAATGGATTTGAGGATAGGTACCCGAATGGTGTCGAGTACATGATTTCCACCCGTAGGATTCCTCTCTTCACAAATGGAGGATGGGAGCTCTATTTAGGAGAGCGTGCTATCAGGAGCACCACAAGAGAGATTTGTATACCGATCTTACCTCCTGTCAGGCGTTATTGGTCTGTTTCATAGTCACCCGTCATTGATATCCATTTGTTGGGTTTTGATGGTTTTACATTATCAGAGGGTCCCTGCACTCAAGAGATATTCTAGCATTAGTGGTTCCCTCATACCATTGGAACCCAAACCCGCGCCACTCAGTTTATGGGGGATATGGTTCTAGGATCCATGATGATGATGGATTGGCTAGCCTGTGTCCGAGATCCGACTCATGTTGGTCGTTTTACCGATCAATATATGCGTGCAAGTATACACGGTCAACAAGTAATAAAGAGTAAGTAAAGTATCGTTCCCACGGAGAATTAACTAATAAAGTTTACCAAGCACTAGCCCATAACCATTTCAGTCTTATTTAAACGAATGATATTATATTTTATATTTAAACTATGAAATTAAATGAATCTAACTATTTCTATAGTGAGATTAGATAATGAAGACCTGAGATTACAATTTCATCTATTAAATAATTTAAATAAACGCACTCCCTGTTAAGCCAAATTACTTGTACTGGATTGCTAGTCGAGAACACGAAAGTAAAAAGTACAACCATATCTCAATGTACCATACCCATATCAAATATAATCCCAGTTGAAAGAAATACATGAACACCCAAATTACCTAAACCACTATATGTCTATGTGATTTACAAATAATTAGGGTTTAAGCCCAAGTTCTCAATTGACTACGAGAAATGCCTCGGTATATGTCTATCCTAAGCACAAATCATACATCCCATCAAAATGTAGAACATACAGTCACAATCTATCAAGATCAAATCTAAACCCATACTTCATCTTTCAAGTTCATATGGGTTATCACAGTAATTGATGGCCAATCAACTAAGCAAATAAGCATGAATCTTAATAGATAATCACATAGAAATCAATAAGGTTAACAATGAAGTATATCATAAATAACTAATCCATAGAATCCATTGCTATCTCAGAATAGAGTTTAAATCATATCTTAATCAAATTTATCATCCACATATTGAATAAACATCATAAGATACAATTAGGAATCAAAGAGAGAATAAGAGTAGAGAGTTGAAGTGCAAATTTGTTCTCCCGCTCCAATATTGAATCTCTAATGCCTTCCAAACGCTTCAAGTCTTCACTCTAATCAACTCTAGAAATCGCTACTCTAATCTACTTATTCAAAGTTGAAGAAAGAAATTAACAATAGCTTCTTGATCCCCCAAGGGGTGGTATATCCTTAACATAATGAAAATACGTCAAATATATAAGCCCTAATTGAACCCTCCCCCCCTCTCCGTTACGCTTCAATCGCACTATCTAGTGAAAAAGTCATCTCTAGTTAACATCCGAAGTGGCGCGGCCGCGCTGGAATTGGCCTGAAGTTGGGTGCGCCCGCGCTCAAGTGTTAAATCGCACTTTTTGCTCTAGGGACTCGCGCGGCAGCGCAGGAAATGCACTACAAATTCGCAAGCCCACGCCATTGGTTTTCTACTGCAGTGTCCTCTGGTACAACGGCCATAACTTTTGGTCCGGAGGAGTTACGGGGCCTTCCACCTATCAAATCGAAGCTCTCGACGAGGACTACAACTTTCAGTCTTTGAGAATTGAGAAATAATGGACGGATGAAGGTTGAATATTTGTTGTAAGTGACAGCTATGGAAATGGCCACCCAAAATAGTGACGTTCAACGTTCGTTGGTACAAAGGTCATAACTCTTGCATCCGAACTCCGATTGGAATGATTTAAGATGTTCTGGAAAGCTAAGAAGAAGCTCTACAACATAATCCAAGTTCCAAACCAAGAACATAAAATGAACATGAAAGCCCAAACGATCCCCGGATTGCTTTTCCTTGCGTTTCATACCAATAATCGCTCACATTGTTCTCAAGCTTAAGATCTACAAAATAAACACAAAATGTATGAAAAGTAACTAAGAAACATGAGTATAAGTAACTAATTCAAGTAACAGATACCAGATAAATAGGTGTAAAACCTACTTATCAAATACCCCCAAACTTAAACCGTTGCTTGTCCCCAAGCAACACAATATAATGCACTCTACATGTTATGCAAGCTACGCTACTATGACAATGAATCCCAAGATTTCCAGCCATGTTGAGAATTCTAATAAGATATGCCTCAGAAAAATATCAAGATCGAAGAACAAAGCATCAAACTAAGCTAAAGGCATAATGACATAGAATCATATAATCCTAACCTGCTATAAAGATGTTGTGTGTGTGTGATGTGTTCACAGATAAGCTTGACAAAGGTGAAGATACCACATGCTTTATTGCTTAAGGCAGAAAATTGAAGTTTAAATCAAGAACTGCATATACTAATGAGACATCAACTATTCCAACACATCAATACAAACTAAGATTCAACAATGGGTTTATTCTGCTTTATTTTTAATCATGAGGGCGATTTTTGAACTTTCCCGCGGTGTTTATTGAATTTTTTTAATTTTTTTTTATTATTTATATAGCGGGTGCGTTTTACGCTCCATCTCACTTTCCATTTCCATTTAAACGAGTGCATTTTACGCTCCATCTCACTTTCCATTTCCATTTAAACGAGTGTGTTTTACGCTCCATCTCGTCCTAATAGCAAACATACCCATGTGTTCCCAAAATTTGAGTATATGTGTTTTCATAGTCTACGTCTACTTTATACACAATTCCATCTTTAAAAACAACATTTTCTACTCAGCAAACAAACAAGTTATTCTTAAACCAACAAGCAGATATGAACACCTATGTGCTAACCGAAAGCATCTAAACAACAAGCATGAATTAAATCATGTATAACATTATAACTAAGCTCATGTTATCTACTAAATTCAAAAATCTATCAAATTTCTATGTCATCATAAATTAGAATTCAACTAACTAAAAACCTGGGATTATGCAATGTTATGCAACTAAACAGATATTAAGCAAACAAAAAGAAAAAACTTTACATCAAAATTAAACTAATAACTACTAACATGCAATTAACTATATGTAACATGAAATTACTCTATATCATGCAATTACACTACATGCTCTAAACTACTAACTAAACCCAATACCCACAAACATAAAACGAACAATGCCCTCATTGTAATTTAAAGTAAAAGAATACTCCCCGAAGTGGTAATGTCATCTCCGTTCGCCTCTTCAAGATCCGATGGTATATTAGGCAATGGATAAGTTTGAGATAATCTAAAGTTGGAAACTGAGTGTGGACTTCTAACTGTCTAAATGCTAAAAAATTTAGCATTGTTTTTTATGATCGAAGCTATGGCGCTACCGCTTATGTATGCTTTGTTTAGCTAGTAGTTAAACAAGGCTTACTACCATACTCTAGCGACTTCAGTTTTGTTTGACTTCTATTTGATCCTGAATGTTTATAGTAATTGGATTGAACCTGAGAGGAGAAACAATAAAACTATTGTTAATACTTACAACTATCTAACATCTACTAAATATGGAAATGTAAATAAGAATTAAACAAGGAATGAGAAAGATTGGATGGGGTGCCTCCCATATAGCGCTCGGTTTATAGTCCGTTAGTTGGACTCTTTTCTTGACAACGCAATCCGATTCCTCTACGATAAGATAAGAACCCTCCATCCATTAGAACTGCAATGTGCGTAGGTAGGTTCTCCATCTTGCAAGTCTGTGAATTGAAACAACCTAGCATATTTCCTGTACATGATGCCCCCAATTCTATTGCATAGCTAGGTGCTTCGTCCGTTGTATTTGTGAATAAATTGTTGCATTGAGGCATAAAAAATACAACGGACTTTTCCTCTTCTATTTTCTCTTCCTCAGACCACCATGGTGTATAAGAGGCCTCATAATCGCCGAAATTCTTGCTTTGTATGTGACTACCAAGGGGACATGGGTGTGCAAAGTTCACTGAATTTTTTAACTCTAACTGAGAAGGCACTTGGAGTATAATACAAGTCATCTCATGTTCTTCATTTTCCATACCCCCAGTTGTCTCCTCAATGTCCACTCCTTTTAGTTCATTCAGTGGCATGTACACTTCTGGCTCTCCATCAGTTTCATCGTCCATGTCATAGCACCAATTGTTTGGAGGGCGATTGTTCAAGGCTTCGAACATTTGATCCATCTGATTCTGAAGATTTTGAATTGACCTCTCTTCCTCAATCATCTTCTCCTCAGTTGATGCTACAAATTTGAACCACAAATCCTCCAATCTTGAATTATCTTGTTCAGTTTCAAAATCCATGTATTGAGGACCATTCATTGAGGAGTTAATGAGTTGTTCCATCTGTCTGTTAAGATTTTGGCTTGATAACTCCTGACTAATCATCATCTCTTCATGATCTGCTATGCTTTTGACATGAATTCATTCAACCTTGAATTTTCTTCTTGTTGCATTGGAGGTGGATATGAGAAATCTAATGGATATGTTGGACTTGGGACACAGTATTGGTCTCGATAGTTATAACTCCATTCCGAATTTGGGTGATACCCCCAAATTTGATGATAATTGGGAAAAATATAGTTGTTGAGGTAATCACCCCCAAACTGTATTTTTCCAACACTAATGTTGCACTTATAACTTGGATGCTCGCCAACACAATATTCACATGTAACTGCTATCTCTCGAGTACGTTGGGCTGGAAGAATATCCAACCTCTCCGAAAGTGTTGCAATTTGTGCTGACAGTGTAGAAAATACATTGAGTCCCTCAGTGCTTATGTCCCTTGGTTGAGGTATGTTCGTATAAGGCCATTGATAAGCAAAGTCATCCATGGTACCTGAAAAGAGAAAAATATAGGAAGATAATTAAAATAAAATAAAATATTTAAATTAAGACTCATTTGATTGAAATTAATGTTGGCAAAAATTATTAAAATAATTTCCCAACAATGGCGCAAAAAACTTGTTGATCATTTTACAGATCAATATATGCGTGCAAGTATACACGGTCAATAAGTAATATAGAGTAAGTAAAGTATCGTTCCCACGGAGAATTAACTAATAAAGTTTACCAAGCACTAGCCCATAACCAATTCAGTCTTATTTAAACGAATGATATTATATTTTATATTTAAACTATGAAATTAAATGAATCTAACTATTCCTAGAGTGAGATTAGATAATGAAGACCTGAGATTATAATTTCATCTATTGAATAATTTAAATCAACGCACTCCCTGTTAAGCCAAATTACTTGCACTGGATTGCTAGTCGAGAACATGAAAGTAAATTACAGCTATATCTCAACGTACCATACCCATATCAAATATAATCCCCAGTTGAAAGAATACACATGAACACCCAAATTACCTAAACCACTATATGTCTATGTGATTTACAAATAATTAGGGTTTAAGCCCAAGTTCTCAATTGACTACGAGCGATGCCTCGGTATATGTCTATCCTAAGCACAAATCATGCATCCCATCACAATGTAGAACATACAATCACAAACTATCAAGATCAAATCTAAACTCATACTTCGTCTTTCAAGTTCATATGGGTTATCACAGTAATTGATGGCCAATCAACTAAGCAAATAAGCATGAATCTTAATAGACAATCCCATAACAACAATAAGGTTAACAATGAAGTATATCAGAAATAACTAATCCATTGCAATCTCATAATAGAGTTTAAATCATATCTGAATCAAATCTATCATCCACATATTGAATAAACATTATAAGATACAATTAGGAATCAAAAATAGAATAAAAGTAGAGAATTAAAGTGCAAATCTATTCTCCCGCTCCAATATTGAATCTCTATTGCCTTCCAAATGCTTCAAGTCTTCAATCTAATCAACTCTAGAAATCACTACTCTAATCTACTTATTCAAAGTTGAAGAAAGAAATTAACAGTAGCTTCTTGATCCCCCAAGGGGTGGTATATCCTTTACATAATGAAAATACGTCAAATATATAAGCCCTAATTGAACCCCCCCTCTCCGTTACGCTTCAATCTCACTATCTAGTGAAAAAGTCATCTCTAGTCAACATCCGAAGTGGCGCGGCCGCGCTGGAATTGGCCTGAAGTTGGGTGCGCCCGCGCTCAAGTGTTAAATCCCACTTTTTTGCTCCAGGGACTCGCGTGGCCGTACAAAAAATGCACTACAAATTCGCGCGCCCGTGCCATTGGTTTTCTACTGCAGTGTCATCTGGTAAAACGGCCATAACTTTTGATCCTGGAGGAGTTACAGGGCCTGCCACCTATCAAATCGAAGCTCTCGACGATCTCTAAAACATCCATTCTTTGAGAATTGAGAAATAATGGACGTATGAAGGCTGAAAATTTGTTGTAAGCGATAGTTATGCAAATGGCCACCCAAAACAGTGACGTTCAACGTTCGTTGGTACAAAGGTCATAACTCTTGCATCCGAACTCCGATTGGAATGATTCAAGATGTTCCAAAAAGCTAAGAAGAAGCTCTACAACATAATCCAAGTTCCAAACCAAGAACATGAAATGAACATCAAAGCCCAAACGATCCCCGGATTGCTTTTCCTTGCGTTAACATACCAATAATCGTTCACATTGTTCCCAAGCTTAAGATCTACAAAATAAACACAAAATGCATGAAAAGTAACTAAGAAACATGAGTATAAGCAATTAATTGAAGTAATAGATATCGGATAAATAGGTATAAAACCTACTTATCAACTCATTTGACACAGATTGACAGTTTGACCCGGCAGTTAGACCGGGCACATTTCTTTATCCGGCACTTGGGCAGAGATCATTCAGAGGTAGATACTTTTTATCTGTCCAGCTCTAGCACTGTCCCCTTAGGTAACCCATATGGTTTTGCCAGTGCAGATCCTCCCTTGTATAGGCTTGACATCCCTGTGGATAGAGATCCAGTGACTCAAGAGGAGTTACATCAGGTGGACAGGATTGTTGATGTAGACATTGACACCATTGTCTTCTTCTGATGTATATTCTTGTTATCTCTTTTGATAGGCCTCTGTTAGACATTGGGTGGCTTTCCCCCCATTCTCGTTATATCTTTTGATAGGCCTCTGTTAGATGTAGGGCATCTGTGCCCCATTTCCCTGTATTTCTAACTGTACAGAGATGTATTAGATGATGATATACTTAGGAATGTATGTATAATTTTCCATTCCCTATATCATATTGCCATCTATTCTTTATCATGCATGTATTATGTTATGCATATGTATGTATGTCCAGAGATATTCAGCATTGACCCCTGGATGGTCTTATGACATGGCCCGTACAGATGTCTTCTTCGAAAATTAGCCATACTGATCATACCCCACCAATGTTGGTGGTATCCCGTTTGAGATCATGGTATGATAGTATGTCACCTTCAGATAGGGTGACTTTAGATCAGTTATTATAGCATACTATGACTCTCCGATGTTTTGAGTTCCGTCAGAAGCTTTATAGAGGGTATGCTAGAGCATTAGATACCGGAGAAACAGGTCTTCCGATTTGGCATCTATGAGTTAACTCCTACTCTAGAGGAGTATGCACAGTTGACGGCGCTACCATTGGACAGACCTTGAGCGCATATGGCCATCGGCGACATAAGCCAACAGTTTATGACTCTCACCGGGTTGAGGCGGAGAGTTGTGCAAGATGAGATCACATCTGGTCATGTTATATCCCAGCATTTTCTGATGGACAGATTTGGCTCTGAGGATAGTTATACATGGAACTACGGGGATTTCACTATGTCGGAGGATCATTGGCACTCGGCCAGAGTAAATGTTTTGCTACTGTGCGTATTGTCGTATGCATACATGCCACGGTACATGGATGAGCTGGATATTGGCGTTATTATGGCAGTGAGAGCTCTCAAGGAGGGTCACACCATCAGATCGATGATCATCGCAGAGAGACGCTTAAGGTCGACCATATATTCTGACTTGCCTGCAGGGGTATTCACAAGCAGCTCGGTCATGTTGTACGTATGGTTTATGTCATACTTGAGACTGATTGGCACTTTCAGATGACACGGGTATTGTTTCACCTATGATATAGCTATGTGATACTCCTTCCAGTGTGCGGAGTGTATAGATCCTGCATCTTGGTACGTTTTCCTTGTAGGGATCGGAGATCCATTTGATATATTTTCATGTTCTGGGCTCAGCTCACCCTACAGCTTCATCACTCATGCTCTGGGCATGGATTATCTCCCTCTAGCTAGTTTGAGGGGCATGATTACTTACCATCCATTTGGCAGTGATGTGTCGGTTTGACGATTCAGGACTTCCATCCTTTTGAGGGGCATTGAGTCGGCACATTTATCTTCCCGCCACTTATTAGCGAGAGGCTAGATCCGGGTTGTATGCTGTTGGGATCAGCGTGAGATAACTCAGTTTTTCATCAGCCATCTAGGTTATTCTGCAGAGTATTCCGCATGGATGGAGACAGAGACAGCATTGACTATGGAAGTTTCCACAATGCAGGGGATTAATTCCGATGATGGGGAGCCTATAGAGGACACTTATATTCCCATCGAGGAGGATTTGTCTATTGGGTTGCCGATGGTTGTGATGGATTCTCCCACTATGAAGTGCTACTTTGATTCAAAGATTCAACACGGTTTACGGGAGCATAGTCTACATCGATGACCTTTGAGAGAGATCGAGCTAGGGCTTTGATTTTGCGATTCTTGATGGGAGAAAGCGTCACTCTATTAGAGAGGGATGAGGCCGGATCAGCCCGGAGATATATTGATTGTAGAAGCGAGATCTTTGCTTTATCCGCCGGGATGTGGCCGTCATAGATATTGCTTGATTGGGATCCTTACGGTGGCATCCTTGGCGATATGAGTGCATACATTTATTAGCATCATGCCACCATGCGATTAGCCTCGGATCGCTAGTTCGTGTAGATACCATTGGGCGGGGAGCTTGCAGCGTTACCTCCTTCTTCGAAGAGAGATGCTATGTTAGATCTGATAGTACGCATACATATAGATCCGTAGATAGACTTATATTTTCCGACACAGACTAGCTTAGCCATTTTGTCATGTTCAACATATATGTATATATCAAACAACATTATATATAGCAGGGAAATATATTTTGATTCACTTCCCTTTTAGTTGTGCCTTAATACTTGCTTGATATTTGCCTGTTTCTTAAGGGCTTGTGATCTTGATGCATTCTGAACGCATCCTTGATGTGTGGACATTTAGACGTTGCAGGTCCTTTTAGAATGGATCATTGCTCTGTGTATATCCCTATCCTCTTTGGTGTCTTAGGACTGGTTTTTGTATGGAAATGAGTAGAGGAGTGTGGCTTTTCCTCTCTGAGATTGACCGCACCACAGATGGTCGTCAGTACTCCTATTTGAGAGGAGCCCAGTTAGTTCCATCTCTTATGGATTAGTGTTGCTCTTTGAGGCACAACCGCAGCTTAGATGGTCACCGGATCTCCTATTTGTGAGGAGAGGTCGTGTAGTTCCATCCCTTTGATGCAAGCCAGATGAAATATGGTGGATTGAAGTTTGATCACAAGTGACAATGTGACAAATATTTGCATTTTGGTAGGGGTTAATTTGAACCATAAATGGTCGCTTTATATACTCTTATTGAGCAGGAGATTGGGTATGCTAAGTTGAACTTTGGTGTAAGAGGTTCAACGCCGAATGGTGTAAGGTTGAAATGTTTTGTTGTTTTTGTTTATGTGGAGAAAGAATAGAAGTGTTTTTGTTGTTTTTATTTTTAAAGAGAAAGGGCATACATGTTTTTGTTTTTTTATTGCGACCGAGGCCATATAGAA